>CM073770.1:21492522-21831637 GCA_037158775.1 Hetaerina titia | reverse complement strand
GAACACGGACAATTATTTACTGTGATATGATGTAATAACACATTTGACGAAAGAATATGATTTCTATTCCAAATTCGTATTCACCATTAGATACCAATGTAAAACATTCTTTATCATTTATCCAAACATTTATCTATTCGTCAAGAAGATTGGAATTATCTGTAAATATTATTTTACCCATATTCGAGAAGTACTGGCCATGGTTATATGTGAAATTTTACAATTAATACTCAATTGAATGGGCATGAGAACTTAAGTGCAACGTTTTCTTCAAATTTTTAAAGTTTTTATATTGAAAGTTGTTAAAAACCTTGGAAAACCGAATGCTAAAGAATGACCTAAATGAGAGGAGCGGCGCGGAGAATTAGTAGTAGCGAAAAATAATACAAGTCATCGCCGTCATCACGAGCAACATGGGAACAGAAGATATTCTTGGAAGTTGAGCATAAACAGAGGTGGAAGCGAATTGATGTTCATAGTTGAAAGTCAGAGATGCTCGAACCAAATCAAGCAGAAAAGAAGCAACACACGTGTTTGAAATGGACGCAGTGGTGACTGTGGATGAATGAAATTAAGTAACGAATGACAGATTTTTTTCTAGCACTGATAAAACTATAAGGAAACCAACAGTATATTCCTAATTTAAGCAGAATATAATTGGTGACACATTTTTATATAATGCAAAGCCATATGATTATTTGGAATAATAGATATGAGACACAAGTCACGAGATCTAAGATTTGACAAAGTTAGCTTCTGTTGGGTAATTAGCTAAACTTTTAGTCAGCGAGATAGAGTATAAACAAAAGACTCCCCTCCTCCGATTTACTTGGGCCGCAATGGCAATTCATCCCCTCGGTCTCGACAAAATTGCCGATTCGCACGGGAGGTTGAAAGGAGCCAGATATTCCCCAGCAATCGCCCAACCCTGGCTCAGGGAATTGATGCTCACCCGGAATTGGCTTCAGCATCCCTCGATCTCACTCTAAAGGCTAGTAGGGAGGTTGAGCCAGCGGCTCCCGAGGGCGAAGATGTGCTGAAGAGGATATAGAATGAGGGAATAGGGTTCAGGGTTCGGGAGGGGTTCGAGAAGGTGCTTGCGTGTGTGTGCGTGTGTGTGACAGTGGGGAGGAGGATGAAATGGTGAGGAAACAGAGGTGACCAGGAAAGGGGTGGTATGTGTCTTTGTGGGGGTCTGTGTGGATAATTCCGAGGGGTCGGCGGTTGTGGCCGCGGGGCATTAATGAAGACTGTCATTGTTTGAAAGTGTCTTCCGGAGTCTCTGGATGGATGGATAAGGGCAGGTGGGGGCGGGTGTTTGGGATTGGGATTGGTCGCTTACATATCGGCACTCTCCAAAGGAAAGGGACGCGTTTGAGGCCCGGCAAACCCGAAAGGCAAAGGTCAGATACCGGTGTGACATTCTCTGGGCCTACATCTGAAACCACGGGGGCTACCGCCCTTTTTGGGCAGGATATGGGATTGGCAGACGGTGAGGCTGGGTTTGCAGTGCGGGCCCCCCACTCTGGCACCTGCCACGCCCCCTTCCTCCAATCAGCGTTAGACCTTCTCGAGATTCGCATTTTGCCCAGGATAACACATTCCTTCTCTCTTCTTTTCATAATGCCCTTTACATTCTATTTCGAGTCCTCTCCTGGATAATTTTAAAGTATGGTACATCATATTATTTATCTCAAATATAAGGATTTTAAATATCCAAGATAATGAATATTGAAAATCAGTCGAACTTATTTATAACTTAGCACGACTTAAGCATGATCTCGGATACCTCGAGAGAAGGAAAGAAATCAAGAGTACATCATCTAGTCATTGCCCACAAAGTCATTTTTTCAAGTTTACGAACAAAAAATAATCCGAGGGGCCTAAATCTAGCGAATAGGGTGCATGAGGTAGCAATTCAAACTTTAATTCCTGAATTTTGGCCGTTGCAATAATTTGTGAGTTGGTGCATTGTCTTGATGAAACGACTCTTTCTTCTTAGCCAACAGCGGCTGCTTTTGCTTGATTTCTTCGCTCAAACGTTGCAATAATTTCGCTTAAACTCACCGTTGAAAGTTTCTCCTTTTTCAAGATATGAAATTAAATGAAAATAACCAAACACGCATTCAAAAAAATCGACACCATGACCTTGCCCGCAGATGAAACTGTCTTCGTCTTCTTTGCAGCCGGTTCTCCCTTTTGAATCCATTGTTTTGATTGCTCTTTTGTCTCGGGTGTGAAGTAATGGACCCATGTTTCATTTATAGTTATGAAACGGCGCAAAAATTCTGCTTTGTTGGCGTGAAACTTTGCTAAACACTCAATTGAACCATTTTCACCACACTGTTTTTTTCGAGCGTGAGAAAACGCGGCACCAATTTTGCACACAGCTTTCTTATGCCCAAATTTTCAGTTAATATGAAATGTACCGCACTTTTGAAAATGCCTACTATATCTGTTAGCTTTCAGTTGACGATCATCCTGTATAGCTTGGTGGATTTTCTACACCGTTTCTGGAGTTGTCACCTCATTTGGTCAACCAATGCGATGCTCGTCTGACAGCTCGTACGGCCTCGTTTAAACTCTGCTACCCAATATTTTACCATTTTAAACGGAGGAGGAGACTCACCCAGGGTACAATACAGTTAAGCTTTTATTTTGGTTGGGCTGAGGTCTTTCAAATAAAAACATTGTATCAACTAACGATGACCAATTTTATCCATTTTCACAAATACACTGAAGACGTTCACTATTGATAGCTGCCAAACAAATACTAAACAACGTGGCGTCTTCAAACTTGAAACACATACTTAATAGACTGCGTACCTTCTAATACAGTTATTTTCAAACAACTACCCCCATGTAAACAAAAAAATACCGGGACCGCAAACTTGATTGGCACTAAGTGATAAGAAAGAAAAGGAAAAAAAGCTAAAATAAATAATCAAAATAATAAATTTGTTATTTTTATTATTTATTTTGGATGTTTTTCTCTTTTTCTTTGTTATCACTTAGTGCCAATCAAGTTTACGTTCCAAGTATTTTTTTGTTTACATTGATTCACGACCGCAGCTACGTTCCTTGTATATTTAAACTATCGCCATCTCTAGATCAGGCCGGGTACTTATGGGACCACCCTCGTATATCTTTTAATTTCTAGCGTTATCATTGCCTTCAACAAAATTATACTTAATAGGAAATTACATGAATAAATATTATGTTATTATTTTGACGAACAAATATATATTGATAAATTAAATGATATAAAAGTGATTACATTGATAGGGAAAAATAAATAGTAGTAATTGCGAAAATTTAGGAAACGGTGAACATTTCTGAAAAAAACAAATGAATGTGATAACTAGCATTAGATTTGTAGTATTTGCATTATTAAAAAGAAGGTGGATGAGAAATTCCATACATTTCAGAAAGTTTTTGGTTACCACTGATTTTTATATTTCACAAAGTGTTTTGAAAATACACATAACTATTTAATGCACCGAAACTTCCAAACTGCTGTATTTAATGTTCTACAGTTTATAACTTTCATTTAACCGTCGTAAGATTTTTATTTGAGTTAAATGGGTCTTCAACTTTCACTTACGTCAAAGTACATAAAAGTTTACTCGATGAAGTAAACTTGTTGAATCCATTTGCATTACACTGAGTGGCCCTCGGGACGAACTCGATCGTTTTATTCTGGCACGACACCTCACTCCATTATACATAAGCCCCCAAAGCAAAGCATTTCATTTCTCAATTTATTTCCCCCATCTCTTTCATTATTTTGAGCATTCATGAACGGCGGGTTCAATCCCGAGGCTACGCCAATGTCGGCCAATTCTTATACCGCACACACGTTTGCAATCTTTGTGATTTAAAATTCCCAAATAACGAACGCCCTCCTCGCGTTCCAGTTCACTTTTTCCTTTCATTCACTCCATTCAAATTTAATTCCAATTCTTTCTATTCGTCTTCCACTCGTCCCTTCCTCCCCGGCCCCCGTCTCAGCCCCCCCAATGCCTCCCTCCCTCTCTCTCTCTATCGTAGCACTCACTCCAGCCCCGCCCCGCCCCCTCACATCACCCGTCGCCTTCTCAATAGCAGGCAGTCGACGAGGCCCTCTTATCGAAAGGGTTTCGCCCTCCCTTCAACGCGGTGACACTGAAGGAGGGAGCCCCTCGATAAGGCCTTTAAATCCACCCAACCAACCCCTCTTTTTCCATTCAGCCCTCCGAACCCTTTCCCACCCCCCATCCACCAACACGACCCCGCCACCTTCTACGGCCCCGCAAAAAGAACCTCCCTTCGCTGTGTGCCCTCCTTTCCAAGCACTCTCCCTTTTCAGGCACCCCTTCAAGGCTCAGCTGCTCTTTTAATGGCATAACCGTGTTCCTCGCGCCGTTCGCTAGTCTTTAATAGGGTAAAAAGTTTATTTGGCAAAGGTCTGAGCGGGAGGTGGGAGAGAGCGGGTTTCGCGGGTGGGGAGGAGGTCGAGACATTGTTTTGCGGCTTGACCACGCTGGTTCGTGCGTCTCCATCTGACTTCCGAATGCCTCGGTCTTTCTAAATACTACGGGATGGCGGTATTTTTATGTTCTACGATAGGCTACCAGGAAAATGATCGGGAAATGCTGTGGTACATCGCCAAATACGCATTCTTTGTTCCTTCATTCGGATACATTGGAAAGTTTGATTTAACATGTATTTATCTGAGAAATGTGTTAATCATAAGAAGTGGTGAGAAATTACTGATGCAAACAGTTAACCTTCAGAAAAATTAATTTTTCATCAGCAAATCATAGAAATAACCTTTATCTTACTATAAAATGAATTATTTCAATGTTTATACAAATGTATTCATGTACCAGTCATTTTAGGCTAAAACATTAAAATAATGTATTAAAGTGAAAAAATCACTGCTAAATATCTAAGAGTAGTTCTTAAAATATTTAATGTAGAAATAATCATAAATTCTTGTTCAACAAGTCTTAAATTTCTCAAAAATTTATCGATAAACATATTCCTGAGCTCTTTACGTATAAATGCTTTATACTTGCATAAATACATAACCAAGTAATGCACTATTAAAATCATCGGTGCATGACGTTAAACCTTGAAGTTATTTCAGGAAGACTGCGTTCACATTAAATACCTCGCCGAGACCGCTTCAGTGCTTCTTCGTACATCTTTCCCTTCCAACACTCAGGGATTTCACCAGTCGTGCATAAGTATCCCAGGGAGGAGAAGTAAATCCGAATTCGCATCGCTTGATGCATCACGAATAAGTACGTTTCTGCGTTTAAGACCTCCATGCACGAATTCATTCCTGAGTAATGGGAATACTTTACATTTGATTGGATCAAGGAACCGTGCACGGCACCAGGTTTCAAATATCTGATAAGTTACAGGATATCCGACTTGCATGGTTGATTTATGAAAAGCTAAAATCGATGAAGACGTAGGTTTTAATTTAAAAATGCAAATAAAATTGTGCCATTTTGGAAAGATAGAACAGAATTACTTAAAGAAAAATTCAAGTCTGGAAAGTTGAAGCAATTACATATCACGTTGTTTATAATCCATTACCAACAGTTATATTTGCATTTAAAGCGCAAAGATCATCTCAGTGTTGTAAATCTTAAACTGAAAAATTTGGATATTTTATTCGAATACAGCTTCCGTTTAAGGGGAAAATAAATAACTAATTAAAGAAATGAAACATAAAATCAACGCATCAATTTACATAGTAAGGTATCATAGAAAATATGGCCAAAGAAAATGAGTCAGTTCCCGGAGTTCAGGAACTACAATATGTTATGACGCTCCTCGGTCCAGCTAGCCCTCCTGGCAGTCGTGGTGAGGAAAACCGAGTAGTAGTGCGTTGATTTGATTTCCTCAAAGACATTGCTGCTCCCTCGCATCATAGCAACCAGGTACGTATCTGCATTACTCCTTAAAAGTATTTATTTCGTGTCGCGGAGGCGAGGAGACGGAGATAAGAAAAAATAAAAAAAAAGTCTCGCTAGCGTTTTAATTGCGAGAATGCTGACGCCGAACTCCCAAATTACGTCTCGTGCACTTTCTCTCACTCTCCTTCCATTCATTTCAAACTCGGGCGATTCCACACCCTCTCTCTCGAGAACCCTGAACCCTAGGGGTGGGAGCGCGTACGGCGCATATTAGTTTGTCTCATCGTCGGGAGATCCGCGGGTCGACGGAGGGCGGAATACCCCGAGAAGAGGTGAAGATGTCGCCTCGCGGAGCGGGGAGGGCGGGGAGCGGAGGAAACGCGGGAGTTGGCCGCGAGGAATGCGGGAGGACGACGCGGAGGAGTGCGGAAGAAGGTGAGAGGGAAGGAGAGAGACAGAGAGGGACAAAAGCCAGAGCGAAGCCTCAAAAGTAACGGCGAAGCTCTCAAAGGGTGGGGAGGGGAGCGCTCGGAACAACAAAGACATTCGCCATGTAAGGGAAAATAGCCTCGTGCTTTACCCACCTAACACATACTACGTGTCGAATTGATTGAGCAGGGAATTCTCTTGTTACAGCCCATTCCCCTTACCAAGGAGAATTTACATTAGTTCACACATTTACTCAGAAAACAAAGACCCATGGGGTAATATTTAGAAGAATATATTTTTGAAGGGTGGAAGACATTAAATATGAGTTGACCGCGATGTATCGTTATCACAATATAAAATATTATTTGGAAATATAAATCCAAATTAAACACGGAAAGAGAGTAAGTGGTAGGATTAAAATTAATATGTGTAAATGGAGGGTCATTCACCTTCGGTAGAGAGGTCGCAGTAATAATAAAGGAATGGTGACTATTTCTGATATTATTGTTTGGTGTTGGCAGTCAGATTTTTTTGCACACTTGGCGTATGGAATAGGAATTGCATTCATATTTAAAAGTATTCCAACTGGTAAATTGGATATGGATAATTAAGATAGGGTTAACTTTGTAAATTTCTGCTGGCTGTGATTTCTGCTGTCTTGAAATTTAGGACTCGAAGATTTGAGCGAAGAAATACGGATGATGACGTTGTAAAACTAAAACAAAATGAAAAATAAACCCCTTAGCGTGTGGTAAGTGCAGAAAGTCACTACAAGGATGTGACAGAAGTTAGGTTGAATTACCATAAGACATTAGCCAATTGCATGGAGTCTTAATAATTAAGAACAAGAATCGCACAGAACAGATAGAGAAAAGTTTAAGGTTTTTGTCAAATTTCAATGAAATCCTTTAATCCCCGTACCGAGGGTAAAACCTGATTAATTTACATTGTAACATTTACAACTAAAACGAAAATACACGAGAATTAGCTATCAATTATTTAATCCGTGTGATATAGCACGCTTTCCTTTATGGTGCAGGTGATTTATTGCCTCAAAACAATGCATGAATTCATACTTACTATTCTTCAACAATGTTTATCTTAGTAAAAATAGTAAAACAAAAAAGATTAAAACAAATTTCCATGCACAACATAAAATGTACGAGCAACTAAGGGGATCGCGATGGTGCGGAGGCCAACGTGGAGGCTTCCCACCGAGAAGGCCAGGGTTCAAAGCCTGGAGACAACAAATACTTTTCAGTGGTATCTCGATCCCTACTTGTGGTGCTTTGTGGAAAGCACTTTGAGTGAGTACGTCGTCCGTCGGATGGGACGTTAAACTGTGGACCCCTTTGCGCCTTTCGACAAGAGTAGGCTAATGCCGACGTCAGGTTTCTCTCCACCCATCTTTTCCCGCCCATCCCTAATGGCGCAAATGACCTTAGCTGTCGGTCGCCTCCCCACCAAAAATACTACTACTACGACCAACTAAGCCACTCTAAATATTGAGCATATGATGTCTCCTTTCGTAGTATATTTTTGGAAAAATCTTTAACATTTCCTCATTACATGAATGCATTAGTCAGGAATATATTCCTCACTACACAAATACATTTCCTCTTTCTCGAAAATTTAGGAACAAAGTAACTTATTGCTCATGATTCTGCATTTGCTGATTTTGCGTTATTAGACGTGTACCCAGGAGAATTCTGGGAAGATTGCACCTCTCGTATTAGCCCGGATGAAGGGCACATTGTTTTTGGAGGGAATGGATGAGTTTGGCGACCAGGCGGGCGGGAGAAGGAGAGAGGGAGTTGGAGAGGAGCAAATTAGGGAAAGGGTGAGCGGGTTGAAGGAAAGGCATTTGACTGATGCGACTACGGTTGAAAGGAAGCGGAGGAGGGGGGTGGGAATAATGGGGACGGGGTGGCACGGGAGGGCTGAGGGAAGAGGACAGAAAAATGAAGCCAACCTCAACTCGGGGGGTAATTTAGCAGAGTACCGCGTGCGCGCCTCTCCCCCGCCAGCACCCCTCGCGCCCCCCGGAGGGAAAGGAGAAAAAGGAGAGCGGGTTTCGTTGGAAGGGGATGGGTGGGAAATGGGGTTGGTGGGAAGGGGGGCGCGACAGAGAAGGAGTCAGGACATATCCTTCCTCCCCAACGGATACACACGACTGCTACGTGAACCCCCAGCAAGGGACCACCCACCAACTCCACATCTACATCCACACAAGACCCTGCAAGCAATCACTAAATTGTATGAGACGGGGTGATCCTACACCATCTATGCAATGTAGAAGTTACATGTTACTTAAATGTAAGCAATAGAAATATTATAAAATTCTTATGATAGAAATCGTTTCTACAATTTAAACTTCCATGAGGTAAGCAACTGAGAAACTTCTCCAATAAACCGAGTCGAGCTCTTAGTAAAATGAACAAAAAAACTTGGTGGGATAATATAATCAGCACACACGAAACTAATTAGTATATCATGAACCGGTGTCCTCGACTTGCCATTATTCTAGTCGTGGTCACTTATCTTTGGAGGGAATATTGAGATTTTATACCTTTCCATTCTCCAGTTGACCTATGTAATGCTATTTCCGTGACCTATCCAGCAATCGCCCCCACGCGTGCCAAGAGAGGGCAACGTGAAAAATAACGTATGCTTCGGAGACATAGACATCAATGCTTAGCGCTTGATGTCTCAAGAGGTGCATGCCGACGTGTGAATGTTCACGCGTGCGAACGTGCACGAGTGAGTTGGATAGGCCGTATGGCGGGGTGGAGGGTGCGTGGCTGGTCAGGCAGTTGGGACGAGGTGAGGGGTGAGATTTTTCCGTCACTAATGAGGGATCACGGCTGCTGATGAGGTGGCTCGTTCGTCTGCGCCTGGGCATGGGTGAAGGAGGGTGGGAGACGGAGGTAGGGTTGCGGGCGGAAGAGAGGGAAGGGCAACGGGGAAAAATAATACGCCGTATCCCGGCAGGCAAATATCGCAAAGTGTCATCACCGCGCGTGTCTTTCAAATGGGAAACTATTATCGATGTCGCCGCAGGGATCGATCGAATCCTCGATCGAATGCCATATCCGTTTTCCACCGTCGATAAGGTGTACGGGTTTCCTCAGGTTTCTCATGAGGCATTGATCTGGGAGTTGCTACCCGCTTATTTTTCAATCATAATTATTTTCTGTACAATTTTGACATCCATTTATGCTCGATTTTGAGATTAAAGATAAACCATCAAAGTTCACTTTAAATTAATGGAAAAGTTGTTATGATTTAAATACATATTTTTTCAAATTAAGAGGGTGAAAATTTTGTGTTTTCAGGCGCGTAAAAACACGAAAGAAATGACGACGTTCATTTAAATTTCGAACTAATAGTCCATCTCATATGAAAGAGGATATTTGGGGAGATACTTTGTTGAGTTTCGACAGAATATTCACTTTGCTCCACATATAATTTGAAATTATAAACTTTCTCTTATTTATTCTGTAAATGTTTGTCCAAAACAAGGAATATGTTTGCATATAATTTACAAGTAGATTTGCGTCTTGTTTATGTCGTTTCACTGAGTAAACGGACAATACGTATATTAATTCTAAAGTAATTTAATCAATGTTGGAAACCAAAATGTTGTGGCATTGCTTGGAACATTTTAGTCATAATTCTATTCTCTGATTTTTACATCTTTAACCATGCAGAAATTCTCCACCTCAGGTGGCTGAATGGTGAAAATTGGACTCATTAGATATTAATGGAATTGATTCGAAGCACCATTAGCAGAAGTAATAAGAAAAAATCTTTACACAATAGCTCACGAAATTACTTTTTGAAATTGATTTTTTGCATTTTTCCTGAGGTTTTTGTGTGCCTCTCCAAAGCGAAATTTAGCTTACATTTTTTGTTGGGATAAGGCCAAAAAAGAGAGTTTCATTATCTTCACTCCTTCTGCTCCCTTATTTTGTGAATTTAAATATACGAAGAAAACTCCCCACCAATCACTACGATTCTTTACAGCGTGGTTCATCACTAGTCAACTTCGTCGGAAGCGTAGAGTTTAGAGATTATTTTCAAAGGCTGGGGTAAGTTATATTCATACTGAAATTTTAGTTTAGCTCAAAATGTATTTCATTTAACGACATATAAAGAATAAACACAAAAGAGAGCACATCAACTTCGAGGGTATATCTAAGACTTATCTCTTCAACAGAATAAAATAAAAATGAAATTTAACAAACGCTATTGATTCCTAAAACCACACACTGGATAAATAGACATGAGCAATGGTATCAAGAAAGGAATCATCTCACAAAAGACTTTTTAGCCTAAATTTCTCAGAACATCTGGTTATCCAATTTATTACGGTGCTCTTTGTGTAAGAGTATGATTGTGATTGCAGTTGATGGCACACGTACTAAATGTCATTTACTATATAGATTATCGGCACTTCCAACATCAGTATTACGTGGAAAAAGTTTCATTTTATAAGAAAAATATGAAAGTAAAAGAAATTATTAATTATTAGTCACATTTACAAAAAAATGAAACAGCATTTATAGGCGCTTTTGTGATGTCTTTGTTGACCAGTTTTCATTTTAAATGCATGGAAATATCTACTTCGCATTTGGTATGAAATATCTTTCCATATGAGAAAAATATAAGTTCAAATTTCGCTTTTAACAGGTGCATGACGTAGTATGTGACCCCAAAAATGCAAGACTTCTCCTAGACCAGTTGATTGCTCCTTAATAATGTGAGATTTACATTTTTACTATAATTTTATATGAAATTGCCTCTATCAGGAAAATAAATGGTTGAATCCTGATGTGTAAATAAATATTTAACTCGCAATTTAGTCACCACGGTATGATTAAAAGATATTGTTAGCAAAAGTGCTGACGATTTGGTAAAAACTCTTTTATTCTATCGTTGGATACAGTTCCTTATTGAGGAGAAAGAGAATCCGATTTCTACAAGTAGAGTGAAAATGCAGTCAAGGTGATTCTGCTATGGTCCTTGAAATTCTCGAACTTGCTTGAGCCCTAATTGAATATTTCAGCTTCTCTTCGAAGTCATAACGAGCACTATGCTTCTAACATAAGTCAGATTTATGAAAAAGATTATCCTTTGGACATTTAAGCATTTATATTCGGAACGATAAAAAAGATCCAAAAATACTCTTTTAATTATTTGCTCCTCTGGCCAAACTCTATAAAATGAAATCCACTTACACAACATTCGTCTTATTTAATGTTCTCAAAATGCATTCATCAACATAAAAAATCGTTCTCCACTACTGAAATTTGTCTCTCGGTTTATTTTCCTTTGTTTAATGAAGAATAAGGAGGCGAAAATATTTTTCTTCTTGTGTCCCGTTTCGCTTTTGCCTGTGAAAAATGCAACTGGTGTAACTGCGTCTCTTTCAAATGGACCTGAGATATATTTGCTCTCCTTGAGGCCATTGTCTTTGTGCACTTTGCTTTTCAGAACCCCATCGCATTTTTATTTCGCTTTTTTAAGGTTTTGGAGGAGACAAAGGAGTAGGTGTATTTTTAACATCCATTCTCCCTGGCTTTAAATGCCATATTGTATTAACGGCTTTAACCCTCATGAGACATTGGATGGCCAAGTGCCTTTCTTCTCAATTTATATACATTCTGCTAAAATACCTCCATCAACTTTGAACACCGACATCAATTGATGATGTTACGTGTGTATCAATTAAAAATAATCATAATTTTTTCAAATTGGAAACAACTATGGAAGAATTAAACTTGCGAGATATTAGGGAGGCATTCTACGTTCATTAAACTTTATTTTAATATAAGTAGTACCACGATAATAATCTGCTTATTCCTAAGATCCGTGTTCATAGTATTCTTAAGAGCTGGTGATTCGAAGAATCATGGTTCAAGTCCCGGTTAAGGAAATTTTTTGGCTCTTGTGATCTACATCCTTCCATAGTCACCAACGTTCCTCTGTTTGTCTTTTATGAGGGCTTCTATCCCTTTTCCTTATTTGTGTATAAATATATGAATTAATATATACACGCACATACATATTGTGTTTATATAAACACAGATAAAACCTCATATATATATATATATATATATATATATATATATATATATATATATATATATATATATATATATATAAACACAGTAATCAACCCGAAGGTCGGTTTAGTAGGTGATGGTAGAGCTCACCCATGTACCAAGCCCGACGGCGTGTGAATATTCACACATCAGGGTAGGGGGGCCAGTTCCTTTCCCTGTGCCGGTTATGGTTCCCCAGGAAGATCTGGTACCCGAAAAATCAACTAGCTTGGGTGGAGCTGCAGGTGCCCAAAGTGCCTTGCCCGGGAATCGAACCCGGGACCCTCTGGTCAGCATCTATATATATATATATATATATATATATATATATAGATGATTTCTTCGAAGTAACACGGAAGTGTTGAATAAAAAACTTAGGCAGTAGCACAGCACGAGAACACATAAAAAGAACACTCACAATAATACTCACTATGATATCTTATCTTCCGAAGAAGACGGAGCTCGAGTCCGTCGAAATTATCAAGATATTATTGTGAGTGTTCTTTTTATGTGTTCTCGTGCTGTGGCTGTGTGTTACTGTTTAAGTTATATATATATATATAATATATATATAGTAGTATATATATACTAGTATATATATATATATATATATATATACATATATATATATACTAGTATATGTGTGTGTGTAAGTTTAAGTCCAAGTTTTTCATATATATATATATATATATATATATATATATATATATGAAAACTTAGACAGCAATACACAATATGAGAACACATAAAAGAAACACACTTTATTTCTTGATAATTGCGACGGAATTGAGCTCCGTCTTCCTCGGAAGATTAGTTAGGACTGACTGGTGAAAGGTATGTGGAAAAGAGAGAGAAGGAGACGGGGAAAGGGGAGAATGGGTGGTGGGGAAGGGTTGAAGGAAAGGATCGTGGAAGGGAAAATGGAGAAGGGAAGCCAGAAAGGAGCGGAGATGGGATAGGATTGAGAGGGAGGATGTGGAAATAATTCCCAAGCGGCACAGAAAACAAATAGTCAATCCACAGACATTACAGCATCTACGACCTAAGTGTCAACTTACAAAGTCATCATCAGAACTCAATATACTATATACTCGTATATATATAATACTTTTGTGATAGTCTCACGGACGTAAAAAATAATGTAAATGGAATTAGCACCAGTAGACAAAGATAAAAACACTGGAACATATAAAAAAAGAAACTCACTAGGTATAAAATTTTCGGTGGTCCAAACCACCTTTTTCAAGAGAAGGAAAGACGAAACTGAGGCAAAGGAGGGCCCTGAAGCACTAGATGGAAGAGGAAGGTGGGGAAAGGTATGCGAGGGAGAGAGTATGGAAGGGGAGGTTTAGTCGGGGGATTGTTAGAAGGGTGGGAATGATATGGAGGTGATGGGGCCGGAGGGGGGATGAAATTATGCGTAGAAAGGAGTAATTAATGTCTAATATTAATACCTGGGCTATTCCAGGAATACAAGAGTCAGATGAACGCTTACTCTATTGTTTTGAGATTCAGTGGAGGGTCAGAGGTTGGGAGGGATGCTCAGATGGATACACTATAGCATTTGCCAAAGGGAGGGTTATGTTCGGAGGCGTGTTTGGGGGTTGGGAGATCACCAACCAGGGAAGAATTCTTGCATGAGGCTCGATGGTTATTGATTCTAATAATTAGGGGCTAGATACACTGTCCAATATGAAAAACAGGGCAAACTTGGCTCTTCAGAAGGAAAACTACATTGCTGGAGGTGCATGCGGAGTAGGGGATTGGTGAGAGAAAGTTAAGGAGCGGGTGGGAGAGGGATGAGATTCTGGTTTTGAAAATAGGACATGTTTTGCTTCTAGGTTTATTGCAGGGTCTGGGAGTGAATTTGGAACGGGGCGAGGATTTAAGAAGTGAATTGTTAGATTTTAGAAGATCTGATGAATTGGTGGGGCGTTTAATAGTAACAGAGGGACATTTGGGAAAAAGGTTGGCGGTGGAATAATGGTTTTTGAGGATAGGCAAGGAGTCCTTTAGGATTACTTGCACAGATTCTAGGCCAGGGAGGTATGTGGTGCAAATTGAAAGAGGGTGAGGGTGGGTTTCCGCGGTGTTTGAAGGTTTGGGAGTGTAAGAATGTCCTCGGTTTCTCTTTTTAAGGAAGGGGTAACCTTGTTTGATTTATCAATAATATTTTTCTTTTCTGGCCACATGGTCCTGATTCCCTAAAAACTTTCATTTCCGTTGGTAAGTTGTCATTGAATTTCCTTATATTTAGGCACCTTATTTCAATGACTTCCAATTAAATGGATTCAGAAACACTATGGCATATGCTCTAAAGAACCGAATGAACGTTTTAGTTGTGACTTAAATTCATTCTATATGCTATATAATTATTTTCTGATATCAATACCGTTGCGAAAACAATGAACCAGTTCATCAATACCTGAGTAATAGGATAATGCAATTAAAAACGATAGCTCTAACCAATGAACGATTTAAATTTTAATTCTTGTATTTTTGTGCTATAAATCAAGTACTCTAATATATTTAATGTATATATATATATATATATATATATATATATATATATATATATACATACATGCAGAGTTTCGGCCCTTCAATGGCCACTACTCCGTTCACGCTCCCCCTAGCTTTTCCCACAAACCTCGTTCATTTCTTAGACTTTCCCTATTTTATTGTACTCTTTCTTTACTTATATTTACCTTGTGCATGGGTATATTTTAGGTATATACTTAATTTATACATACATACATATATATATATATATATGTATAATGTAAATGAACTAGTCTACACAAACACAGAAACACATAAAAGAGGGACTCACTGGATCTTTAATTTTCGGTGGTGCAACCACCTTTCTCAAGAGGAATTAGGAACAGTCAGAAGTAAGTTCTGTTTCTAACTCCTCTTGAGAAAGGTGGTTGCACCACTGAAAATTCGAGACCCAGTGAGTGCCTCTTTTATGTGTTTCTGTTTCTGTGTTTGTGTAGACTTATTCATTTACATTATTGTGCACGTCCGTGGGATTATCGAAAAAGTGACAAAAGTGTTATATACCTGTATATACATATATGTATACATTATCTACATATATATATATTTATGTATATATATACGTATTTATTTATTCAACACTTCCGTGTTACTTCGAAAAAATCATCTATATAGCTGAGTGAATTGGACGTTCAGTGCGATGGATATGGGATGAGAATTAATATTATGAAAACAAAGGTTTTACGATTTTCTAGGAAGAAGAAGGCTAAGGTAAACATTAAAATAGGAGGGGAAAAACAGAGCAGGTAGAACAGTTTACGTATCTCGGAAGTATTTTGGCCTACACTATTTTGGAGGAGGGAGTTGATGACTGGGACGTTGCGAAAGGAGGTTAAGAAAATACTCGTTAAAACTCTGATATGGAGCGTAGCTATGTACGGCGCGGAAACGTGATCGCTGAAGCAGGAGGATAGACGTAGACTGGAGGCTTTTGAAATGTGGGTGTGGAGAAGAATGGAGAAGATGAAATGGACCGAAAGGAAAACAAATGAGGAAGTACTGGAGATGGTGGGTGAGGAGAGGGGTTTGTTGAGAGAAATCCTATGGAGGCAGGAAAGATGGATGACAGGCGTATTGAGCGGTAGTGGGATGTTATCGGAGGTAATAGAGGGGAGAATATTAGGCATACGAGGAAAGGGCAGGAACAGAATAGGGATGTTGGACGGGATGAAGGGAGGAAGGAAGTTTACAGAGATGAAGAGGGACCTGATGGAGGGTAGGTTGCTGGATTGGGTTTTGTTTGGAGTTACTCTTAAATGAAAGAAGGGAAAATTTGGTATCAATTTCGCCCAAATACAAACCTCTACTTATCTACCACGAATTTATAGTATTTGCGCAGTGCCTCTATGGATGACTTTTCAATGATCCATTTTCTACATCATTTCCTCAATGTCATTTGGAGCATAATTTAGTCTAATGTGGCTGCAATGCTTACCGCAGACAATATCATATTTTATCTAAATTCGTTAATTAGTCTTAGCAAGTGTGTGAAACCATTTTAATCCCAGCCTGATGGAATGAACACACAATTTTCACTGTATCCTTGAATATAGGCAGATAAGCGATATGTTTGCGATATGCAAATTGCATAAACATAAGGATAAGATAGACGGGAAGGCAGACATGCTGACGAAACTTAGTGAATGAGTTAGCTGTATGCGGGAAATTAAAGCAATAAAATAGTTAAAAATGAAAGAATAAATTAAAATGTACAACGTTTATTGCGAGAAAACTCAGATATAAAGCATTACCACATTTTTATGTTACCTATGGAAAATAGAAACACGGCTATTTCACAATTCATACTTCTTTGCCGACCACTGTGTGGCATCTTGATATTATAGTAAATAGAAATGCTGTAGGAATATTAAACAAAGGAAACAATGAATCTCCGGCATTATGATTGAAAGTATAAATGAGAGAGTGTTTTAGAAGAATGTGAACACAGAGTTAGGTAGGAAGAATCAGAGTTAAATAGTAATCAGAGGCGGGTGACATAGCATTAGCTTACTGATCTTCTGACTAAACCACACAACTGTCATGGCTAAATATTTTGTAAATATGCCATTAACTCTGATTTTAGAAATATTAAAGTCTTTTTGCCAACATTTTGAACTCAGACCTTTACCGAAAATGAGCATGTCTCTAAATATTTGCACATTTTCATCGCACTGTGCCGTTGACGGTCGTCTAGGGCGTTTTTCGTCTTTCCTTGCTATCCTTCTGCAACATCTTTACCAGCGGTAAACTATTCCTTTGAACATTTCTTCATCTCCGTAAGCATCCTTAACCAGTGTCATGGTCTCCGAACACAAGAGTTAACACAGTAATTTTGTATTGAGTGCGTGTATTGCTGTTCCATGAAACGTGTGGCATTGTGAATTCGTAACGTGACCCTCAAACAGAGTTCCGTTTTAGTAGCGGTCCGCAAACTGTAGAGGCCCGCAGACAACGGATGTGTGCTTGACCAATACCTCCAAGCCCCTATTACATCAGAAATGGCCCTACTCCCGTCGCCTTCGCCCGTAGAATGACATTTTTCCGTCCATGTTGACGGAAAAATATCATTCTTAGCATAACAAAATAAAACAAATTTTTTCCACAATAATTCAGATTTTTTCAATCGACTTAGTGATAACCAATGCTATTATTTTCGAATTTTTTTAGAAAAATCTATTGCTTAGGATAAAGTTCTTGATTGAACTGTGGTTTCTTCCCATCCACGAATGTCTATAGAAATTACCGGACATCATGCCTGCTTACC
This sequence comes from Hetaerina titia, assembly GCA_037158775.1. Taxonomy (NCBI): domain Eukaryota; kingdom Metazoa; phylum Arthropoda; class Insecta; order Odonata; family Calopterygidae; genus Hetaerina; species Hetaerina titia. Next base: position 21,813,863 of record CM073770.1, on the reverse strand, counting down.
AAAAGACCTTATTAGTTCTCATTTAATCATAGAAAATTCATAAACTTGTTTTCTAGAAAAATTAATAAACATACGAGGTCTGTTCAAAAAGTTCCAAACTTGATTTATTAATAAAAAAATACGTAACTAAAAATTTATTTGTCAGAGTCCCCTTCTAAGTATTCTCCTCCCTAAAGTATTGTACAATCATCTGAACGGTGTTTCCACTTTTCGAAACAGTCCACAAACGTTTCTTTTGGAATGTTCATAAACACCTCCGTCAAAATTTTCTCTATCTCTAGAATGTTGGAAAACTTTTTCCTTTGACCGAGGTTTTCAGTTTTGGGGGTAGGAAAAGGCCAGGTATGGTGCGTAGGGTGAGTGGGGAAGCACAGCCGTCCTATTTTTGGCTAAAATACAAAAGAGAGGCGAATGAGCCTGCTCGTTGTCGTGGTGAAAAAACCACATGCCTCTCCTCCAAAGTTCGGCCCGTCTTCGCCTGTATCTCTTTCTTAGGTGCTTCGTAACCCCCAGGTAGTACTACTTTCTAACGCTCTCGTCTTTTGTAGGTTTTAAGTGTATCGGAATAATTGCAGAAATCGTATCGGCTAAATAATACGTAAGTTTTCACGTAAGGTATGCACATTTTTATCTTCGTTGAAATTAGTGCCAAAGGGTTTTGGCTTATAGATTTTCAATCATCAATTTTTAAACCTGATTTTTTCACCTGAAAACGCATATTTGGCTTTAAAATTAAACTGAGAAACACATCAACCGTTACAAATATTATTTTATGCAGGTTTTATCTTCTAACTTCTAAGTTTTAAAAATATTTGTACATTTAATACACATATAGCCAGCCAGTCCAAAGAGTGAACATTTTTCTTTCGAACGGAATTACACAATAATTAGAAAAAGCAATGGGAGATTTCGCGCGAATATAGAATGCAAAATATCAAATTACACGCGTTTTATAACAATCTGTTTAATAATATATTTAAAACATTAAATTCAAAGATATTTTTTGTATATTTTACATATTATACTGACATTATCCATAAGATTCCTAGTTTAGTTTTACTTTTTTAATGACATATTTTCGGTAATATATCCTTATTTGCGCAGTATCTACTTGCACATCTCCCAATGGCTGTAGCTTTTATAAGAGATGTTTTTGTGGTAATTTAAAAACGTACGTACCTGTATAACTAAGAAGAGACGGTCCTCAAATTGAGGGCAAAATGATGTTAAGTAGAATTGGAGTGCGCAGATTGGGGATTGAGTGTGAGGAGACACTAGAAATTATAGAATAACCCTTTTAGAGTCACACATTGGATCTAATATGGGGAGTCACGTTAATCCTAACATGGGACGAACCGGAAAATATTCCAGCGAGAATTGTTATTTTACATATACACTTCAAACTTTTTTGACTCTAATGTGCAGAAAGACTGGTTTCAGGTATTACACAGATCACAGAGAAAGATGACTCGTTTCATGAAGAGGCATTATGAATAAAAAGAGAGCAATGCGCGAAAATTGGATAACCTAGTTTGTAACTACAAGTAAGACGAAGAGTACATGCCTAGGGTAAAACTGCTCAATAAAACGTAACAAATGAGTTAAATACTTACAAAGAGGAATAATTCTATCCCAGTGTCAATCGGATAGGTGTAAACACAACGAGGATTAAGCTAAATTTACAGCCGAACAGTCCAATATGAGGAATCACTATCGACAAATCGTGACCACGTCAGTAGGGAACGTAAAGAACGAATAGTTGATTTTCCGAAATATAAAATAGCATTATATGCAAATGGTCGCCAACTTATCTTACAGTTATCGCATGGTTATCTAAAATACCGCTCACATACTCTCGGCGCCTTTCGGGCCAAGGCGCAGGCGAGAGATGGATGGAGAATTGGTCCTTCGAGAAGGGGGAGGTAGAAAGATTCGTCGGAGAGAAGGCGGGAAATGCATAATGGGGTGGGGTTTGCGCCCTCCCAATACCCCTGCAGCCCTCCCTCCGCCTCCCTACTCCAAGGCCAATTCGTCGGCTATCTGTATTCCGATGCCGAGCGAGTTGGCAAAGCAAGAAGCGGGATTTTGGGTGGACGGGATTCGACGGAAAAGATGAGTCCCTCCCTTGGCCATCCCTTCCACCCCTGGCGTCCCCGGCTATCCGTCGATCCTCCCCAGTTCACCATCCCCGCAGTCCCCCGACATCCCTGGTGCATCTGTCTTTCTCTTGATATTGAGCGTGTATGCATCGTTTCCCCCTGATCCGACGATATCACGTTCTACAACATATTGTGGGTCCGTGGAACCCTGGATGATACCAAAACCTCATATAAAAGGATCTACTTGAAACATACATAAAGAGGATGAAGTTCAACTGATAAAATACGGACATTGATACAGTACCTATACATAAATAGTCACAGAGAGCTCCGCAGTGCCACTTTTACAGAGGGTAGTGAGTATATGACACAGATTTTGCCATTAATATAATTGAAACACCAATGAAAACTTGGACAGGAGGAATGGTATTTGAATGACCTAGAGTATATAACTTAGGCCTAGAATAATAACCTACAATGAATAAAGAATAGTATATGAGGCTAAAAGGTGAGATCGGACTTACAGGCCTTGTTCTTTCCTTGTACCTCTGAAACAACAGGCCTGTACTTTCAGAAGTGTGTGAGAGTATGTGATGTATTAGGTAAAATATTTGGAAACAGCAAAATAAAGCTTAACGTACGGAAAGATTTGTTGTTGGGATAAATTTATACAGGGAAAATGAGGGGAGAGCTCATTGATGTGCAATTGCACGTTGATATTTGTGACATGGAGGAAAACAATTTTCGGTGAGGTTGGTGGAGGAAAATTTAACTGGCACTGGACGGAATGAAGAGTTAAGGAGGAAATGCTAATATGAAAATTAAATTGCAATGTTCGTTAGGATGTTTTCAAAATATATTTGGCGGATTGGTTGAAATTTAATTAGTTTGCCTTTGAGTCCAGCCCTTCAGTTATTCCCTGTCCAGTGGAAACATACATTGAATTGAAATGGGACGGACAAATATTGCTGCGACCAAAATGCTAAAATGAGCGATTCTTTTTCTTTGATTTACGAAGACTGTCCAGAAAGTAATCCCGTAGTGCTGTAAAAAAATAAAATGGAATAGACACGGAAACTTTATTATTTTCATCTCAAAATTACATATCTCTGCTATTTTTGTACATATTTTGCAAACAGATTTAAACATTTGTTACATATCTGAAAAAGTTTTCAAATTCCTTCAGCATAAAATCCTGCCACCTGAGATCTCAGCCAACCGATTAAATTTCTCGTCGAAACGAGCACAAAACAGGTAATAGCCAAACTTTCCAATCGTGTTTCCAAGCAACAGAGTCGTAGAATTCTATGGAAACTTTCTAAGTATTTCAGATATTGTTAAACGTCGGTTTTCGTGAACCTTTTCATCAATTTTCAGTTGCAGTTCATTGTTCACTATAGAAGGGCGGCCACTTATGTCATCATCATGGAGATTTGTCCGTTCACTCTTAAACGAACGAAAATACTGACGCACAATTCTTGTCAATCATCACATTTGGTCCATACGGAGCATACATTTCCCAAAGATAAATGTCAGCAGCTTTACATATGGCAGGAATTTATAATGTATTGTCAATTTGACTCGCTGTTGAAAACTAACGACAAGTGGCATGACCTTACAACTACTACAGCTCGAGTCATAGTGTGAGAGTAAATACGGAAAACATTCAACTCATTCCACTAATTCTCACGCTACGCAAAAAATATTAATTTTTAGTAATCCCTCATATTCCGGTCGATTCTGGTGGGTACAAAAGTACTTGGACACAAAAGATTTTCAAAAGACTTAGGCTATAAGCACGCTACGGTAAATTCAAATGCTGTAAAAGCTGTAATATTTAATCAGTTGATTTAAAAGTGTTCGATATTATATAAAGTCAAAACTTAAAACTGCGATAATATTCATTTCAGTTAAACTAAATAATAATAAACATTTTATTAAATTTTTAAGTGAAACATTTTGTTTGGTTCCCTTGAAAAGACAAAATAATTTCCCATTTTTTCCTTGGAAAAAGTTACTCTGAGATTACCTAGCAACCTGGCTACGCATCTAAATTAATGAGGTGGAGAGTCTCTAGGTTGAACTCTTCTCGTTCTTTCAATCAACATTCAATTGGAGCCAATCGAAAACTATTTTCATGATATTCGTTTGGTAATTACATTGTAACACCTAAGTTTTAAATGGCGTTATTTTATTGAATGGTTGACTTTTGATAGCCAGGAAGAAATTAATCAAAGTGTTCAGACTTAGTCGATTAAGTAACTTTTTCATTTGACAAATGATAATATAACGCGTTTATATACAAGTGTAGTTATAAATTATTCATTATCAGACTAATCAACTAATTAAATATGACTTGAACAAACAATATTACAGGTATTTTGTACTTCATCTTGTCTTAATTCTTTAATATTCCTTCCTACGTTTCTCATAACATCTACTTTCTATCTTGTCATCCATTATATATTTTAATTTCTTCTTCACTTAACTAATATTCTCCATTCTATCTGGGTATCAGCATTTTATTTACCTACTTTACTTATCAACTTCTTCTTTTTGATATTTTCCTACTTATCTCTTTCCTCGACAAAATTCAAACCTATAAGATAGTCTTTCTCTCTAAGAGAATTATTTTCAATAGTCTTCTTAACAGACTAGAGAAAGGAGATTTATCAATTACCTCTAATGTTGTTTGTCGTCTTTGCTTAAAGGCCAAGTTTTGAATCCATTAAAAGTTACGACAAATTTGCCTATTTATGGTTTATTATGACTTATTTTTTTCTAAAAGTAATTGCCATTCATTTCCTTCTTAAATATGCTTATTTTTTGGACAAAGATTTTCTCCTAATATTCTTCCTGCTGCATCCATTTTCCTAAATATATTACCCAAATTTAACTGCCTCACTCATTGGTAATTAATATCTCCTTAACAAGTATATCACTAGGCTTTGAATATGTAATAATGACTCAACACTCAATGCACTTAATACAACCACAGTCTTGCAGGCGGGTCGCCAGAGGTGGTAGGCCCTCAAAGCCACAGTTGTAGTAGTATGTAACATTGTATGAACTTTTATTTAAAGGTAATCTACCGGTTAAGGTAGGTTTTTGGATGGACACAGCTATCAAACAAACATTTTGCAACTCCAAACAAAACCCAATCCAGCAACCTAATCTACATCAGGTCCCTCTTCATCTCTGTGTACTTCTTTCCTCCCTTCATCCCGTCCAACATCCCTATCCTGTTCCTGCTCTTTCCTCGTTTTCCCAACATTCTCCCCTCTATTACCTTCTTCAACATTCCACTGCCGCTCAATGCGTCTGTATGAAATTAGGAAACTAATTTCGAAAGAATGGTGAATGGAAAATTTGACACATCGAATATAATAGAATAGTATACTGAAGATATGTAATATTTCCCATGCATGGAAAAAAAATTGGTAGTATGTAATTAGATAAAAATATAATGTACGATATTGGAGAGTGACACAGGGGATAAATATAAAATACAATTTTACATCAGACATGAAAGACAACGGTATTTTCGTCGTTCCTAAAAATATTATCAACTGCAAAAAGTCGCACTGAATATATTTCACCGAAATTATTTCTTGCAAACAACGCTTAAGTATTGAACTAATTAAAATTATATCTCGCACTTCATACCTGCATTTTTTTTCTCCTCAGCGTGTCCTTATACGCCTAAGACTGAAATAGCCAAAATATTTATCGCAAGTACTCTTATACTTTTTACTGAGGAGCTTTATTTCTTCACCAGCTGTGACGTTTCTTTCTGACCGGAATCAAACCATTATTTTAATATTTATCTAGCAGGATTCCCTCAAAGTTGTAGCTTCAACATTTCTTTTGGATTTATCAACCACCACCAATCTTTCCCATCTTACGGAGGAAAGGGCCATTAGAGATGGAAATTTTTAGGCCTGAAGCCCTCATCATATTTCATTTAAATTGGTGTTAATTAAGCCCAGTATAATTACACCAAGAATAACGAAGATAAACAACCACATCGAGTTTTAGCCTCGGCCGTGGATTGGTTCTGGGCCCAGATGGTTATTTTTCATTCGGCTGAGCATCTTTCGCCCCTTCCCCGGACTCCCCCGGCCGTCGCCCTTCTAGGATCCATTAGCCAGGAAGCACGCATAAGGCCTGCTATAAAAGATAACGGAACTTTAAAGTGTTAGTTGTTTTTTTAGAGATAGATCGTTTCTTTGTATGCGACGGTGAATTATGAAAAGCATTATTCTCATCGACACACACTGACTGACCTACGGAAGGAGGGGTTGTGGAAAATTTTTTTAGAATTATTTAAATTGAAAATTATGAAAGAAGAATTAATGAAATTTTCCTCTACTTGAACAAATTCATTTTATACCAATTTTATCAAATTTTCTCGTGATTAATATAATTTTAATTTATGCATTGCATTTCTTACAATAAATTTTGAATAAATATCGTTGAAAACTGTCGTTACACTGTTTTTTTCCAAATCAGGTGGGAATAGTCTATTTTCAAAGAGGGGGTAGTGTAACTTGCAACGGAGAAGTAAGTTATCTAGTATTATTCATTGCATCATAGTATTATTCCCGCTACCTTTCTTAGTGGACTTCTCCTCGACAGTGATTTCACATGGCAGAGAAAATCTTACTAATGGCGAAGATTACTTTTCGTTAATGCAATATAATATTAAATAAAATAAAGGTTATTTTAAAGTAGAGCATATTTATCGGGCAGCGTGGTAGCCTAGTGAAGTATAGCGATCGTCGACTGACGGGAAGACTCAGAATTCCTTTGACCATTCTTATATAAAAATCAAACCTATATGCTTTGATTCGTACAAGCATTTCTTAAGAAACCAAATGCAAGCATAAATAAATAATTTTGTCCCCGGTGAAGTCCTTGGGGAGTTTTTCTCGTCCGAGAAGCTGCCATCGTATCGCTGAAGGAGATAGGTATCTAAAAATCAGCAGCTGTCACCCGGACCACCCGGTGGAAAATCCGCGAAGACTTCAACGAAGTATTCCGTCGACAAAACACCAAATCCTCAATGTTTGGACCCCTGTCAGTGTTGGTAAATCGGCGAGTCGTCGTGTACTCTACTTTCATATAGTATAACCAGGCGTTGGTTTACATGAAGTGGAAATATGGAATATTAAACACGATGCACTCGGTTTTGAGCAGCAAAATGTAAACAGAACCGCCCAAGTTTACTCGGGTTTAGCGAGTTTAAAAAATTATTTTCAACTTCTAGTATTCCGCATCAATACGCTAGAGCCTGCGATGGTAAGTTTATATTTTTTAAGGAGTCATCCTGACAGTAAAAAAAGACAACAGTACTTATCTCGACCACACAGAAAGAAGTTTGACCTTTCCGTCATTTGATGTGTCTCTGAGCGTGACAGATGCTGAATGAGAAAATTTGGTGGTGTTTGCGTGGGCGACACAAGAAATGAAGCAGCGCGCGTGGGCAGTGGGGATAATTTGGGTGGGAGCGAAAGGGGGAGGGGAATGTGAGGAGGGGTGGCAGTGACAATCAAGTAAGAGAAGGGGTAAAATGATGGATCCCATTACTTCTAGTGAGCCACAAACATGAAATCATCAAACCTTTCCATTTATTTTCCCGGTACAATGGATTCCTTCTTCGAGATACTTCGTCGACAGATACACGTATATATGTGTATAAAACTTTGCACTGTGGCAATTTATGATTATTATGATTTATTAATAAGAATTTTTGCAAATATAATAATTAAAACGGTTCCATATTGGAAGTAGTAAAGTAATGAAGCACGCAAAATATAGATAATAATACTCTAACCAAATCCTTCAGTTTTTCTCGTTCATTGTACGAGTAACGAAACGTAGTAGTCCAGGAGGTAGAGCGTTATACCAATAAACTGTGGGACCAAGTTCGATTCTCGGGAACGCCTCCGGGAACCCTCAGCTTCACCCGAGCTGTGTGATGTTTTTGGTACCAGATCTTCCTGAGAAACCATAGACGGTACAGGGAAAGGAACTAGGCCCTATTACTTCTCTAATGCGTGAAAATCACACCCCATCGGGTTGATAACTGTCGTTTAGTCCATGTTTAAGTAAACTATTGATTTGTGTGATTTTTCAGGTTCCAAAAATCACCTAGGAAATTACAGGTCGGGCGTGGAATAGAACCCCCCCGGATTGATACATGAATTCCTTGCTTATTGCATTTGTGCAATATTACTCTTTGTGCCTTTATTTTGGAATGGATCCCCTTCAGGTATGCCATCTGAAATCAATTCTTGGGTTTATTGGATTTTTAAGGTCAATTCTAAGTTTGCGACAGTACCACGTTAATTTTGAGGGAAAAAGGTTATCCCGAGCATAATCTGTTTGCCTAAATGAAGCAAAACGGATAACACAGGACAACAGTGGTTTTGGTGCCAGAGCTTTTAATGTTGATTTAAAGAACAATTGGGGTGTCAATTATGACACTAGTTTTTTCCTATCAGCTATAGTTTTCAAGATATAGACATGTTGTTACTTACGTAAAAAAATCTTCTACATGATGATATGGGAATATTATATTAATGACATAGGCCAACAGTGGTATTGGTGCCAGAGCTTTTAATGCTGATTTAAAGAACAATTGGGGTGCTGAATCCAATTATGACACTAGTTCTTTCCTATCAGCTATAGTTTTCAAGATATAGATATGTTGTTACTTACGTAAAAAATCTTCTTCATGATGATATGGGAATATTATATTAATAATAAAACCCACTAAATATTCAGACTTGATTTATTTCTAGGGCTGTTAAACCACCCACAAACACAACAGAATTTTACAATACAATTGAACACAAATACTAAAATTTTTTACTGTAATAAAACAAATATAAAAGAAAAAAATACATAAAAACATCACTCAACACATCGGAAGCATCTTTTGCGCGATTTTCTTGAGTGCACTCTGTTCAAACAGTCTCGTTTTAAGCACCAGCAGTAATCTGCCATCATATGGTTATCCCATCTTCCTTGGTAGCGAGCTTCCATTGTTTTTATATCCTGGTGAAATCTTTCACCTTGTTCTTCACTTGTGTCTCCTAAATTTCCAAGGAAATTGTCTAAGTGGCTGTGTAGGTAGTGAACTTTTGTGCTCATATTACATCCAAGTGATTTGAAGTTACTGAGCATAATGTTTACCAGCTCAATATAATTTTCACTTTTGTGATTTCCTAGAAAATTTTTTATGACCTCGAAAAATGACATCCAACTAATTTTTTCAATCTCATTCATTGATTCGACAAAAGCAGGATCCTTTGTAAGTTGTCTGATTTGTGGCCCCTCAAAAATACCAGCTTTAAGTTTTTCAATACTTATATGGGGCATCTTTAGTTTTAAGTAGCCGAAGCATGGTCCATACTTGTCAAGAGTCTTATCTAGGCTTCATTAGGCCTAGTTTAATATTAGAGACGGTAAGATGATTTTTTCTCTTTCAACTAAAGATTCAGCAATGATGCTTTCTTTCCCAACAACCAAGTTTTCTCTCTTAGGCCACTCCTTCTTAATCCAATGGTTTTGTCTGTCCCTGCTATTCCAGAGGCACAAGAAACAAGGATATTTTGTGTAGCCACTTTGCTGCCCAAGAAGAAAGTTCACCATTTTTAAATCTACACAAATCACCCAGCGATGTTCCTGGTATTTTATCTTCTGTAAGACCAATGCTATTGTATCGTATTCTTCTTTCATTTTAGTTGAATGAGCGATTGGTATTGCGCCAAACCTGTTGCCATTGTGAAGAAGTACACATTTTAAACTACGCTTGGAGCTATCAATAAACAAACGCCAATCACTAGCATCATATTGTGATAGTAGTCCCATTTTTTCCAAAAGACCCTTAACGTCTAAACAAAATGTAAGATTGTCTTCTTGAGTAAAGAAGGGTAGCATATCCTTTTCCCTTGTGCGATAAAAACTTATTTTTGTACCGGGTTGCAGTAAATTCTTTTCATGCAGTCTTGATGCTAGTAGTTCGGATGCTTCCTTCGATAAGTTCAGTTCTCTAGCAAGATCGCTTAGTTCATCTTGATTAAATAGTTGAGGAATTGTTGATACCCCCTCGTAGTCACTGCCACTATCGTCAATAGAATGAGAAATGTTTTCAAATAACTCAAATTCTTCCTTAGATATATCTGGTAACGTCTGAAATATTGGGATCGGTATTTCTTCTGAATGGGGTACCGGGCGTCTAGCTGAAGGCAAATCTGGATATGTCCACTTGTGGCGATTTTTTCGATTTATTCCCGAAACATTTACTATGCAAAAATAACAGTCGTCAATATGGTTCACAGGTTCTCTCCACACCATTGGCACACCAAATTTAGGACTTTTCCTTTCTCCTGTTGTCCATTGCCGCAGATGTCTAGTACATGTTTTACACACAAAATGCGGTGCCCATGTTTTATCTTGGTCACCAAGCTTAACACCAAAATATCCCAAGTATGCACGTTTCACAAAGTCTGTAATATTTTTCCTATTTTCTTTTACCATATATTCCCATGTATACTTATAGATTTATTTAACTTTGAAAATTATTTTCTGGAATATATCAAATATTAAAACAACTAATCGTAAGATGTGCCATATCTAAAAAAGTAGAGCTGTTAAATAAAAACGGATTTCATACTTGGATTCAGCTCTACAAATATAGTTAAAATCAACACCAAGATTCCCGGCACCAAAAAAAATTTTTTTTTGTAGGCCTGTGTAATCAATATATTTTCTGAATTTTTTTATTTATAACGCAAATAATGGTAAGTTTTCTAAAGTCCCTGAGCGGCGTTGATGCTTAATGGGCAAAATAAAAGTATGTATATTTACACACACATTATACACACACACACCATGAAAGTATTCTAAAGACGATGGAGGAAAAACACATATGACAAAATGTGAAGATTGAAAGTGTTGAAAATAGTTTATAAATGTCACTTCTTTTAAAATATATGAAAGTTAATTCATATAAATTGAAAATTTTATTCAAAATTTTTTAGAGTTAAAACAATATACGTGCTTGAAATTAAATATATTGTTAGGAAATCTTAACTTTGAATTCGATATTTTAGACTTATATACGTACATGTAAGTTCCCAAGAACAACTAAAAAATATGATTTAAACTGAGGGAAAGGAGTATTCCATAAAAAAATGATTTCCAATAATGTTTGTACTGTATTGCTTATCATGTTGATCGAATTCAGAAAGGTTAAAGTTTCTTACGGCTAATCTTTACGCCACATAGTGTTCATAAGTTTGTGGATAGTTGGTTATCTTTTGAATATGGAAATTGAATATAAATTAAGCGAAAACATTCTATGAATTATCACTTATAGACAATAATCGGCGGTACTCCTAGGACGTAATAATTAATCATTAAGGAGGCTTTATACAGAATCTTATGAGAATTCGCCGGATTTGCGAGAGGCTGCCGTCAAGCAATGCGGAGTTAATTGAACGGGGAGAGGGAAGCAAGCTGTACGTGGAGATCACAGTGGTTAGTTCAGCGGCAAATATTTCAATGCAGACTTGGCTAATGCGCCATTTAACGACTGTCTCACTGCGACGTGAGGGGCAACCGGAAACCATGGCATTATTGTCCCGTGGAGCAAGCGCTTTCCAGTTATTTTTCATCACATTTCATTGACCTAAATGACAGATGCGATGAACCCTCTGGAGTAAAACATTTTGTAGGATCACTAACTGCTTATTTGAATTATCCGAACTACCCGAAAATACACACCCAGCAGTCAAATATGTCAGTAAGTAAATTTGAGATATGGAGTTGGAACTCTCATGGGTGACGTCAGAGAATTTAAAGGTGGTGATGAGGGAAATGACATTAGACCTTGTACATGATTGTAAAATGGCATCAACCAAAGAAGAAGACTTTAACAGTGAAAAATACTAGTTAATTCACTAGCGCTCACTTAACAAAAAAGCGGAAATGCACGTGATATTCCCCTATAATTCTTTAATAGGACTGAATAGCTTACAGTAATACTACGAATAAATCAGCATAATGAAGTTATCAACGAAAATCAAAAAACTGAAGTGGTATCCTTGATAATGTGTAAAAGAGTGTGAATATATCTCAAAGTTTTGAAGAATTTATGTGATAAGATAGGAGATGATTCTCTTTGGGAATTTGAAAGCATACCCGAAGGTTTAATGGACAAGCCATAGAAAAAACAAGCCTTTGGAGTCTTTTGATGATTGAAAATTAGCAGTGAATTAGGAACTGTTTCACAAGCACCAACGAAGGAGATATACCAGCGTGACTCTCGTAAATGAAATTATATTTCAAACTAATTGCATTCTCATAAATAAGAGATTTTGAATGAAATAAAACAATACAATCTAGGAGAGGATGTTTGATGGTAACCTAATTTGGTATCATTGAGTTGAAATCTTATATTAAAAAAGATAAAAAAATAAGACATATAATTAGAAAAAAAAGGTTGAAAGCAATTGAGCCAAGGAAAATCGCCGATTGAAATTAATAAATGGGATACATCACTGGCAAAAGATTGATTAGATCGTTGAAACCCACAAAACTTAGACGAAATTAAACTGATGAAAAGGAAACTGCGGATCACAGATGAATTTTTGGACCAAATACGAGTAGAGCAGAGAAGAAAGTAAAAGGAAAGTGAATAAAAATCTATGAGAAGATATTGAATACAGCCTCGTCCTAATAAAAGCTTAAGCTGCCTATAGAACTATTAGATATCACTTAAATGAACAATGATACAGTTTCCCACTATTTGGCATAGCAAAGATGGTATTCACTTATTTACGAAAGATAGAGTATGTTAATTACTAATAAGAAATTTAAATTCATAAACTGGAAATGAACACACGAATGAAAAAAAGGGTAGACCACATGATCTGAGCTAAAACTGATGTTAGCTTAAAGGATTTACGGCATGATGCATCGCAAATTAATCTAACGATAAACATTTCTAGAGCTATATTCAAGTTAATATCAGATATACATTTCGAAGGGGAGAAATTGATATACTTTAAGAATAATGCGATGTTGGGCAAACCAAAGAAGGAAAAAACACACAAATTTGAGGTCTTCATGTGGTGAGTAGTAGCTACGGAGAAAATAATTTTGAAAGCGATAGAAATGTGATGCTATAGAAGATTGATGATAGTACGTACAATTTGTAGACAGAGCAACTATACTAGAAGTAGTAGTTAGAACGGCGGACGAACAGAGAAAGCTATGGCTGACAAGTACCAGAAGAAGAGGTAAGCTATTTAGATATATGCAGAGTCATGATAGTTTGCCGAATAAAATGAATGAACACTTAGGGGGAGAGGTACAGAGGAAAGCCAAGGATGAATGATGTAAAACAGGTAATAGAAGAGGTCAGCACAGAGAACTGTGAGGGAATGAAGATTTCGCAGAAATGTGAATACAGATTCAGGAGATGCTAAAAACAATAATTAGTTTGATAACGCGCAGTGATGTATCTAACAATTAGAAGCGGTATAATTTGAGTTATTTTTCAAATGATTTTCTGGCTCTTCACATGTACATGAAATTAAATGCAATGTTACAACAGTTTATTTTAGATTATATAGAAATCTGTCCTAAATACGTACCAAATATATGAGAGGACAGTAACATAAACGAGTGAGAAGAGCTAAGTAATGCATACTTTGCGAAAGAAGCTCAAACTAACTGCAACATCGGATAAAAACATTGGATATTTTTCTATATTTTCATCTTCTTCATGAAATAAATATAAAGATGTCTCTCTCAGATTAACTTGTTCAAATATTTTTCCCATTTATCAAATAAATAATGAATGGACGGAATACATTTCACAATTACCGGTTGTATTATTTATCCAGTTCCCCGCGCGGTAGACGTCGTTATATCAAACACCCGCACGTTCACCGAACAAGAGAGGGTTGTTCGTTGGTTTATCCGACCTTGCGCCACGTCTCCGAGGGAATGTGTGGAGGGCGGAGGTGAGCAACGGGGAGGGGAAGGTGACATTGGGAATAGCCGAGGTCGTGCGGAAAGAGTCAATATGAAAAAGGACGACGCGGAGTCAGCCAATCAGCCCCTGGGGAGGAGGATGAGGGGGTAGGGGCGAGCGGGCCTAGAGGGAAGAAGGAGAGGGAATACCACGAGGCACTACTAGAAGATGCAGAACGGTCAACCCTGTCCCGCCCTCCGAACCTCAATTCCCTCCCAGGGACATTAAACACCCTAGAAATTTTCAATGGCGTCTCATTCTGCTTTTTCAGGACCCATTAAGTCGATTGTTTGGAAAATCATTCACGAAAAGCTTTCCAAATAATGAAATATTTTTTAGATATGTTGATCCTGGCAGACTCTAATTTGTCGAAGTTCACTTCCTGAATAAAGTGAAACGATCAAGTTTTCCATTCAACATATGCGTTTACGGCGGTCTTGTTACCTCGATTATTCTCTTGCAAAATCTATTCCATTATGAATTTGGCGAAACTAAAGGAATATTTGTTCACGCTTCTTGTCTCATTTATATAGAATATACCCCTTTTTCACTTACATTCTTAAACAATTTACTGTCACTTTGAAAATAATAAAGTAATACCTTCACCATCGACAATATACTTTCTTATCTTCCACTGAAAATTGATTCGGGCATTTTCAGCCTTTAATTGCCTACGCAATAGAATTTCGACAATTTTCAAATTTTGCAAGATAAATTTAAAATTCTTTGGAGACACAGCATGCATAAAAATAATTTGAAGCAAAAGTTGAAGTAACTTAATTCTCTAAAAGTCTGAAATTCACTTCTCTACACATTTATTCTAGCAACTCTGCTCTCACAGGTACGCGCCCTAGAAGACGTCTTCGGGGACCTCTTGCAAGGTCTTGGTTACGGCTGCTTGGATCTCTGCTATGGACGAAAAATGGGTTCCTTTCCGGGCAGACTTAAACCAAGGGAACAAAAAGAAGTCTGCTGAGGCGACGTCACGACTATAGGGGGGTGGGGCAGTGTTGGCACCTGGTGGTCGGACAGGAACTCGCGGGCTCGTAGCGCGTTGTGGCAACGCAGGTTGTCGTGATGGAGTTGCCAGGTAGCGGAGATGTTTTTTCTCTTCCTGATGATGAGTTTTATTTCTCTTCTTTTCCACGAATTTTTTTTCTCTTCCTGATGAGACTCTTTTTCGGAGTCTTTCCAGCACACCCACGTCGTAGACAGCAATAACTGTCTCTCATTCAGGAACAAACTCCTTATGGATCTGTGGTTTACAATAACTGACGTCCTGTCGCTTCTACCTATTTCAGAGCACTTAGACCAAATTTATGGCAAAGCTTAGCGTCCTTCACCTACTCCAGGTGGTTTGATCCCATTCCGACCAATAGCAGTGACGTGGGAAATTCAATTGCAGTACTTTTAGAACGTACCCTGTAGATACAAGGATTGACGACACAAGTTTGGATCAACAGAACTTCTAAATCGTGAAGTTAAATACTCCCACAGAAGACTGCACCAGTCTAGAACGACGACGAGAGCAACAAACTGAGTAAGCAATACGGTCGGCGGCCGTCAGCTTTCCAAGCGTAGGGACCAGGTCACACGTTATACCCAAATAAGGATGGAAGGTTTGATTATTCACACCCATTTTCCTGACTGCCGATCCTTTGATCACTAGAACTCAAGATAAGCAACTTCCAACCGGAAAATTGGATTCAGTAATATACGAAGGCTGTCAAGAAAGAAACTTACGTTTCGGCCCAGAGTGATCGTAGGGTAGGGCAAGAGTCACCATCTTGGTATCTAAACGTCCCTACACTCAATGTGAATCCTGCTATGGTAATGTGCAGACTGTGGTACTCCTACTTTGGTCATTCTGCAAACTGTTTAAATGCGTGCCGCAATTGAAAATCATGTGAGTTATGAAGTGCGACCTATGATTAGTTTTTACTGGCAAAAACCACAACCAATTGGAAATCATGGGTAAATTATTAGAGTGTACGGAGATGGAAAAATGAGTGAAGGCGGAGTGGTGCATTCGGTTTAAAACTGGCAATACAACACCAATGTGCACAATGAGGACCGCAGTGGTCGGCCTAGCCTTGTGACAAATGAACTGACGGCGAAAACCAAAGAAAAAATTCGTAAAAATCGCCGAATTACGAATACGGATCTTTCGCTAGACGTGACTTGCAACACAGTGAGTTTGACAGTGATGCAGGATTGCATGCTGATGCAAACAAGGGGTTAAAATATAAAGCAGCATGTTTTCTTCAGAGACGGAATAGAAAAAAACTTGTGTATCACTACGATAAAGGCCTAAATTTGAATGCCTAAATTCAAATTTATATAATAAAACTTAACTCTTGTCATATAGGTTCATATTTATTTCAAACTAGGAACTAGGAAATAACTAGGAAAATAGTTAAGGAACTAGGTTCATATTTTATTTCAAAACGGAAGTTACTTTCTGGAAAACCCTTGTATATTCACTCAATACATACTGCATCCAAATTTCTGGTTCACTTCAACCTTCTCCCAAATGAGCTCTCTTCCTTAGACATTAATAGAAATTCTTCGCCAGTTTTCCTTTCCAGTTATTTCACTTTTTCCTATCACATAGAACAATACGTATTGAAACGCAAGCAAGGATACGGAAAGAAAAAAAATCAAGAAATATGAGATCTGTTGAAAATATGCGACGAGAAAACGAGATCCTTCAGATTAATTTAATGTTTTCTTATGTACGTAATATAATAGATGATATAGCTAGAGTAATGTGCACTAAGTTGTATTAATGTCCGCCTATCAGACATCCGAGGGAGACTAATGGAATCACAGGGAAAAGGAATCTGACCACCCCAATCTTACCTTAACCTTGTACCGTACCCTAGCCTTGTCCTCACCAAAGAAGTGGTAATGAGAGAGACGTAGGGGAAGATTAAGTGGAAGGAGAGACTACGTCGGGGAAAGAAGAAACGCCGTGGGGGCGGATGGCACAGAGAGATATTCTCATCTGATTGGATGGGAAGAGGAGAACGAGAGGTTACCTGTAGAACTAACCTTCCGGTTGATTATTTCGGTTGGCTAATGGTGCCACGTTCGCCTTGGATCTTTTATGAAAAACGCATGGTGTTGTGGAAAATGCAACACTCTGATTCGGAAAGGTATCTAGCAGGGAGAAGAAGGGAATAAGGCCATTGTAGTTCTTGCGAAATAAACGTAAGGGAATGTCACGGAGAGAGCAAAACGCTTTATAGAAGAGGGATGATATGCCCGGAACGGGGAGGTAAATATGGTTTATAAAAAGAGAGTTTGGGCGACTAGACTAGGGTGAGTAGATTAACAATGCTCAATTATTGCCTTTGAACGGGTCACAGAAGAAATATTTAGCACCAAGCTTATGGTGCTTAAAAGTGTACAATACATGGTAATTATTTCGTGCCATTGGACAAGTTCAATCTATTAGAAAGGACATTATGGTCACAAGAAACAAACAATTTGAATTAAATATAGGAAAAAATGAACGTTAAATTGTTTCAATGAAAAAGACGGACTGTAAGTTGAAGTTTCAATAAATTTGTTTTTAAATCATGAGCATTATGGTTTCCTGGCCGCAATAAAAGCACGGTCGATGGGCATGGGATCGTCATGCTACGCTTGTAGGACACAGGCGAATACGAGATGTGGAAGGGGGATTAGGGAGAAAGCAAGGGCCAGGAGGAGAAGTCAAGGAGTTTAGAGGAGAGGAAATGGGGTTGGGGAAAGGGGGAGGGTGTTGGGGAAGGAGGCGTGTGCGAGAGAGAGAGAATGGCGGAGGAACGCAGATAGGCGTCGGAAGCTGCAGCGGTGGTCTCCGGAGTTATTGCCCTAGCTAGGAAAAGGATCGATGGTGAAAGTGGACGATGGGCCATGTATCCATGGCAAAGGGACCACCCCTTCGCTCAATCTCCTCTCCTTTCCGTCCTCCCTTCCCGGCCGCCCTTCCTTCCTTCACCTCCGCCCATGGCCCGGCGTCCTCACCCACTAAACCATCCTCTCTATCTCTGCTCGTGGCGGGCGTCCTCTCGCCAGTGTCCGCTTGCTGCCTCCCTACACGTGGCCAACCTCCATTCCTCCCTCTCTCTTGGCACTTGATCCGAAGCCGGGACATGAGTGGCGGAGAGGTACGAAATTATTTAGGTTAGGAATCCGGCAAGAAATTACTATACCCAATGTTTTCCGGGACACAACACGAAAGTTATCATTAAATAATCATTTAAGTTTTTTCCTTGGGCACTCTGACGCTATTTTTGTTCCAGATTCAAGCTCAACTTATTGAAAATGCCTAATTATCCCATATCTCCTTAATATGTCCCCTTCAAATTTGACAAGCGGTTTCTCTCGCTAGGAAGCGGGATTTCCCCTTACCGGGAATCGGTAGGATAAAACGGTGTCCTCCCGTTACAGAAAAATTCAGAAGAATGGTAAAACCTTGAAATACAGGATTTAGGCACACGATGTTGGTATTTTGCAGCTCGTGCACAAATTACTATGCATTGAAAACTATTTAAAGACTAAGGAATTCATTTTTTAATTACTTACTGTAGGAAGATTTTCTTATCTATAAAATAGCAGAGATGAAACATAATAGAGTTACAGCTTCTTATTTTGTTTTCCAATATCAAAGCTTAGCTGTGAAATTATTGTAAATTCCTTACACAATTACGGTTTGATTTTTTTATTAGGTAATCTACCGGTTAAGGTAGGTTTTTGGATGGACACAACTATCAAATAAACATTTTGTGACTCCCCACCTAGCAAACTAATCTATATCAGGTCCCTCTTCATCTCGGTGTACTTCTTTCCTCCCTTCATCCCGTCCAACATCCCTATCCTGTTCCTACCCTTACCACGCTTGCCCAACATTCTCCCCTCTATTACCCTCTTCAACATTCCACTACCGCTCAATACGCCTTTCATCCATTTTTCCCGCCTCCATAGGATTTCTCTCAACAAACCCCTCTCCTCCCCCACCATTTCTAGTACTTCCTCATTTGTTTTCCTTTCGGTCCATTTCACCTTCTCCATTCTTCTCCACACCCACATTTCAAAAGCCTCCAATCTACGTCTATCCTCCTGCTTCAGCGACCACGTTTCCGCGCCGTACATAGCTACGCTCCATATCAGAGTTTTTACGAGTCTTGTCTTAACATCCCTACTCAACGTCCCCGTCATCAACTCCCTCCTCCTTGAGAAAGCCTCCTTGCCTAGCGCAATTCTTCTCGTTACGTCCCTACCACTTTGACCGTGTTGGTCCAAAACACTTCCGAGATATGTAAACTGTTCTACCTGCTCTATTTTTTCCCCGCCTATTTTAATATTTAGCTTAGCCTTTTTCTTTCTGGAAAATCGCATAACCTTTGTTTTATTAATATTGATTCTCATCCCATATTTATCGCACTGAGCCTCCAATTCACTCAACAAAGCTTGCAACCCCTTGGCTGACTGAGCAACTAATGCTTGGTCATCAGCAAACCTAACCGATTTTACGAATTCCCCTCCGACTTTCATTCCTACCTCCAGTTCTTCCCATGCCTCTTTAATCATTTCCTCTACATATACGTTGAACAGTACCGGTGACAATGGGCAACCCTGCCTTACACCTCTTCCTAACACTGCCCATCCGGACTCTCCGTTCCCCACTCGCACCTGAGCAGTCTGAGACATGTACAGGTTGCGGATCAGTCTCCTGTCCCTCCAATCTATTCCTATTTTCTGCAATACACGCATTAATTTTTCCCAATTCACTCTATCGAACGCTTTTTTGAAATCTACAAAACAGGCAAAAACGTCCTGATTGTATTCTATATTCCTCTCGACTAGTGATCTCATTACTGCAATGGCATCACGCGTACCTCTTCCCTTCCTAAACCCAAACTGATCATCCCTTAAGTAATCTTTTGCATTGCTCTCCATCCTTTTGTTGATGATCCTGAGAATAACTTTAGCTGCGTGGGATATCAAACTTATTGTTCTGTAATCCTCACATGACGAAGCCTTTGCCTTTTTTGGAATAGAAACTAACACCGATCTCACAAAATCTTCCGGCCAGATTCCTTCCTCATAGATACTACGAATCAGTCCATATATGGCCTTTTTCCCACCTTTCCCTAACCATTTCAACATTTCTACAGGAATATTGTCCACCCCCACGGCCTTATTTGCTTTCATCTCCTTTAATGCCCTTTCTATTTCATCGTCGAGTATGCCTGGACCTAAGCTATCTTCTTCTACGTCATGTTCCTTTTCTATGTCTAACCTTGTCGGCCTAAGTTCTTTACCATACAGTGTTTCTATATATTCCTTCCATCTCTCTTGGATTTTTCCTGGTTCAACTATTATCTTACCCCATTTATCTTTAACTGTTAGCACAGATCTTGCCTTCTTACTTTCCGATAATAACTTAAACTTGCTGTATAGAGCACCAATTTCACCCTTCTTCTGTAAACTTTCCATATCCTCGCATTGCGTTTTCCACCATTCTTCTTTTGCTTTATTTGTGGCCCTTCTCAATTTATTGTTTAACTCTTTGTACTTCATTTTGCCTAACTCTGTGTTTACATTTTTCCATCTTCTTCTCTCGTCCATCTTTGCAATCATCTCATCCGTTACCCATACGGTTTGATTATTTAATGCATTTTCTACAAAACCAAAATTTCAATATCCTACATAAGACTCATTTTGGGAAAGTGAGGATAAAAAAATTAAACAAGATTCAAGTTCCTGCTAGAGCATTGATAAAAATTTTAGTAGCAAAGAAATACGCCGAGTTTTTCATAACTTTATTCGCTTTAAGAAATAAGTACATATATTTTCTTTTCTGTAATCCTTCATTATTCATTATCCCTAACATGTACACATCACAAAGAGAAGTTATTTACGATTGAAGACTCGAACCGACGAACATGTATGCTTTGCCAATCTAGCGATTAAAGTCAAAGGGTAATAGATACTCTTTAGTTGGAAATTGAAAATTAGTAACATAGGTAATGACTGTGGAATGAATAATTAAAGAGAAATGTAGATCTGCCTTTCCGAATCTTACACAGCGTAATCTTTGACGTCTTAATTTTAATCCTCGCAATCCACTCATTAGGGACCGAACATAAGTTTCAAAATATAAATGGAACATTTTAAAATAAAAAAATACATGATTAAATAGTTTCCTCTTCTTATTATAGGAGTCGGTTTAGGTAAAATGAGGCATTTTGGTGATTTTATACTGCTCCCGTTTTAACCTTTAATACACCGAATTTTAGAATGAATGAATGCTTTTACCTTTATGTGTTGTTTGATATCTGACATCAAACTATTAAAATTTGAACTGCAACACTCGTTTTAACAACTCCCTCCTTAGGGCACTGAGCAATTGATCTAGTATGTACTCGTAGACGTAGTGAGTGCCACTCTCGATGCAATGCTTCGACTATTGGCATTACTGACACCGCGCCCAAAAAGGGATTTCTTTGTTTTTGTAATTGTACCAAGCAATGTGATAACCTTCCCAATGGTGAAAGTACCGCTTATAGTGTGAAACGCACAATATCGTCCAATTAATTATTTAAATTAATGACAAAAGTAACGTTGCTGTTCTATGGAAATTTAGGCGGATTTGTTTCCGTAATAGGTAAAAATCGTAAGAGTTTTCTTATTCCTAAAAGTAAACAAAAGATATGGATTAAATATATTCTTAATTGTAATTGAGACATACACATATGATGATGTAAATTATAGCCAATTATATTGATTTCTTTTATTTTAGAAAGCCGTAGATTTAAGTAACTCGTGGTATGGAGAAGATAAGAGGCTTACAGTGTGATGAAGTTTCTTCATTTGAAAGGGTACACTTCCCGGTAAAATCTACGATAAAATGATGGTTGTTTATGGGAATGATAGGTCGTCTTGTATGACACAGTTGTGATGAGGGAAAGGAATTTTTAAACTGGCCACATGTCCCTAAAAGACAAGACACAAAGTGGAAGAACACTACTCGCGGACGATGCTGCCGCAGTTAAAAAGAAAGTGGAGAACTTTATCCTCGTATTAGATCGAAGGGCAACCATCCGAGTTATCATCAATGAGACTGATCTAAAAGGGAGGACAGTAAGAGATGATGACAGATAAAGAAACACTAAATTGAAGGAGGTAGTAATAAATGGGTGTTTACTGACATATCTCGCTGAATTGACGTTGGATAAGAAAACAGCCCTGAGAAACCTCTTGCAAACATCAATCGTTCGCCATTGCCAGCGGAACAATGTTTACAGTAAGGGAGGAAGATCAATGGCTAAATGGGTCTGAAGTTTATTCAACGTAAATAGAACCTTTGAGGTATTTTGGGAGAACGTATCTATTTATTTGCCTTTGGGACCAGACAAAGGAATAGATGAAAACTGAGAGTATAGGAGGGACGTGGAGGGTCACCTGTGGTCGGGCATGTTAATTACTGACCGAGGGGTATTTTCAGAAACCGAACTCAATCACTCAAAGTTAAGGAAAAAAATGCACGCCGGCAGCAACAAGCGGATTTAAGTGCATGTTTGCGGATCACGATGAAATCGGAACAACGACCCAAAAACTTCGACAGTAAAACCTTGTTTTGCCAGCCCTTTCGTTCACGATCACTCCACAAATCCCAATGGGTTGGTGCTTGGGGATAACTGGGGAAGAAATCTCTGTAATCCGTGAGCTCCTGGTTTTTAAGAGCCCAGATCCGGGGAATACCGCTTATTTTCTTACTAATTCTATTTAAAAACTCTTTCAGAGTAAATTTTTAGTGATTCAGCATAAATACTCAAACAACTTGTGCTATCAAAATGTCCTCTTAGAAATGAACTTCTTACACACGGCATTTGCTGCAATATGTTTTTCATGGGGATCCTAAATATAAGTAGTGGGATCTACTTTTACTTTTACGAGTACGACAGCCAAGTCACCCTGTCATTTAACCATGATCAAATTTTAGCCAATAAATGCAAATGCATTGATTCAATAATACTTTGAGGCAATATCGAATTTTTACAATTTTCGTTTATTTTTAGCGCCGCTTCGTCATGCAGAATAGGATCTAAATTCCACAGAAAAGAAACAATAAACGATTCACTTTTCTCTGGCCATTAAAAAAGCTTGTTCTTTCAACAGTCAAAATCTTCAATCAGACTGATGAATCGATGATCAAAATTACCCACAAAATCGAGTTAAGGATTCATACAGCCCTCGTACTTTTTGCTATAGTTGTAAACTTAACGTGTGGCTGTGTGGACATGTAGAAAAACATAAATAACAAAAACTCCGATAGATGGCGACTTAAAAACCTCTACTACACCCTTTCAACCTGTACGGTAAGATCAGTCTGTAATGTAGATGCATCGGAGGAGATTATTGTTGAATTTTCAATAAATAGATCACAAGAAATATTTGAGTGGATAGGTTGAAGAAAGGTGTTAGTTCATGCCCCACCTTGAGCATTTAAATAGTGTTTCTCAACAGGACGTAATTTCGCAATTGAACAAGACGAGAGAAGAGAAAAGACACCCGACGCTCAGGTTGACCAGAGTCTCGTGATTCGAGGAACCTCAGCCCCATTGCAGTGCATTCTCTCGCGTGTCTCTTGTATGGCGGATCCAAGATCGGGTGTGTCCGGCAGAGATACCGCCATCACCGCTCCCTCCCTCCAAGTGAAGAGACGGAAGACGAGGGAAGCCGTCACCGTTGGTTGCTCTCTCTTTCTCTCCCCAAGGTCCAATATTCCTCCTCGCCCCTTGCTGCCTCTCATTCTCCCTAACAAAAGCCGTGGCTCCTGGGAAGGACTACGAGGAGGGGGTGGCAGAGTAGGCATGAGGTGGGTTAGGGGTCTCGAATGGTCGCCGCGCGGGGCCGGATTTCTTTGAATTATAAAGTAGGCGACGCAAGAGAGGGGATGTGAAGGGTGAATGGCGAGGGGCAGGCAATATATATGTAAATATATATTTTTTTAATATAAATATACACACACTCACATGCATACAGACATAAGGAAAATGAATAGGAACACATGTAAAGAACAAACACAGGAGAGGTGGGGAAGGTGGAATCGAGGAGAGCTCAAGTGCAATATATATATATATATATATATATATATATATATATATATATATATATATATATATATATATATATATATATATTTACACAGATGTTTTGCGGCTTGACCACGCTAGTGCGTGTGTCTCTTTTTGATTTCTGAATGCCTTTGTCTTTCTAAATACTGCGGTTTTGCAGCATTTTTTTCTTCTATGATAGACTACCAGGAAAATGATTAGGAAATACAGTGGTGCATCATCAAATACGCATTCTTTGTTCCTTCAATGGGATATATTGGAAAGCATGACATGTATTGCTCTGAGAAACGTGTTTATTCCAATTATATACCCATGGACTACTGTTCCCGACACACACACACACAAATATTGGTGTGTGTATGAGTGTATGTGTGTATCTATGTACACACATATGTATCATATACATACATACATACATATATATATGTATATATATACGAGTTTGTATACTTGTGTGTGTTTAGATATATTTGGGATATATTATTATTATTAAATGTCCTCTACAGATTATGGTCCATTTTGGATGGACACAACTACCAAATAAATGTCCTTTTTCTCATAACAAAATACAACCACATATCCTACTTTACAATAAACTCTTCTTCATCTCTGTATACGTGGCCTTGTTCAGAAGTTTCCCGAACAATTGAATAGCGATTCTCCAGTTGGATTTTTAAATCCGAATTTTAAAACGTTGTATCCACGAAAACTTTCTAAACAACCGCCTTTAAACAACTTGTTGATATCTTGTTTTGTTGATTAGTTACGGCTATTTATCTGAAGGAGTGTTCGTAAAGAGCGACGGAAAGTCAGATCCGCAGAAATGAGTCATTTAAAGGAGCACCGCTATCCTATGATAATCTGCGAGAAACTCTGCTCATCCTAAATGAAAACTTTTGAGTCGACTTCCAAAGCTTACGGTGAGGATATTGCGCGTGATGAGTGGTTTACCTAGTTCAAAAAGAGGTGGCAATCATTAGAAGATGACGAGAGTTCCGGAAGACCACAAACGTTGACTGATAACCCCAACACCGAGAATGTGAAAGATTTATTTCTTGTAGATTGCCGTTTAACTGGCAGGGAACATGAAAAAAAGTGTGGTATCTCGATTGGTTCGTAATATGAAACCCTGAAAAATTGAGGATGAATCGAGTCACCGCCGAATTCGAGTCCACGTTTGCTTGCGACCAAAGTTGCTCATTAATATACGCTCGATGCTAATATATTTATGAGTATTTATTATCTTAGAACAGAAGAGGCTTGGAAAACATTCCCGATAAATAAATACGGAAAATATTTTCTGCTGAACGCCAATTAATTTCTTGATTTTAAAGAATTTAAATGAAAATATTGTAAGAGAACGAACTCTATGCCTTTAGAGATGAGCCTTCACGAACTATGCGACGCCTTCATATTCGAAGTGCTCAAGTCCTGTGGTTTAGATATGTCTGACAGCTGAAGTGGCTTCACAGATAAACATGTACTGTATAAAATGAGATTTTAAGTGGATCGAAGTAGATGAATCGAGAAAATAATAAGCACATTATGAATCAGCTTTTTACGTTAATAATTTTAAAACTGTCATCATCATTTATTGCTTGCCTTTCGTTTGCCATACATATTGTATGCGTTAAATATTTTATTATTAATAACGAAAATTATTAGTACGATTGCAGATGGAAACCAAATAAATATGAGTAACTTTTGCCAAAGTAATAGTCATAAGCATGAACGAAATAAGCCGCATTTCCTTCACTCGCCCCCAAAAACTTGGCAAATTATTTGGATATTTTGATCATATGAGAAGGAAATGTTCCAAATCGATGGATTACAATTCACTCTACAGTCTTTTTTAATATTCATACGATACGGGGCCCACCCGTGACTGTAGCTAAACTCATCAAGAACTTTAATCCGAGAGAGTTGAATCCAAAGGATGGAGCGAGGAAAGGCGGGGGCGAGCAATTTGGATCAGACACAGAAATAATACGGGAGCTAAATTGTTTTCATCTTTATCCATTTGAGAGAGAGATGCAACATTAGGATAACAACAATTTATTCCATCATGGGGTGAACCTCGTCCGCGAGAGTAAAATAACATATTTCGTTGGCACAAAGATCGCTTTACTTGATCCAAGGGGATCAAAAGGATTAGTCACCCTGAAATGAATCACTGTTTCGTTCCTCAGATTTGCGAAAATCCCAGCGTTGGAAAGTCCCCATGGAATGTAAGGAGTGTCAGTAATTAAGCGCAGACGGAATATATTCCAATGGTGAAGGGCGGCCAGGATATACAGAACCATGTTTGATAAGTAAATAATCCTAACGCAAGGAATAAAAAATTTAGAAATTATGATTAGCTGGCGCTAAAAACACATTGCAGCAAAGAGTGCATTGGAGAAGAAAATGTAGCTCAGATGATCCTACGTGATATTGGCGCCGAAATTACAAATGTTCTTATTCAAATGAGAACAGAGCGAAAATAAAAAGGTTTTATAAAGAGGTTCATCGACGATTTAAGCGTGAGTATTATTGAATTACGTGTGCATAATGGAATCCAAATGGAGGGCGACCTTAGAGAGAGTTTCTCAAACCCCACTTCATCTACATTACACAATGCCCCGCAATCTGCCGTGAGGGCGTGTAGCGTAGGGTATTAGGTTACCTCCCGTTAACTAGAATAAAACTACATGCAAGACTAAATTATCTGTATGTTAAACCTACACAAATATTAGTTTGTTCATGTACTCGACAAACCTTCATTACACGAAAGAAAGTGCTTACATGCAACAATATTTAATAAGAGGATACGTATATTCAAACCATGTTTCAGAACTGTTAAAAAGATTGGTCTATTAAATAAAAAGAATAACATGCAGGAAGAAAAATGCAAGATATCAACAAATACGAATACACACTACCAATTGTAATTTCTCCTACGCGATCGCTGTCATGTCTATTATGATCTCTAATGGTTCGAGGAAAAAACGACAATTTAAATCTATCCGTTCTACAATAATTCTCCCTGATTCAAGGTTGGTGATCTAATCTACCAAGTAAGTGGGGGCCTTTAATTTGTCCTTATCATCCTCAGATAAATGATCTGCCTCAAATTTTTGCAGTGAATTTAACATAAATTTAAGTCTACGGTCAACTAGTGGCTCCCATCCTAATTCCTTTAATAGTATCATGACACTGCTACCTTGTCCATTATCAACTTTTCACAAACATAGCTGCTTGCCCTTTGTTGCACTCAATCTACGAGTTTCAAAGGTTAGTCTACTTAATGAGGATCCCATACACTTGCAGCATACTCGGACGCCGCAAGGTGGGGCCTTGAGGGAAAGGGCAGCACCAAATTAAGCCATGGACTCCATTTTAGCACAGTATGAACCGAAAGGGATTATCAGGAGCGCTAAAAAATTGTTATGAGCTCACTCGGTCATTGTTCAACAATTATGTTTTAGTGAAAGGAATTTACGTTTGGATAAGATAAATACAGATTAGTTAATTAGATTCGAACTACTTTGGTCCACTATTAGTCGATGTTCTGACGAGACTTGTTGCTTGGGCTGACATACTTCAAGAAAAACTATTCACGCCTTGATAACTAAGTTTGAAATTAATTTGATCTAGTGCTGAGTTCCCCATTCTCTCAAATTTCCCTTTCAAGAGAGCTTCGATTACAGAAAGGTTAATGCTATTGGGTTAATATAACAATTAATTTATTTTACGACATGAGTACATTTCTGACATGTACTTTACAGAGATCGAATTATTTTGTTTCAAATAGCTTCAATTAATTCTCAATTACATCGACGGAATTTAATTTGATAAAAATTTAACATTTAACTCATTTTATGAGGTAACTTCGTAATGAACTTCTCAAGGTCTGAATTTAGAGAACACATTCCTATTCTGTGCCGATTCTCCACAAGAATATGTCCTTTAAAATCACTCAAATCCTTTTCTGAATACCAAACGTTTACCCTTTTTCCTCCTCTCTCTGTATTCATAACAGGGCACTCGTTTCAAATGCCGAGGTACTTTTTCTAGATACTAAAAACTAATACAATGCATTTGCAGTTCAATGAGTTCATGTTGGTCCCAAGAAAAGTTATCTTATTTTCATTATTAATTCACCTTTAAAAATCTCGTTATTCATAATAGGGTCGCTCGGTTAGCATACTCATGAAATTTCATGAAAATACGATATTTTCACTCGTATAAGAGTGAAACTCTCAGACCAGACTAAATGCTCTTATTTTCCTATTCAATACACGTATGGTTAACCAAAAAATAAAAGAATCAAACGTACAATTTTACCACGGAATTTAATTATAAAAGGCTTCATATAGCAGGTTGTATATAGATTCAATTTAAAGTTTTGAATATTTTGAAAAGATAACTTTGAAATTTGTTCCACATACAATAATGAAATAATAAAAATCTACTTTGGCTTAGGCCGAAAAACGTTATGCATGCGTAAGAAATTTCTGTCGACAAGAATAGAATAAAAATTCGGCTAAAGTGGTAAAATAGAATTAAAAGACAAATTAAAGCGGAGAGCTTCAATTCTCGAACAATTTGGAAGTTCTGACTTCTTAACAATTTTCCAAGTTCATTTACATATGAAGTCATACGCATGTTGGTACAAATGATACGGAAACTGAGTGAAAGTGAGCTTTTTGTGCAATGATAAACTTGATCGTATGGCCGTTTTGATCATGTCGAATTAATTTCTTTATCAATAATTGGAAATTAATCCTGGCACCCCTCCTGTAATTCCCTACTAATATTTCACTAGTGATTCTAGTTAAAATATTTAACCTAATGAATTTTCTGTAAAAGAAACCAAATCAAACGATTTCATGCTAATTAGAGGATTGAACATTTTATTTACTCTTTGAATCTTCAGGGAAGGACACGGAATATATATATATATATATATATATATATATATATATATATATATATATATATATATATATATCCCTCCATAAAATCTACAAAACATGAATAATTCGCTCTATCTGCAACAAAAATTGTCCAGATGTCCTGCAGTGGATGTTATATCAAGGTTATAGTTTCTAAGACGACCGAAATCAAACAAAACACACGAGGGTGGTTTAGAGCGGGAACTGTTCCGAAATGACGCTCTTCGTGCAAAGAGTTGCAGGGAAAAGGATGGTGCACCGATGGGAAAAGTGAGAAAGTGGAGGAGGAGGAAGGGGAGGCGAAAAGAAAATTAATAGAGGGTTGTAAGCGGAGTGGGAGGGATGATGTATGGCCGCAGAGGGAGTGTACGGCGGCGGAGGCGGGGCGAACGGAGAAGGGGAGGAATAGAAGGGGGGGTCGAGAGGGATGAGAAGGGAAGGGAGGGTAGATTGAGTCGCTTTCGGGAGAGAGACTAATTTTTAAATGCTCGCTCTATCCCCCCCTCTCCCCTCTCCCCCTCCCTCAGGCCCCAAACTCTGTGACGAGTCATATTTTACTCGGCAATCGTGATTTACACGCGAGTGTTTTGCGTGCGAGCGTAGGAGCATGTGCTTTCATTAGACCCTGCGAGAAGAAGAGACAAAAACGGGCGACGCGCGTACGGAAGAGAATAGGAATTGTAAATTGGAATTTATCGTAAGATGAGAAGGAAAAGAGAGGTCTTCCACAAATGTATTACACCATTATTTCCACGGCACGGTTCGTACATCGATCTTTATGAATGAAAGTTTTCTTTTATGTCCCGGGAATAACAAGATCAAAATCGATCCAAAACGATGGCAATGTTGTCAAAATTTAAAACTCAGCACCGGATAATTGTGCATTGGTGCTCGGCCTGAAAATTCCAAATAGAAACGGTGGATTCCGCTATCAATGAATTCGAAAATGCAAGGTTAATTGAGTCCAAAGGAATTTCCCGGGTGATCTGCCCCCAATCACTCGCATACCTGGCTTATCTCAACACTGCTCAACATCCATCCATTCCCTGAATTCGTGATGGAATTTATGTTGAAATATAGACGTGTTTATGGCTCACTTTAGTTTCGGTTCCCCTCCCTAGGAGAAATAAAAAAAACTTAGAGATTCTTATGAAAAGCAATTAGGTGGTGGGGTTGGTGATGATCATTTGCTTTTCAAATGTATTCAAATGTACACTTTTTGGAATATCATAGCAATCTTTTCGACCGGTGAAATATTTCAAGACTTGACGGCATGCAGTTTATTTTCTGGCCACAATAAATTTTCAGGGAGATGACGCCAACAATGGAGGGAATGGGTTACGGCAGAATGAACGTTGGAGGGGAGAATGAAGTGGGGGAAGGGAGGAACAGAAAGAAGACCTGCAGTCATCCGCCGAAAGCCCTATCGCTTCATACTCTCGGGCGAATAAAAGCTTAATGGCGTTTAAGAGGCAATATAAATCCAATACTTTTTGCGGGAATGATTACTTCTACGTGAAAATATGGGACACGTTGGGCCTCCTTCTTTCGCTTTAATCATAATTTCAGCTGATAAAGGGTCTGTTAGTTACTCCAGGAGAGCAGTTTCCGTATCGATTTTGGCTGGACTCCTATCGTTGGGTATCAATAAACCCTCCTAAAAAGGTACTCTTTTCAAGTCATAATTAAGGAGTATCATTATCTATCAGTCAGCTTACTGGTAGGCATTACATTCATATATTCTTTGGAACGATGCTTTGACAAGATTTTATAATTGTATGCACCAATTCTTGGTGATTTGTAAGTGATAAAAATAACTCTTCAGATCAATGAAATTATATTTTTTAATGAAAACGCTAAGGACAAAATTTTAGGCTAAGGAAATGAATGCTCTGATTTTTTTAATGGAATATTTTAAAATAAATCAGGTTGTGAGCGCTACAGACTTTAAATTAGAACAACTCTAAAATATTATTAAAAACTTTTTTGGTAGTTAACTTAAACATTTCACATGGTATTAATGATTATCTTGAATTGATTATTTGACTGAAATTTTGCTTTCACATTCATTATGAAGGATGATGCCATTAGTTCGGTTTGAGTCTCCGTAAAGTGACTCCACAGCTGTAGGGGAACTGAAGTTCCCAGCTGGCTATCAAGATTATTTTCCGAGGTGGAAAGGATGGAAGAGGCGTTAATCAGAGAAAGGAGTTATGAGCACTGGCCATCCGCGATAGGACGGAGAGTTCTAAGTCCCCTGACCGTCTACTGGGCACGGCTTTCTCCGGAGTTTCTCTGATAATAAGTGCATAAGTCAATAGTATCAAGTTGGGTCTATATTCTTTGACAAGGCTGTCTTACCGCCGAAACTAACAATAATAATTTATATTTTAAACTGAAGAGAGTTTCAATTTTATAAACACAGTTGCTTGAGCTGCACCACACATATAGTTGTACATTAGTTTGGCAAATATTGCTAATAATATAATATTGAATCAGAAGAATGTATTTTTCTGATATACCAACAAAAGGACATAATTATTGGTACTTCTAATGTCTTGCAGCGGTTATTATAGATCAGTTTTCCAGAATGCTAAACATTTCTCGCTGTGCATAATCCAAAATCGAACTACAAAGGTAGCACCATATTGTGTCTAAAATTAGCCAGCATAGAAAATTTGGCAAAAATTGCGATTGAAAATTCATTGAGTCCACGTTTTCAGCATTAATATAGGACTCATATTTCTGAGCAACCATATCTAACGGAATAAATGAGGAAGTGGGATTAGATTTTAGCTTAATAGATCTATAACAATTTCATGCCTGAATCTTGAGCATTAAAATGTAAATGTAATTGATATTTTCAAAAATATTTTTATTTGAATATGATATCCTTGTATTAATCAACAAATTTTCATGATTCCAGTTCTTCAACATTATACCGACAGAAAAATAGTTTTTAACTTCCAGGAAAATGACACTATTTTAGAATCTATAACCTATTCAAAATGTTTACATATAAAATGGATCTTAATGAAACCATGCTTAACATACTCACGGTGACTGAGTGGGTGTAGTTTTCAATTGTAAACCTGTCATGATGATATATTCCTACCTGTAAAAGAGAGAGATAACGTCTGTTAGTAAAAGAAATAAAAATTTAATCAATGCGGGAAAAATGAAGCTCAAAGTGTATTTCATTCAACTTAATTCTTTAAAATTATGCTACTTCCTATTTAGTCTTAGTGTTAAGTGTATATGTATACAGATTTATGTAAACGGTATATATGTATGTTCATGAAAACACCCACCCGAAAATATATATATATATATATACACACACACATATATGCATATATATATATATATATGCATATATATATATATGCATATATATATATATATATATATATGTATATATATATATATATATATATATATATGATCTGATGACGACGGCCGTGCCGTCGAAACGTAAATATCCAATGTAAGTGTCCTTCTTTTATGTTTCTATGTGTGTGGTGTTTTTTGTGTTAGTGTTTGTGTATATATATATATATATATATATATATATATATATATATATATATATATATATATATATATATATGCGTGAAGGTGTGTGTGCATATACATGCACACACATACACACATTTCACTGGCCGTTGGGCGTAATATTGGATGAACTTTACCATCACCTATCAAACCAACCTTCCCGTTGAAAAAAATATCATTTAGAAAAATTCGAATGGTGAGAAATTGATTCATTGAATTGAACGACGAAATCTTTAAAGAAATACTATACCTTATGTGGTAAATATGGACCTCTTTAAACAGTAATGAAGCAACCCTTATGATTGGAACTGCACCGTGATGAAAAAATGACTAGTTTAATATATTTGAAGAAGCTTTGAGGAGGCAGGAAATGTGGTGTAACTTGTCCTCTTGGTCTACAAAGGGTCGGCTTCGAAGAATGCTCCGTCGGACTGTAGCGGCTCTTGACAAGTCAGTCGGATACAACAACGTCCGAGTCGGCACTGACGCCCTTCAGAGCGAGAGGGAGTCCAAATTCATGGCATCCCTCCGGTTGCTCTATTCCTTTCGCAAGGCATCGGTCTCCTCCACCGCCGACCACCTCAATTGCCTCCTCGGGTCACCTGGCAGTGGTCTCCCCACCGACGGCTCACCGGACGAATGTCTACCCTAAGAATGACCCCTTCTGAATGAATGACCACTTTGTGAGCGATCTCTCTCATGAGAGCTGCTCTTTTTTGAACTTGGACGCGTCTGTCGGTCTGATATTTTTTTACGATTCCATATATCGATACTAATCGTGGGAAAATATCTAATGCGACCAAAAATACATCGTATTATTAAATTCGGGATTATAATCGAATTTTTATGCAACCCATTCAATTTGCACTATTTTTTAACATCAGCAGGGGTAAAATTAAATCCAAATTTCGTACAGGGAAACAAAGGAATGAACACAAAAGAAACATTTCTCCTTAAAATGGCTATTTTTCTATTTCTTCAGGAAATTCTGACTCCATCTAAATATTGGAAAATATTCTGCTTTAAATGTTAAAAGAAAAGTAGTATCATGAATTCAAATTTCATTTACAATAAACGTCAAGCTTTTGTGGCTCAGCTTAGAGAGAATTCAAATAGAACTTGAGTAATATAAAAAGAAGTTACATTCTTTTCAAGAATAATCCTAAAGATTTAACCGGAAGCATCAACTAATCATTGGAGAATCTGGTTTGGAATTCACTGAAAACAAGAAGTTAACAGTCACATATATCATTGTATTTATACAAACTAATAATTTTGATACAAACGTGGGGGAATGATATTAAGCACATTTTTTTCATTCAGAGTTGAAAGTGAATTTGAAACTTTTCGAGCACAAACTTATCAAAAGAACGCCCATTACATTGTATTGATATTCTTGCGTATCTGCGGTAGAAGCCTTGCTGGAAAATTTTGCTAATGCCTAGTCATTAGCAACAGTGAAATATTCCTGATGCTGAGCGTGCCATGTGAATGAATAACTATTAATTAATATCAGTGGGCACTGCTAAAATATTTTTTTACATTTTCTTACTAATACCTGTAACTTACCGAAATATTCATCGGTTATGAGGGACATGTGACCAGTTTGAAACTTTCTCTTTCACTTTATAACTGTGCCGTATGACGGACTATCGTTTTCATGAACGGCCATCATTCCATCATGGATTTTCTGGACACTGTAGCCTTTAGAATGAAGGAAGTTATTCTCACTGCTAGCCTCTCATCTTCTCCATACTGCGAGTTACTTCTAACGACGACTTTTTAATCAATAATTACTTAAAAACATACCCACACATAATTTCTTGGTGTGTGGGTATCAATGAAGTTATTTAAAAACTGCATTTTATTTTAAATTGAATGGTACCATGTATGTATGACATAACACGTTTAAGTTGGCTGGCATAAGATCAAGGGTGGTGTATTTCTAACATGTTAAATGGTCTTTTGATAATAAATCCAAGGCAGTACAGGTTTATCATCATGTACAAAAATATTATCATCAAAATCACCGTCGCATCATTTATTTACTGGCATGGGTACCGCAAGAAGAAAATCGAATAGAGAAATCGGAAAATAGGGGGTGGTCTACTTCAGAAGCCTTTAAGAATGGACTGTGTCCGGCCGGACCCTTCGACCGGAGAGTGTGTCGTACTATATATCGTCCTCATCCCCTCCTGCACACCCTGTCCGGTAAAACTTGGCGCATTAGGGAATTCAAAACACAAGGAAGACATTGTGATTTATTTTCATAAGAGAAAGAAGGATGTTTGGGATCACCCATATATACACGTGCGTCTCATCTGGCAAGATTCAACGAGGGCAAGGAGTGTTGGTCACCAGTCATTAGAGTAAATGATGATTGATAGCATTCCATTACCATTTTACTTTCCGGGAGTTGTCGCGGTGTGATGCAACCAACCCAACCCAACGGTTACGAATTTTGCGACGTAGAAGGGATTCCTCGCATGTCGATTGGTTCAGCAGACTCAAAGTATTATTACTTCTCGCTATGATCTATCCTTCAAATATAATGCTGCGCTATTATAAACATTATTTCTACGTCATCGTCAAATTCGAATGGTTTTTCTAATCTAAAAGTTTAATGAAAACAAAAAAAAGGCCGAGACCCTAAACTTGATGACTTGGACTTTTTTGTTTTCATTGATTCACGACCGTTCATTGTACATTTACATTCTAAAAGTATAAAACGAGAATATAACCTTCGCGCTCAGTGTCAGTCAACCCGGGTTATTTTTATAATAATGTCACACCTGCTGTTCATTCATTACGATTTTGACGGATTGGCAAGCTTTCCTCTTTACCCTGTCAGCATCTGCATCTACCTCGTACCCTGATAGCCACCAAGGAGGCGTGTTGAAGGGGGATTTAGGGCGTCAGGCTCCGGTAACTAATCGGATAAGTGATCTTTGTTAGCGGTTTGCAGCTAGATATGTTGGCATTGGTTCAAAGCCAAAATTTGGATCCACTCTGATTAGGAGCCAAACACGGCACGTTTTCAAGTTGGAATCTAACCCATAGAAATTCAAACTCCTCGTTTGCGTTCTTTTTCATATGTTTCACCGTAATTCGTTGTATGACTTTTTTTTGATAAAACGCGCCTAATGTGCTTTCTTCATGTTAGGTTTGACGACAATGTTATTCTCGGGTGTTTTATTTCGTTTGCTAATCCTACGCTATGCGAGTAGGTGTCCCAGGGGGGAACTTGATTGTAATAATCAATGAAGAGGGAAGTAAGGGGTAGAGGTAATTAATCATTCCAGACTTAAATTTGTTGTATTTTTCCATGATAAGTAACATCAAAATAAAACTTTACAAATCCGCACTTGAAAAATAATGTTTAATGCGACCTGGGTTATACTGTCGTCTGATGATGCTGGGCCGTGGTGTAACCTGGGGTGCATTGAAGTTTATTTTTCAATGTGGATTTTCAAATTTTATTTTAACATTATTGATTAGGTTAGAGGGCTATTCCAATTCGCTCTGAATATTTAAACTTCCACGTGAAAACCGAAAGTCCAAAAATTTCCAAACGCTACCCGGCAACTTCGTTCTTTATGGGATTAATCTACGTAAGCTACTTGAAGGAATGTTACATTTTGACAAGCATAGATAATTCACGGGAAACAAAATACCTACGTGATAACAAAGATATTTGTGATACTTTGAGGAACACACACAATGAGACTTAAAAGAAATTGAAACCGAAAATTTATGAAAAAAAAATAATTTTTCAAGGACAAAAATAATACGGAAAATTAAATTAACGATCAACTTACACGTACAAAGTTTGAGTATTTCACAGGAAACCAGCAAGGTCATACGAGTGTAAATAGAATCCGTACGGTTCAAAAGTTAATTTGTAGAATGAGTTTGGACTTCTTTACCATTTTATTTATGTGTGCAGTACGAGTATTCTTGTCAAGATGTTTATTACTAAATATGTTTACGTTTTCTATTAAATATGTTATTACTGTCCGAGATTTATGACCACATTCTTTCTCCAGCAAATCGCCAATAACGCCTCCAGTAGAGTGTTCCATTTTACAACATTCAATTTATTACATGAGAGAGCCATCATATATGAACGGAGTCCTTGAAGAGTCCAGAGGCCTGACATTCTCCCGATATTGATTTCCGAAAACCCTAAAGTTTTGGAATGGTGCTTAAATTGGTGACACACCCGCTTTATGTGATTTTATGGCTCAGCTAGATGTCCACTTCTGAATAGACCCAATTTCTTTTAGAAAGTGTGAGGACGTAAAGAAAGAGGAGATACTTGGGTCCGTTGGTTCAGTTTCATGCCCCTTCTGGGTAGGGCGAAGAAATATGTCTACAAAGATGGCTATCTGAAATAAAATTTAGAAAGCAGCGACTGCCGTTATAACTTTATAAAACTTTGTTACAAAAGCTATTGAGTTATAAACAAGGCCTGATTTCTAAATATGATTATAAAGTTACATTTTATTTGATAGCTATAATATTAACGTAATTATGGAGGAACTTTCTCTGATGAAACCGCGACCGCTATTCTATTTACCGCAAAGGCATAGGAGCCATAAATACGGTTGCTGTGCGACTGGAGCATATAAACGAAAGAACGTATAAAACGATAAAAAGATAAGAGGAAGTAAAGATCTACCATTTAGTATGAGAACCATTATGATAATTAGGAGCAATGCAATACCATCAGTTTACGGGATTTTAAAAGTATTTATTTCGTGCGAACAGTTAATAAGGCCCTTCTCGGGTGTGGGTTTCCCTAAAGTCACATTTCCCGAGGATTCCCTGAAGGAAGGATTTTTAGGAGACACGGAAGACATTGGCCTACCTGTGCCGCCATATTACGGCACTTGGAAGGTGCTCTTTCCATTTGATGGATGGTTCACTTAGTTTGGATGGATTTCCGTAGGATGAGTTGAAGTAGGCAAAAACATTGAGATGATTATTTGTGGAAGCGTGATTGTAATCAAATTAAGATCGAAAAAACATTTAGGATCCATTGTAAGACAAGACAACGTTTATTACCTTAGTAGCACTCGAGTTGCTTTTCTAAATTATTCTGACGTTTGGAACATATATCCGCTTCCAATAAGATCCAATGGTAGACCAATGCCTTAATATCCGTTGTCGCGGATCTCTGCAGCGTTAGCAATTTTACAATAAATGTTTTTCCAAATTTCCTCACCAATCAAGGATACTTCATCCGTTTATCTAAATGTGAGTCATACATACTTGCATCACATATGATCACATGAAAAAAAAAAAGAATAAGGGTGGATTGGATGGGCTCATGTGAAAACTGGAAATATTTCAGGAATGAGAACAAGCAACACTGGTGGGCAATTATTTCTCACCAAGGGATACTTTATATTTAACAGATTCCGGTGAAATGTAGAAAGTTCGTCATTATGAGAAACAAACAAATGAGCACTCTTCCACAGGTTTACTGGTGATGTACGATACAACGTGTTTCGGTTCACAGAACCATCTCCAAGTTCAAGACCTTGTACCTGCAGATGGTTCTGTGAACCGAATGGCGTTTTGAGTTACCAATAAAGCTGCAGAAAATTGCTAATTTGTTTTTTTCTCATAAAATTGGGGGTACTTTCATGAAAAGCCATTTAATTAATATTGGGAAATTGTTCATATATTTTTTAGTAATTTGCACGAAAACGTTTTGCTCTATAGTACTTCTTCCCCTCTAGCCTGGGTTCTGATTATAGTCTTAGAGAAAAAGATTACTTTGCTACGAATACTTTCATTAAAACAGAAGTTATCTTACGTTAACGTCATTGCTTCAGAAATATACCTTTAGAAATGAGGAAACTCATTTATAAAGATATAATCATAATTTTTTTATTTTAATCATGAATCTTCCATATTGCGAGAGATAGTAATTATTTTAATCAACTATTCATGCTAAATTCAAGGGAGAATTCATTCTTGAATGTCTGTAGAGAGATAATAGTAGACACGACAGCTTTAGAAACGAAAAATACTGCTTCGGATTCCTCGTAAAAATGCAGATGTAAGGATATCCATTCGAAATTAAAACGTGAAGGTGATACGCTGAAATGATGCGATCTCCTTAAAACGCGAATATAACACATGGAATGCGCCTCGTGAAAATTCCTGTGATCTCGTCACACTGCCAGAGAGCAGCGTAGCCTATTCCATGCTCCATTCTACACCCTTCCCCCTAAGTGCACTTCCGCAGTGAATCTGTAATCCCTGTGACGCGGAAAAGGACCGTCTTCCATGAAATTGCCTCTGGAATGTATTATATTAAAATCTTTCCCAGGTTGCGAGGAGGTGTAAATGTCCGCGCAGTGCGAGTGCACGTTTCTTTCCGCCCCGACTGTCCCCTTATTTCTGTGAGCACCCTCTTAGGCAGAGCCCGTGTGAGATCTTTTGCATCATCATTTCCGAAAGTATTTTTTTCCCGGGGAAAAGGAAAGCCGTAAGAAAGCGGCGCAAGGGTGGGAAGGGAGAAATAATGAGAGTTAAAGGGCGACAAAGGAAAAGATGATGGGAGCACGAATTCAGATGAAGAGCTGCAAGGATTTCAGAGAGAAAGGGAGAAACGGGAAAATAGAAGGAAGAAGGCAAAAATATGTGTGAGTAAATATATATATATATATATATATATATATGTTGGTTTATAAATATATATATATATATATATATATATATATATATAAATATATATATATATTTATGTTGGGATGTATATATGTATATACGAATACATGTGACTCCATCTCCCCTTCCCTGAAGCCATTTTTACTCCTTTTATCCCGAGAGAAGGAGGGCGCCGAGGGGTGAGGGAATAGGGTATGTGTGGGGTGTTCTCGACCCTGATGAGAGTACGAAGGAGCGAAGAGGATGGAGAGGAGAGAGATGGAAAGAAATGAGGACAGAAGAGGGGTCTGCCTCTTCTCCTCCGACCATCGCAGCGAAAGGGAGCGTGTGTGCGAGAGGCATGGGGTGGGGGGGGCGATCCTTTGCTCCGTCCATTCCCTTTAAACAGCGGTGGAGCAGATAACAAAGGACATTGATCCAGGGAGATGGAGAGGGGAAGGCCGGGTGGGGAGAGGGTCCGTGGTTTAGCGTGGGCTGGGAAGGGGGTCGAAGGAGTAGGAGAGAGAGTGCAAGAATGAGGGAGGGCGACGGAGACCGAGGGGGATGGGAATAGAAATTAGGGCGTGGGAAGAAGATGGGAGGGTGGGTGGCCGGGGGTAGGTGGCTGAGGGAGAGAGGTTTCCTATTCAATGGGGGAGGGCGAAGGGGAAATAAACAACAATGGAGGCGACTGGGTTCCATCCCGGCGAAGGCAGCATGGCCCTCCCCTCCTCTTCCCGTGCGCACCCCAATTCCCCCTTCTTCCCTCCTTCCCACAGAAAGCTCTCTCCCACTGTTGGCGATACCCAATATCCCTCTTTGGAAAAAAAATCCCTTTAGGGTTACATTCTGTGTGCTGATAAGCGTTTCCTGACCTCCATTGTTGCCCTCTGCGAGAAATTTCTTCTTTTTTTTTGCGTTTCTGAGGTCCTTCGCCATGGCGCATGTTGCGGTTACAATTGAAATTATTGAATTAAAATAATGGATAAAATAGGATCACAAATGTAGTCTCAATTGCGATATTCAATTTGTGGGAGAGCGTATATGTATATATACGCTCTCCTACATGTATATGTATGTATACGTATATATATATATATATACATATACATATGTCGCTGTAGTCCAGGGGTAGAGCGTTGGACTACTGCCCGAGGGCCTGGGTTCCATTCCCGGGCAAACCTCTCTGTGAACCTGCAGCTCCACCCAAGGCATGTGATTTTCCGGGTAACAAATCTTCCTGAGAAACTATAACCGGCACAGGGAAACGAACTAGCCCCCCTATGCTGATGTGTAGATTTCGCACGCCATCGGACTTAGTACGCGGTGAACTCTATATTATGAATATTAACGTGCTTATTTTCCGTAAAATGTGAGGGATTAAGGGTTTTTAGAGATTTGAAGCTTATACTTAAGCTCTTACCATTTTCTTTAGAAGTTGAAACAGTTGATTTGAACTGGTAGTTTACTTTTCGGGACATCATATAAAAATTACTAAGCAGTAGAACTTTAATATTTGAAAGAGAGAAGTTTGAAAAAATGTTCTCATTATTTAAACCCTTCTCTGGTCTTCATACTCGTGTTTCGTTTTCCAATGCTTTGGAAAT
This sequence comes from Hetaerina titia, assembly GCA_037158775.1. Classification (NCBI taxonomy): domain Eukaryota; kingdom Metazoa; phylum Arthropoda; class Insecta; order Odonata; family Calopterygidae; genus Hetaerina; species Hetaerina titia. The sequence continues at coordinate 21,772,817 of CM073770.1, read as the reverse complement.
ATAATGTGGATTTTTATTTACAGAATTGTGACAATTTCGATCAATTCAATAAGGTTTAGATAAAAAAATTGTATTCAGACTGGACTACAATAACATTATAATTAGTCTGTTATTTGTTTCCAGTGGTCTAATTAGCAAAATGGTCAACTCTCATTTTACCTATACCAATTTTTTCTGATTATATTTCGTACCCAAATTATTAAAAATTCTCTACCGTCAGTATTTAGTCCAATTGTTACAAAAAAACAGTATCCTCGGGAAATTAAACCCAATCTCAATTATGGACGAATTTCTTTTAATTAAGTTAATATATGTAACATAAGTCCTAAAATTTGAGCCTCAAATAAACATTAAATATGCATAAAAATATAGTATATATTTATGCATATTTATGTAAAATGTATTTGTAAATTGCATATATGTAGTTATATAAAATGCATACATGTAAAATGCAAATTTATGTAAAAATATACTATATTATACATATAAAACTCTAGTTGAGAATTTGGTTTGAAAGTATTTTTACACTCATGGGTTTTCAATTTCCCGTTAGTTTTAGTTAGATCTAGTTTCCTTGCTGAAATATATCCCAAATGGCTTATCATCATCATATTTTTTAAAATCTTTATTTGTATGCGAGTCTGTGGCTGATACAAAATGCGTAAAGAATGTTTCTAACTTGTAAATTCATATATTAATACTCATGTTCTGATTATAATTATTCTAAATATATAACGTCCGGCAGAAGCATCATTAATTGATATCCGCTTATACAATTTTAAAGGAGTAATGTATGCAGTAAGATGGTTTTACATTCCTTAACTGCTAAGGTTTAAATCTGCTTCCTTTATGTTTCAGGCCTTAATGCTCATGTAGAAAATTGCAACATGCACAGAGAAAATATTAATTACTATTTACAACAATATTAACATTAAACTAAGAGGGTACGAACCACTCGGATAACTGTTCTTGGATAACTTTACCTCGGGATTATTTCTAATGATTTTTTTTCAAATACAGAAAATTTTACTATTTTACATAAACTGCGTCGTGTTCAGGGAATATTATTGCCTTACACTCCCAAAGAACTCCTAAAGAAAATAATGGATCGGAAATGATTAGAGTGATGAATCTAATACGGAATATATCAAATTGATTTTTATATTCCTTCGGCCAAACATTTCAAACCCAGGTCCATTCATTCGTAATATTACTCCAAAATATCCCGGATCCCTGCGTCGCGAATGGGATTCACATTATGGATGGAAACGCGTACCTAAGGGAGTACATTCCCCGGGTAGTGGAAGGGACGTGAGTTTTTCACCTCCCCCCCCGGGCGCCGTCATGTAGCCCGACCCGTCCGGGAGAGCGCAACCCCTCACCACGCCTCCGCCCTCCCACCACCACGCAGCTCCCGCTCTCCCCGGCCGGCGGGCCGCTCGGCGAACGGCCAGCCGATGGGAGGGCGCTCGGAACGGTGACAATGCTCACCAAGCGCCGCTCGCTTGCCCTCCGGCCCTGCATTTAGCACGGCAGGCCTTTCACGGGCCCGTCTGTCTGTCACGCCCATCTCTCCAATCATCCGGCGCGCTATCTCGATCTCCTTCCAAACACTCCTCGCCGAACACGTGCGGAGTCGGAATCACTCCCGCGGAGGAAATGGCGCCGCTCCGCGGGTGCGGGGAGGTACGAGCCGCCCTCGGGGTGAGAGAGAGGTGGAAGGGCATGGGGTGAGGGGTCGGGGTGAGAGATCATTAGAACGGGTGGAGGAGAGAGAAAGAATAATCGGGGGTGGGGGTGGTGGCAAACCGGCGGGAATGATAAAAGGTGCATCAAAATGACGAGGTAGCTAAAATCGAAGACAAACGAATACGATCCTTAAATTTCGACGAAATGTCACCGTTCGGATCAAACATTACTATTATTCAGAGTACTCTACTGGTCAAGGCAGGTATCTGATGTACCCAGGGACTGGAACACGCCTAATCATGCCTAGAATTTCTTCCATTTTTATTTCTGTCATTTTATTTTTACCATCATCTTCCCCATCTCAATAGTTTCAGCCTCAACTTTGTGGAAGTTCATTTTAATAAATGAAAGTAGAAAAACTTTGTTACAATCCACCACTTTATTTTCGAAACTAGTAGTATCGAAAATAAAGTGGTGGATTGTAACAAAGTTTTTCTACTTTCATTTATCATCTTCCCCACCCACATCTCAAAATCCAAAATATATTGAAACGGAATTTTACATGAAGGTCAAGCCTTACCTGTCGTACATAATATGCTGATCGTTGGAATTCATGAATACAGTCGTATTTTTAATTAGGAATAGGACGACCAATCTGATGAGTTACAATCACTCTGTAAGTGGCCTAAAATATGTATTTTATGCAACTATTAACGTATCCTTGCGTGTTTCCGATAGAAGGTAATTTAAAAATAATAATACAAAAAATTCACATGCTTCTTAGAATTAAATACTTTTCGAATCACACCAGCAATCAAGCATTAAAAGACCTGAGTTCCAGCAGCATTACTGTGATTACATAAGTTAAAATAATAGTTTTTTAATTAGGTAATAATTGTGAAAAAGTTTCATTCACATTTTTTCCATAAACTGTATCGATAGCGATATTTTCCTGACGTGACTGTACGTTGCAGAACGCTAGCACCGCGAAGGCTCGGGGGCGAGTCTGACCTTCAGCACACGCCAATTTCCTGAGAGCGTTCTTTCAGGATAGATGTTGCTTTCAGTGGGCCCCTGTTAAGTGATTCGGTTCAAGCGCAAAATGCAATAAACGATTGAACATCGGTACGCCATCAAATCATTTATTAGACTGAAAAAATTGGGTACGGAGACGTTGGACATGATTCGCCAAGTGTTAAATTATGAATGAATGTCACAAACTGCAGTTTTCAAGGAGCACAAGCTCTTCAAAGATGGCCGAGGAAGTGATGGATTGGGAGCCCCGCGTTGGACGGTCGTCGACGTCAAGAGCCGACTACAATGTGTAACGTGTGCGTGAAGTGCTCTGGTACTATTATTCACCAATTTACATAGAACCGTCACATTGGTGGCCTTAGACAATCCTATACACATTTATTAACATTAGCTTGGGATACATTAGAAAGATGTTAAATTGTACAGATCATCGTCGCTATGTGCAGTTCAAAATTGATAAGCCATAGTGCTAAAATACTGCATTTATGATCATCGGTAATAACTGTTTATAGTAGGCAGTAATATACGCAATTTTGGTGTTTTTCATGCCCCCTAACTTAATTTTGGATGGCAGTTGTGGAAACAGGAGCGATAAATGATCAAAGTGAAACTTATGCGACAGCTTATGGCCAAATTAATGATCATTTTAAAACTCATTCACTGTGCCAATTGATTTATTTTTCTCTTGAATATTGAGATTGGTGGCCTTCATTTTAATTAATGTCCAAAACATGGAAAATTATTTATGAGACAAAATTTATCGGGAAAATTACGCTAAAGTAAAATTTACCTTCCCATTGAATTGAATTGCAATTTTAAAATAGCACTATATTTCTGATTTAAGTTGAATTCGTTCTGGTATGTTTGTCTAAAAACTTGGCTGGATATTATTTTCATTAGGATGCAAGGAGAGAAACAAATGGGAGGGAAAGGGGGTGACGGATGTTCAATCCACTTGGGGACGCTTTTCCAGGGAGTCATCGAGATATGAACACATTTATCAAGCGCTGCCATGATTACGTAAATGTATTCTTTCCCGTAGTCCAATCATGCATTCGAAATACATACTCCCCAGCATTCGAGATTCGAGTTGCACCGCCTCGAGAGAATGGAATTCCTCCAAGTCAGTGGGCAAGATAGGGAGGAGGACAGGTCGGAGAGAGAAGGGGAGGAAGAAGAGGCGCTCCAAGGAGGGAGTGGCAGGGATTGCAGGCAACTGGAACTGCTCCCGTGCATATGAATTGGCTGCGAAATATTAGAGGGATGTTCCTTGGCAGGTCCGCAGAAATATAAGGAATGAGTTAATCAGGAGTCATGTCAATGTGACGATACACACATCGAAATTCATGATTTTATGATATTAAGGGACATAATTAATATTTTTCATTTTGACGCAGTCGAGAGGTCTAAATGGATAACTGGAATATCCAAGAACAAATATAGAAATAATATCAAAATACGAACGAATTTTCTCAATATGACGAAATTTTACTGGAAAACATTTGTTCAATTGCAAGAATTTCTAGAAAATTGGGAGAAACTTCAGGTGGTAACACAATTAGTGAATTTTAAATAAAATTCATTAAATAATAAATTGAATACATGAATGATGTCGTGTTTGCTTGATTGATAATTTACCATGGACGATTGAATCAATAAACGACATGGTAGGCATTCATGATGCGGGGAGTTTTGTCGATGACGCTTGAAGTAACCGGTATGGTCGATACTACTCGATGCAATCGATATTTCTCGTTATATTTTCGATTGGTCAGAAATCGCCCCTCATATTGGACAATTTTTGCCTTGATGATGCATCACCACCGCCACCTAGATATTCATTTCACATCGAGGGTCGACGCTGCAAAATGAGTCTCGCTCGGCACCAGCTCGTTGAAGATGAGGGGTTGTTGGGTGCGCTCACGGCTGGAGGAGTAGGTGGAGAAGGGGAGAGCGGCGGGGAGCGAAGGGGGTGGGGCGCGTGAAGAAGAAGAAGAAGAAAGAAAGGGCGCCCTGTGATGAAAGCGTGAGAAATGAGTGGTGCTCAAACGAGACTTAAAGGAGAAGTCCATAAATCTTGCAAGCTCCAACGAGTGTGCAAATCCAGTACCCCGTTTATACGGCAATAATACAGATCCGTCTTTGTTAGGGTTCTCTTCCGCCGGGATCTAAGAGTTATTGCGATCATATCCCCTTTAGTTTCCCGAGCGTGTCAATGACGAATGCGAAGTAGGAGCCCGGGGGGACGGCTACGGGGAAGAAAGGGGGAGGGTAATGAAGGAATACAAGGGCAGACCCTTGACTGGAAAATATCGGACGGACACGGACTAATGACTTTGGGAAGAATCTGTTTAACGTGAGTAACGAACCGCAATTAACCGAAATGATTTACAGCCAAACTTTCATGAGAAGTTTCGAGCCTTAGAGTTTGCCAGGGATCGAACACGGCAGAGATGGGAGCCGATTGCATTCTCGTCGGTGGCGGTCAATAGCGGAAATTTTCAATGTACATATCGGGGATAAAGGCACCGTTTTTCGTCAAATTTTACACCAATTCCCTTCAAACAGTAAAAAAGATTTGACGAACAACATTTGAAAAAATGATTGCGACAACAATGAGCGACACATCCATATGAGATAGAAACCGTTTGATAATTTCTCCAATAGAACGGTGAGCATCAATCTGGCGTATTAGTAACCGACTTAAACGTCCAACGGTTTCAAAATTCTATAGGAAAAAATAGATTATTTTCATAACCAAGATATTCTTTGCTCAACTAGAACTGGTTATTATTTGTTTTGCCGAATTAGTTCGTAATAAATATAATATTTTTGTCAAAATTAAGTACAATGAAATATTGAAATTATTTTTGGGAACTTAAAGGAAAACGGAGAGATATTTTTTCTCATTTTCAAATTAAAGCTAAAGTCTTATAGATGCCCAAGGACTATAAAAATAAGTTAAGTTGATGAGGTTTCAGGGCTTAGGAATTAGATATTTAACATAAGTAGTCTCTTCAAACATACTTTAGAGTTAATTAGCGTGGAACTGTGGTGCCACCGTTTCCAAAAGAGAACTCCGAAAAAACAAGCGGGGACACTCCTCGATGAAACGACCGTTAGATGCCTTAGAGCGTGCACAACGTTTCAGCGGACACAACAAGACGCCCAAAGAGTAAGATGGAACTCGCAAAGGATAATATGGGACAACTCTAGTCATGTGACCACAATATTTAACGCAAACCTGACAGTCTGACGCATTGCTACGGCAGGGTGAAATTATGTGCCCAAGTGTAGATTGGGGGCAGGGAATACACATGGGCACGGGGGATAGGCAATACAAGGTGTTAGTGATAAAGACGCTCTGAATCCCTGAATTGAAAATCCTCTGATTTAAAGTGCAAAAATACACTTAATTGAAGTTTTATTCCCAAATTTTTTTGGAAACGACCGCCTACAAAACGAAAAATAGTCAGAGCAAAACCAATCATGTTGCTTTTGAGTAAATTATTTATTGGAAAAAAGAAATATTATTAAACTTTCCGAAAGCTAGCTTCGCTCACAGTGTTTAAACATTCAAATCATTCAAGATCGTATTAATCCTATCCGCAGCTGTCAAAAAATGTTGGCATCTAAAAGCTGAATTTTTTACTGCCTGTAAGGGTAAAATATTAATTACTAATTTTTTATTTATTCAATCGTGCGTTTTGGAGAACGTTTTGACAGAAACAACGCAACTAAACCCAGTGAATATTTCCATGCTAAATTTTCGTCCAAGAAGGGAAGTTAAATAAAGGACGGGCTTGGGAACTTGGCGTTTCACAGGAAGAGTTTAGCGCTCGTGCAATTAGAAAGGTGACTGATTGACAGTTGGGCTGCCGCCTTGCACCAAAATACGATCTTCAGCGCATGAGCTAGCCCTAGAACAGGGCCACCCCTCGAAAAACGGAAATACCTTTCAATGGGAACCCGTAACTTTGTAAATTAACATTTTTATCGCATTGGCTACATTTAGCCTAGGTTAAACTGGGGTAAATATACGGAATCGTGAATCGAGAAAAACGGGAGTAACTAAAAATAAAAAACTGGAACAGGCACTAAAATTATTGATGCATTGAAAAATTGATCAATCAATTCTTGTACCCAGCAGTTAATATCTGACGCTGAAACAGCGATTATTCTCGCCAGACGCTGAAACAGCGTCTGGCGAGAATAATCCAAAATATGTGCAGTAAAATCTTGAAAATATAGAAACCGCAAAAAAATACTTGGTACCCCAATACTTTACGTTTACAAATACTCTTTTTATCTGAAATTTCTGGTTGTTTCTCCTTTAATGAGATAATATCCATTGCCTACATTATTCACGGCATTCAATGTATCCATTAACTGGGATAAACTGCTGTGGTGTGCACTTCATTTCTTTGCAGTCTCCCATTATAGCTTAAAACAGTCACGCTTCCTAATGCAACATCTAATGACGTGTCAAAAGAAGGCATGCCCTATGGTGAGATAGTGACACATCCATGTTCATTTCAAGTCTCTCTAATTTTAATACGTGCAAACCTGTCTTTGCCACAACCTACGTTATGAATCTCTTCCCATTTTAGTACAAAAGTTTGAACGAAATTCGTCTCCCGGGACTTGTCATCTCCTTTCCCAAATACTGAAAACCTCCCTCTGGTCTCTTGCAATCAAATAAATTTGGAACTTTACAATTAGCATTTCATTAATAAAACCATTTCTCACAAGCATGTGGGATCTATGGCGCATAGGCAATATTTATCGAGCCAAAATCATCATTCTACAATCACTAAAGCCTGGAAATAGATTGTATTCACAAATTGGACATAGTCAAACAACCCTTATCGGCAGTTTCGCAAAGCGTCGCTCAATCACGAGTAAAGAGAGCGACTCAGTTCTCCATAGAAGGACGCACTCCACTCCTTCAACACCCTGATTCCGCATTGCCGTGAACGAAAGCCGTCTGACGTGCCTCCCAGAATCCGAAGTACTCCCGTTCCCTCCGACGATATTTCCCCTTGGATCAGTGGCAGATTGTAGCCTCTTCCATAAAAGTAAAAGGAACAACTTTCCATCTCTGCTTTGAAACACCAAGCGAGCGAATGGTGACGGTAACAGCCGTGGGGCGTGGGGAAGCGGAGTGGGAATGGGACGGCGAGAGAAAGGGACAGGGGGCGGCGCGGATGTCGAACTTGGGGAGAGGAGCCTCGGTAGGGGAGGGAGCGAGGGAACAGGTGGAGAAAATGACTCCGAGATGACGTCGAGGTTTGTGGAGGATGGGCCGCGGCGGGGGAAGGTGGGGTGTCGATGGAGGGGGCGGGGTGGGAGGAGAAAGGAAGAAGTTGGCGGGGCGCAGGAAGGAGCTCCTTCCTTTTTCCTTTCGGGACGCCCCCCAAACCCCTCTTTCTTGTCGTCCTCGCTATGCGCCATTTAGAGCCGCGTCAACAGTTAGCGGAGGCTGACGGAGTCATTACCGCCTCGAGGGAACGGAATGGAGAGGCCTTGAAGAAGTGAGTGAAGGGGGAAGGGGGGGTGAGGGCAAAATGGTGAGGGTATATGGGGAGAGGGAGGGGGATTTGGGTGGAGGGGGAGAAGTTGAGAATGGGGGCGATTGAACTGTAACTCGGTTGGGTACATATGTAGGTGAGACGTCATTTAGGACTAATGTGACACTTAACATCCTTCAGTAGGAGGGAAAATAACACGGTAGTGGGGTGGAGGGGTAATGAATCCACACTACTACGCGTTAGCTCGATGACTTCAATGCGATGTCGTCAGGGTGCGACGACAGCTCGGTAACGCACGGGTAGCGACGGCAAGAAAGTGTGACTTGATCTCCCATGAATATATCCACGTACCTGAGTGAATTTAAGTTTAGCATATTTAAGTGTACCTGATTAAATAATGAATGAAAGCTGAACGACAATAGCGTTATAATAATAAGTATTTCTAATAAAAACCAAAGAGACAGCGTTTACAGTTCAGAGACGATGAAATCCCCAAACGGAATTTTGTTCATAAAGGAAGTAATTTATTCTTAAAACCACTCTAAAGCTCACTTTTCCATTATCTAAAATTATTTTTATTTTTTATTACAATAAATACTAGTTTATAAATTAATTTAGTTTGTTGGATGAACAAGAAACCTGCTGCTACACGCCTAAGAGATATTTAAGCCTGACATCCTTAGGTTTAACCCACTAGCCTAAGACATTCAATCAGTTCTCAATTCCACTTGTTATCTTACACAAAATTACTCCGAGCAACCTACCTTACCTTTTCCCCACTCTGCTTACTCACCTTCCCTTCCCTTTCTCCTTTTTATCTCAAAAATCACAGTTCCATCATCATCCAATTTGCTCGGTATTTATTTCTCTGCCTTCAAATATATCCCCATCCACTGAAATCCTCAGAATTTAATTGCCTGCTTTTCTTGGCGTTTATATTTTACTTCTTTTCATTTGCCTCCACACCCACTTCTTAAATAACTTCAAGTCCACGTACAATGCAACAATTTCAAAGAGTAAAATTCATTCGCCTTGATCGGAAACCTTGACGTCCGGCCGAGTGATTTAGTCAGTTAAGTTACCGAGGCATCAACAGGATTCGATTCCGGTCTAGACGAGTGATTTTTACACTTTTAAATTTTTGGATTATAATTATAATGTAAATTTAGCGGATGTCGCCGAAAAAAGTGGCTTTTGCAACATCTCCCGCAACTTCTTAGAATTTTCCTGGTTACTTTACTCGGTTTCTAAGGTTATACGCTTCACTCAAAACTAAGTTTCTTAACTATGGTAAACTATTCTTCTTATCAAAATGTTAACTACTCTCTTCATAAGTTCGTTCGGATTAGCTTTCCTCTTTTAAGAAACTGGATTTTTATTAATACTATTGCATTAAATTTTAGAATAAAAAAAGGAAGTTTAAATTGCCTTACGCAGTGTATCCTACTGATGTAGTCTTCAGTTGTGCGAGAGAAAAGTATGACTTCATATCTATTGGTTCAGCAATCAGTTTTCCTTAAATTGTCACAGTATAAATGCCGATATACGTACATCCACATAATACCCCGCAAGCCACCTCAAGGAGGGTGTTAGGTCACCACCCGTAAAAGAGAATAAAACCACTTACAAAATCAACATATTATTTCTGTGGAGCCAAGAGCAGTAATACGGTTTGTATGAATAGAATCGGAAAAAAATTCAGATATTGCTGAAATTCCTCAAAATTCTTCAAAGTACATCCCTTGAGCGTCGATTCACCACTAACCAGTGGTTTTTCAAAGACTCGAAGGCTCCCTGGTAGGCGGAAGGTTCTTATGGGTACACGTGGAGCTCCTTTGACGGTACTTAGGCTCCTATGGCGGTGTCCTTGGCGGGAGGATTTCACTCTTGGGAATAAGGTAATAAATAGTCTGCTGGTGCCAAGTCTTTAAGAGGTTTAAGAGGGTTTGGGGACTCGATGCAATGCCGTTGCACAAGATTTTCGCAAGCAGGCACTCGACTCTGCTCTTTCGGTCGCCCATCAAGACCTTCAGGAGGATATTTTTGGCGTAGATCTTTCACATCGCCAAATTTTCAGTGATACTAGTGCACTATTATCTTATCAATGCCTATACGATCTGCGATCATGCGCAAAATTGACCGATGGTCTACATTCAGCACTTCACGCAAACACGTAGGGAAAAATAGTTACCGATACTTTTTATGCAAACTATGTATAGGATTAAATCCTATTATTTTTTATTTATTTAAGATATGAAATCGCACATGAAATATTCGATCTTTTTTTCTCTCACCCAGGGTACTAAACCATACAATACGAACACCCTTATTTCATCTGATGATTTACGAGCATTCAAGAAAATCCACTTATTCACTTCAGACTCACTCCCAGGGACATACGTTTAAGCAATAACTAGAGCGTCTAGACATCGCATTACACGACAACAGGAGCTTCCGAATCTTGAAATAGATAGTCAATGCAGCTAATAAAATACTTCAGGACTGTGGATTGATTCTAAGACTGGCACTCTGCCCTCGATCATTCCTCCGGGCTCCCCCGAAATTGCAGGGAGCGATCTCCACGGAAACGAGATATTCCTGGTTTTCCGGAATCATGGGTGAAGGTGGAGAGGAGAGAAGAGACATGGGAGTGATGACGGGGGCACCCCATGCAAGAGTGTCTCCTCCTGCCATCGGCCTACGACAATGATTACCCCTTCATCCCTCCTTCACCGCATTGCCTCGTCTCCAATTTCCTCATCCTCGTTCCATCCCATCTGTAAATCACTTCTTGCATTATCTACTCTCATTTCCCAACTCTCTAGTCTCCTTCAGTCCCGAGGGTTGATGTGCCTCATCTCTTAGCCACCTACTAAGTCTGCAGTCTTCATGTGGAAGCTTTGCGATCGAAGTATATCATATTCCATCTTATAAGTTCATACTTTTAACATTTACTTTTATATAGTATGTTGATGAATTTCTAGACGGAAATAAGACGTTCGGATTTGAGCTTTGACTCGAGCGCCATCCTCCGAAAGCTGTTATACTACGTCTACTTAATACCTCGCATGTCACCGTATTAGGGACTTTACACTCAGTGAGGGATTTGCTAAATATAGCTTTGAGGTACGGGGCGATGCTAGGAGCTAAATGTTTTATCACCCTAGCTGGTATATTTTCGAGACCCGGGGATTTGTTGGGTTAAATCTCATTGAGTAATTTGACAATTTCATCTTCGTCCGTTGTTATACTTGCCATAGGTGTATACTTGCATACCGAGGGTTAGCTCAGTTTTTCAAGGGAGAGAAAGAACTGAATTCCTGCTTTTCTTTGAGAAAGGTGGTTTCGCCAGCGAAAATTTTGAATTGGTGTGAGTTTTATTTATATATATTTCTCTGTGTTATTGTTTTCCAGCGCTATCTCGCTTCTTCATTTAAATTATTGTGCGTATATATATATATATATATATATATATATATATATATATATATATATATATCTTCGAAAGAGAACTCTCTTCGGCGACACACAAATTTATAAAAACATTGATTAAGATATTTAAACACAGAAAAAGGACACTCACATATGCAGTTTTGGTGTTTCAATGGCACGACCGTCATTATATAATGATGACGGCCGTGCCGTTGAAACTCTAACACTAAATATGTGAGTGTCCTTTCTTTGTGTTTAAATGTCTTAATCAATGTTTATACATATTCCCCAACGATATACGATTCCCCAACTCCGTTACAATCCTAACTCTGCACCAGCAGACTATTTCCTATTCCAAAAAGTGAAATCCTTTCTCAAAGGACAACACCATGGGACCCTAAGTGACGCCTACTAAGCTTGTACGTGTAACCTTAAGGACCTTCCGGAGTCTGCCTACCAGGGAGCCCTCGAGCCACGGAAAAGCCTCTGGCAAAAGTTTTTTGACAAATTCTGCGAAAATCTTTTCTGAAAAAATTTAGAGACTTTTTAAGCAATATCTGAAATAATTCTGTTTATCCGATTCTTTTTCCGATACTATTTATACAAACCTTGTGTATCGACGAATATTGGTCACGGAAGAGTAAGCGTTCGACACACTCTTAGCACGTGAATGATTACGGAAGTAATTCCAGGATATATTTTTGCTAAATCGGAAATCGGTACATACATTCTCCCATAACGACTAAATCACCAATTTTGTTAAAAAAAATAGATCGTTGATTATAATATTTTCTCACCGAAAAGATCTTAGGTTTGGAAATGGAAATATCGCACGTTTATGAGAACAGGCATATCTAATGTGTAGCAAAAAAGAGATAATCAAGCCAATTTCGATTCTTAAACGGAAATAGGATGATAAGGGACAGAAATAATTCGGTATCAGAAGCCACACCAGATCGTAATATGAATTACGTCCGTTACAGAATGCGTCTGCCTTCATTATTCTTTCATAAACCAAGAGATAAAAAGGAAAGTTCTTTTGTGCTGGAGATCCACAATCAATCCTATTTCAACCATACTTCAATCTCGCAATAATCGCTCGATCCAAACTGCCTCAAAACAATGCCTTCGGATGTAAACCAACTCCGAACTCCATCCCTCATTTCTGAGGATTCCACTAACTCCACCCGCCAAACCGGACCAATGTGTTTCCACCGCTCTTGTCCGCCGAATAAAAAGAATCCCTCACGGGTTCTGGTTTCCTGCGGGTTGTTTAATCTGTCCGTCCGATTGTGAAGGATGCGTGTGTGTATCTCATGAAAAATTCAGCGACGAATTATTGAATTTTCACATTGGAAAAAATACAACGAGGGTTACACGTAAAAAATATCGTGAAAAGATTTCAGAGAGTGAATAATATAATTTGACGTTTATAGCTAATCCGTTCATAATTTAAATTAATAGATTTTAGAATAAAATGTCACATTTCCATGGCATTTTCACGGCCAACAATTTGAATGGATTTTCCTTTTGCAATAGAATGATCAAAACACTAAATTTGATTATAAACTAAAATAATTTATGAGGCGCTAATATAAATTAATTGAAAAAATCTCATATAAAGGTCCAAAACTCCAGAGAGTTCATACCACTAAAACGCGTTAAAACATTTATGGATGAAATGTACATCTATGTTCGTCGATTTGCCAAATAAAACAATAACTATTTTTGAAAGTTACTTAAGTTCGAAATTTGTCAGTACTACAGCAAACATACCTTCAAGATTCATCTTTCATAAGATCTTTTCATTGTGCAACCACGCGTTATCCATAGTATATAGAGATAAGAACGCCGCACGATAAACAGCCAGGGGGTCTTTAACTTTATATGCTAAGTTTTTATATTCGCCTTGAGATTCTTTAATGGCTTATTGCAAACCAAGTTTATTGAGCCGATAATTCCTGTTCAAGCTCATCCATAATATATTTGAATCCTTTCCATAAGCTTTTAATTTTAGACTTGTTATGGATCCACATAAGTCAGTTTATTTTCATTTTACGACAGAGGTCATAGAAAATTACAACTGACTCAAGTGGAAACATAATAGAGAAAATTTTCTTTGCAGAGAGAATCAGTATATCTTGATTAGACTAGCATTGTTTTACCTAGTTCAGTCTAAGTAATTAAAAGTCGAATAGAGAAAGTAATACATCCGTGAAAATTCTCAGATGATGGAACATCCAGTTTATGGGTGTGGTAACTTGTTTTGGAACTAAATTAAACTTTCTTGATTTTGAGGCGGGTTTGAACAGAGTTAAAGTAACTACACTAAAAATATGACATATTATGAATATTTCAAAAAGCAATTTATACAATATTTCCTTGCTGTAGTTTAACGACTACATGGGCAACGATTTATTTCAAATAAAAGCTATTAGAAACGCAACTGCAAAAAATAAAGAAATGCCTTCAGCAGTTTAGAGTATAGTAGTTCACTTTCAAATGCAAATAGGGTTTGCTCAAAGCGGAGTTTTGCGAAGTATTCCCCATCCTAATAGGGTGCAACTTTTGACTCCCTTCCTATTAGCGCTCATGAAATGGAAATGTTGAGTTCAAAATTCTACTTGCAGGGATTTCCCACAAGGAACCGTCGAGTTAGTGGGATGTCCGGACGCTCACACAGTGTTTCCGTCCCACAACTCAAAATTTGAAGACAAAGGGACCGACATAATAAGCTTGCAATTTAACTCTTTCAATTTACCCCATGAATCTTGTTCAGCTTTTCTAACCCGTTCCCATTCCTGCACGTGAAGTGTTCTGTCGGGGAACTGAGCCACTTTCAAAAATCACGTAATCTCCAAAGGACACCATTTACTTTACCCAGAAAAGTCTGTCTCACGCCAGGATTGGCGTGACGTAGCGACGCGTAATCGCATTAAAATCTTTGCATTCCAGCTTTACTTTTTGCAAGCGGCAGTGAAAACATGAAAATTCTAATTAAAACTCAGGAGGAATCTTCCTAGGGAGCGGAGAAATTCCGACGAATTTTTCCACGAATTGCCCAATGTTTTTTCCCCACGCATCATGCAGACGGTAGAGATTTATGAAAGAACGGGGAGGAGGGATTTTCGTGGAAAGAGGGCGTGTGTCAGGGGAGGGCGGAGGATCTAACAAGCAATCCCCTTCCCCCGATTAGCCGCTTATCCTATTTCACCAGCACCCCCTCCCTCCCCGGCGCGACACTACCTACATCCCTTTCATTCCGCTTCTCTCCCTTCCGCCCCCTCCCTACCTCCCTCGCCCTCACCCCCACCCCAGGGCACCCCATCCTCGTTTCTCTCTTCTTGTGGCGCCGAGAGCCGGGCTGCAAACTTGTTGCCGCCGCCACCCCAGGAGAGACCAAACCCGAAGAAAGAACTTTTGGGTCCGTTTTGGTCGTCTGTCTGTGGGCTCGGCTGCACACATTCCTACAGCCCATGTGTACCGGCTGCGAACCAACATTTCTTTCAACTTATCGTCGGGTACAAGCAGCGAGAACAGGGTGCTTCCAATGGTGAACAAAGGGCCTCACTTCTCCACTTTAGGGAGGCCAAATAAATTAACACTGTTCTTTGGTCACCTTGACTGCGGTGCAGGGAAGGAAAATAGCTCCACCACCGTTATGCGTGATTTTTCATAACCACATAAAGCTTGGCACGACTTAAATTTTTCCTTCGCCTATTGAGTCAACTAATGGGTTGATTGCTGTGAATGTAGTTTCGTTGATGTTCCGTTGTGTCATAAAACGGACCGGTCTCATCAATTAAGTCATTTCGACGGCTAACTCTTAATGATTTTGCAGGGTGCATAGTGCTGAATTAAGTTAGATTTCAAATAATAAGTTCACTTCGCAAGCGATTTCTGTTTTTCCAGAACTCTGTTTAAACCAACGATAAATATGGCACAAGACACCATAGTAATCTTAATGAAAAGCTGTGCCGGGAGAAGGAAGTACAGTCGAGAAAATTCAATATTCTTAGAAAAAGGATTAAAATGGATTGTATACAAACAATACTTAAGAGTACTCCCGAAAATATTTATGATTGTAATGATTTCAGGAAAGATGATCATAGAGAAGGGATGAATGGATAAGCAAAACTACGGAGCAAAGGACAAAAATATATCCAGAAAATAATTAAAACTAATGGAAAAGGAAAAAACCGGAAAATTGTTGGATGGAGAAATGTGCAGGCCTGAAAACACGTGGTTCAGCCTAAGGTAGACACGAAGTGCAAGCTTTTGGAATAATCATGATGGAGTTAAAATGAAAAACTATCATAATTATAGGATTTATCTGGAGATTTATAGTAGCACCTAAAGCGATTTATTTAGTCTAAACAGAATTAGTAAAAGAACTTTGGGAAAAATAAAATGGAGTATAATACGGAATACACGTGGGGACATGTTTAAAAATAATTAATCCTGTAGGTCCGAGGCTTAAATCAAAATAAGCATACTTGAAAATATACATTCTATACCAGAGATAAAGCCATATAGCATGGAAAAAATTCCATTTATTTTCTTGATTACAATTTTGAAATGAGAGTTCATTCCTGAGGGATTCAGACCAATGGTTAAAAAGCGGAATGGAATGATGTGATTCGCTCACAATAGTTCCTCGGGATACAAACACTGCCCATTAGGGAAATCAACTTATTGATTCATTACGCTCGTCTGTCCAGTTTGCATTATTTATTAACTCTTTTTTTCACGCGTAGGGAAGACATTAGTATGGAGAAATTGAAATATTAGCATTTCACTTTTTCAATTGAAATTTAGGAAAAATACCCGCAAGAGAAATACTCCGAGTATCTTGGTGAAGGTTTTGAAGAATAAATCACTCCTCCTTTCTGGCGGCCTTCCTTTGGCCTACGGTTACCGTTATCTTGTGGTACTATTAACGATTTCATTGCTATGGCGGACAGGTATGTTGTTTTCCTTTCTCGCATGACTGCAAGGGACTGCCATTTAATGAATGCTGTGCTCGATACAGCATTGCTTGCCCTGCTTTGTTGTTTGCAAGCTTCTCTTTCCATCCCACGTCTCTCTCTCACTCCGCGGGTGGGACGCCTCCGCTCGGTGCCTGCTGCGGTGTGTCACATTCCCTACCTGTGACTTTGTAGCGGACACCATTATATTATGCATGTCACTTTGATAGCAGAGTTTCCCCTTATTACTTTTTAATTATACATGAACATTGTTCCTATGGTAGGGATTTGTCGTGTAAATGATTATGGTTCATTTTCATTCCCTTTTCTCGCATGACAAATAACTAATTTATTAAATGAATGAAAAGTCTTTTTTTTAATTAAGTCTTCCTACAGCATGCATACAAATTTACACGTTATTTGTTAGTTTTTTACTAAAATATTTCTCTTTTCCCTTCCTCTCTCTCTCTTCTCCATCTCTTCCTCTTCACTTACCACTAACCCTTCACACCCAATGCTTGCACCTCCTACCACACACCGTTTTGGTGGATCGTGGCGTATTTATGTCGATGTCGAAACTATACCCTTCACAGTTAGAATTTAACGGTCACGACTTTCCTTCTCGCTCGCCTTCTCTTCCTATGTTTTCTTTCTACGCCCCGAGTCCTAGTCTCGCTTCAACCTTCCGTTTTACTTCAATTCTTCACGCTCGATCTCCTCTTCACGTGGTTTCGGCTTCACAGCAAGGCGAGCATGAATGTATCATGACACGTACTTATCCCCAAAGTATGCATTATTTTTGTGTCCATTTTGATCTACAAATTACATTTTTCTTGTGGGAACCTTAGTTATTATTCAAGGCGCAATAATGGTTGGATAGATTATGGAAGGTATCACTTTGCCGCACTCAGAACAAGAGACGATCACCTTCTCGGATTGAGTGTGGTGAACTCCCTCTAGAAATCGATCCCTACATTCATGAAACGTCGAATGTAAGAGGCTGATTCCATCTTCAAACCTCATTAGTTTTCTATTAAAAATAATACATTCAATTAAAAATACAATTGAAACATAATGAAGATGATCTCTTGCCAGTTGACATACAGGGACGCATAAATTACCAAAGCTATCCAGAATGTAAATTACGTTTTGAAATAAAATATGAACCTGTGACAAGATAAAAGTGACATGTGACAAAAGTGACAAGAACAAGTTTTATTTTTACGAGTAAATATGAAAGGCATATTTAAAACTATTTTTCTGCATGGTGGCTACATAAATTGAGGCATTTAACAAACGATACACAAGCTTTTTAATCCATTTAATCTAATCTGAAGAAACCTACCACCTTACATTTGAACCACTTGTTTACACCAGTAAGCAATTCTGCGCCACTGCCAGAGTGCTGTGTTGCAATCCACGTCTAGCGAGAGGTCCGTTACCGTAAATCAACAGCTATCACGAATTTTGTCGTGTATTTTCACCGTCAGCTCATCTGTCAGAAAGCTAGGCCGACCACTGCGGTCCTCTCCGTGAATATTGGTGCTGTGGCCATTTTTTAAACTGAATGCACCACTGTCCCACCCTGCCTTCACTCGTTATTTCACCTACGTATACGAATACTTTACAAAGTTACCTTTCAATTTCAATTAGTTTGTGATTATTTTGTTAGTAAACACCTAATCACAGATCGCACTTCACAACTTGCAGGATTTTTCTATTGCAGCACACAATTAAACAGTTCGCAATGAGCAGGGTAGAAGAACCACAGTCTGCACACTACCACGAGATGTGTACTGAAAGTAGTGACGTTCTGACACCAAGATGCTCTAGCCCTACCTACCTACGCGCTTGGCCGAGACGTAAGTTACTCTCATGACAGCCCTCAAAAAAACGGAAAAAGAAAAGTGATATACGTATATTAATAAAATAAAAATATGATAATTAATATTATTAGGAAATCCCGGTTAGGGTAGATCTTCGATGGCTTTAACTAATGGATTTTTGTAACATTTTCCCCTCAGTTACAGTCTTCAACATCCAATTGCCGATAAATACCCCCTTCATCTATTTTTTCTGCCTCCTTAGGATTTCCTCCAACAAGTCCCTCTCCTCGCTCACCATACCTAGTACTTCCTCATTTGTTTTCCTTTCGGTCCATTTCACCTTCTCCACCCCCATATTTCAAAAGCCTTCAATCTACCTCTATCCTCCTGATTTAGTGGTACGTTTCTATTTACGTGACATGTATAGGGGCGAATTAGCTTCCTGTCTCTCCAAACTATTTCCATTTTCGGCAATATATTCATTAGTTTTTCCCAACTCACTCTATCAAAAGCCTTTTCGACATCTACCAAACAGGCAAAAAAGTCATGATTGTATTCTGTATTCCTCTCTATTAGTTATCTCATTACTGCAATGGTATCATGCCTGCCTCATCCTTTTATAAACCCAAACTAATCATTCTCTAAGTAATCATTTGCCTTGCTCTCTATCCTTTTGTTGATGATCCTGAGAACCACTTTAGCTGCGTGGGAAATTAAACTTATTGTTCTGTAGTATTCACATGATGTAGCCTCTACCTTTTTCAAAATGGGAACTAACACTGATCTCACAAAATCTTCCGGCCAGATTCCTTACTCATAGATACTACGAATCAGTCCATATAGTCTTCTTCCCACATTGCCTTAAATATTTCAATAGTTCCACAGGAATGTTGTCTACCCACACGGCCTAATTTCATTTCATTTGCCTTAATGCTCTGTCTATCTCATGGTCGAGTATGCCTGGACCATAGCTATCTTCCTCTAAATGATGTTCCTTTTCAATGTCTAACTTTGTTGGCCTAAGTTCTCTACCGAACAATGTCTCTATATATTCCATCCCTCTCTCTTGGATTTTATCTGGTTCAATTATTATCTTCCCCACTTATCTTTAACTGTTATCACAGATCTTCCTTTCCTACTTTCCGATAGTGATTTAACCTTGCTCTATAGTGTCTCAATTTCACCCTTTCTCTGCAAACTTTCCATATTTTTGCACTGCGTCTTCTGTCATGCTTCTTTTGCTTTATTTGTTACCCGTCTCAATTCATCATTTAACTCTTTGTAATTCCTTCTGCCTAACTCTATGTTTACATTCTTCCATTTTCATCTCTCATCTATCTGTCCAATGATCTCATCCGTGATCCATGGTTTTCTTGTTCTTTTTTCATTAACAGTTCCTATAATTTCTTTTGCGGCTTTCTTTATCCCTCTTTGAATATATTTCCATTTTGCCTTGAAAGTAATCAGCTCTTTTCCTTCATTCATGACTTTCTCCACAACCTACTGATACTCCTTCCTTGTCGATCAAGTCGATGCCTCAACATTCCATTTGCTAACCAGCCACATCTGCCTTATCCTTCTGAAGCAAATTTTACACTTCATAACAACTAAATTTTGCCTCGTTGGCTCTTGTCTTCGCCGCAGTATGTTATTCTATAACTACCACTCCAGTAATCTCCGCTATCCTTCCATCGTACCTCACATGGACCTAAAATCTCTATATGTTTTATTTTCATTTCTCGCTTTATATTCTTTAATTTTTCTGTTATCAACATCTTCCTCACATTCGAAGTTTGTATCCTTATTAATTTGATCTCCTTCTTCCGCGTCTTCTCTCCTGCTGCAGTCGATTTTCCTTTGCAAGGGTTTTGTAGGATGACGACCGCGGAAGCCTTGCCTCTCCCGCTGCCGAATACGACACACGGCCGATTGGACCGAGTCCCGTAGTTACCGGGACTCATATTACCTAAATTGTCCACCATTGTGTTCTTGGAAATGATAATTGAGGTTGTTTCCTGGTTCCTTCCTCAATAGTGTTATTAACGTAACATCATAACTCAATAGCCGCCCCACTAGGGTCAGACACCTTTACAGCCACCTCACTGAGGAACAGACGCTACGAGGACTACTTTCGTCTGGCTCCTAACCTTCGACCCTACCCATGCCAGCCATTATTATTACTCCCGCCAGCACAGCTATATAGGTCATCGGAACGCACTAGCCTTTTCACCACGTCAAGGCTGTAGTTAATTGGAGAGAATATGATAATAATGAAGCAAATATTTTTATCATAGCTTATATATATCATAGCATATGTATATCAAATAGCTTATATGATATTTAGATAGAACAATATTATCATTAAATGTTTTCGAGAAATGTTAGTAATAACAATGCAAAATGACACTTCGACCGGAAGACACCAGCTGCTGAAACTGTGCCAGGACAGAAACAACCGGGGGATGAAGCCAGATTGAATGCTAATATTTCCAATAATATTTACTTCTAACAATTCGTGGGATATAAAAAATATAAAATTGATTGAAGAGTTTAAAAATGTGATTTAATGTCGATACAAAAAAATTGCCACTCTAAGTACTTCTATTAATGCTTTAAGAAATATAACACGTCAAGTATATAAAAAGTAAAATAAAGGGACACATGCCATGATACTGGTTTTAAAAAAGAAATAAAGTATACTGTATTAAAATAATTCAAGAATTTTGGGGTCGTAGATAAATCACCGAATCTTACAGGACACAGTGTGCGAAGTACCTTACAAGATACATTGGCGTAACTAATTTTAATGAAGACTACATCAGTTCTATGAGAGTTGAATTATAGGTCAGACATAAACCTCAAATTTGAATTTTGAAACTTGTAGGCACATAAATTTCTCGTTAGCGGGAAAATTCAGTTTGCGAAGGTTATAAATAGTCTGAGGAAGATCTCAGTCAAGTTTTTCAAAATCATCTATGATGGTTATATAAGCGGAAAATTACCGATCGATTTCTAGAAGGAAGAAACTACAAGTTGCTATCTCTTCCCAAGACGAAGAGTGCAGATGAATGTGAAAACTCCCGGTGTCTTGGTTTGACAGCACGCGTTTCCTTTTTGCTGTTTTACAGCTCCTCCTTCCATCCCTCATCTCTCTCGGTGGAGAGGGGAGGCACTACACAACACAAAAATACGTCACATTCTCTACTTGCGACTTTAGGGGTGGAGACCATGAGTTTTCATGTCCATGTAATAGTGGAGTTTCCCCTTTCCTATTTGCCAGTTCTACATGAACTGTTTGGTTTGGTAGAGGTCTGCCGTACTAGTAAATTGCACTGCAATTCTCTTCTTGCTCGCATTTAAAAGGACGATTTTATTTGGTAAAATTAAGTGACAAATTTGATTTTAAAAATATAGTGATTATTTTGTTTTTAAAATTTAAATGAAAAACGATTTCTTTTAAGATTTTGGCAAAGGACAGATAAAGCTTGCCCAAGTTCATTTCCTTAATAAACTGGTGCCTTTTTAAAGTAATTAGTCTACGCATGTCTTTGAAAATACGCAGGAAGAAAAAAGCAATGCTAGTATATAAAAATACGAGGTATATTGTAGGAATACTACATTGTATCATATTTTAGATTGGTAGAATGGGCTAATTATTTAAAAAGAAGATATTTTATTTACCATACGTAGTCAGAACGTTAATTACTGTTTTGTTGTGTCTGTAATTAGATCCAGATAAGTTCCATTTATCAGGATTAACACTTTACGATAGATCAAAGAGAGATATATTCGTATGCATACGAAAAGCGGCCGGCGGTATTCAAAAGATTTGTCACGAACAGACAGAAAGCGTTCAAAAGTTTGGTTTGGCAGCTGGAAACATGAATATTATATACACGATTTCCGACCTTAGATGAATATAATATGTAAGACATGACGCTCATAAAGAGAAGATAATTGTAGGTCTGCGTGCAATTGCTAAGATGAACGATAGCCCAAATTTGATGGAAATTGTCGTCCAAATAAACCAACAAAAATTATAATTCAAGAAATATGATTTTTCCCAAGCATTTTTAATGTCAGCAGCAACAGTGAACATCACGGAGAGAAATTCGGATTTCCGGACATTAAAATTGCACACAATTCTAATGAGCGCCCGTTACTCTAATTACGAAGCATTGACTGCTGATCTAGAGCCTAAGCAAATAAAAAAATAAACCTCGTACTATGAGTTCTTATGGTGATTTGCATTGTAAGATGTTTATTCAACTGTACTAGATACAATACTCGTAGGTAGCAACTGTTCACAGTTAATAGTACTTCACAAAATAATACCTAGTGTACGTACATTTATACTCAGATAGCGACCGTGCAAAACTCTGACATCATGCTTATATGCTCCAACCGCCTCCCCTCTAACTTTCATCCCTGAACTCCCACGTTCCTGTCCGCTCTCCATTATTACAATATTAACAATAATAACGATGCTCCTTGGTGAGGCGTGCGTTTTCTCTTCAATGTTCTCTGGGCGCGCACCCCGAGTCCTGACGTGCGTTGTTCGCCATTAACCTCGCTCGGAACGCCAGAAGACGACCCCTTCCATACACCAACCCATCCTGCCACTCTTCCCCTTTTTCACGTCCTCAGGAAAATTACTTTTCGTATCCAAAATTAAATTCGGAGGAACGGCTTAATTTTATAAACGATTAAGTAATAAACTGGATTCGGAACTTCCTTACTGACCGAAACAAAAGGTAGCGATAGATGGTTCAAGCTCTAATTATGTGCAAGTAATATCCGGCGTCCCACAGGGTAGTGTCATAGGACCACTAATATATCTTATATAGACTTACGATTATTATTAATAAGTAATCTACCGGTTAAGGCCGGTTTTGGATAGACACAACTACCAAATAAATATGTTGTGATAGATTAATGATATCATCTGTAAAATAAAAAGCAGAATAAGACTATTTGCCGACGACACTGTAATCTACAGGGAAATAACGAATGTTGCAGAGCGTGAATTACTAAAAGCTGACTTAAACAGCATTAAAAAATGGGGACTGGAATTAAACATGGAAAAACGTACCGTAATACATTTTTTAAACAATAGAATACACAACAAAACTTTACCAACTTACAAACTCGGAGGTGTTTGGATGAGCGTTGTGGATGAAGTAAAATACTTGGGGGTCACCATTTCATTGACTCTTTCTTTTGGAAAAATATGTACGCACGATTTGTGGAGGGGAGCTAAAACAGCAGGTATTCAACAAACGCAGAAATTGTAAGGTTTAGTGACAAAATAGTGAAGAGAGCGTGCTATTTTTCTTTAGTAAGGCCTCACATTGAGCCTGCGGTAAGCGTACGGGGTTAATTTAAAAAACACTGATCAAAGAATTGAATAAGGGAATGAGAAAAGCCGTTACGCTCGTGAAAAACTCATACGAAAGGACAAAAAGCGTCTCACATCTAATAGAGCATCTGGGGTGAGAACCTTTAGACATGCGAAGACTCGAAGTTTAACCTTCCCCGACTTCGTCGAAGACGAAGTCGGGGAAGGTTAAACTTATTGCAAAGATATAAAGCGTGTGGTTTTGCATATGACATTGTAGATATAATTAGCCAATCTATTTACATTGGAGGGGTCGGAAATTGTCACAGCATAAAAGATACTGTCGAACGGAAAGATTTAAGCGTTCATTTTTCTCTCGCACTATTCGCGACAGCCAGAAAAGGGGGAGCACCAAATACAGCAGTAGGTAAGCGTTGTCGAAAAAAGGGGTATACAGGATTAAACTATTCAAAATAGCTCTCAAAGTCTGGCGTCCTAACGCCCCCTTGTGCGTCCTTGTACCAGGTAGGGTGTAGATGAATGCACACAAAGTTTATTGTATTTGTCAATTTTCCGTCCGGAATGCGTAGAAAACTAACCGATAATAAGTGTCTGAATTGAATGTGTGCCTGCACTCTTTTAATGTTTGTTCGTGCCCTCTTGGTGTAGGTATAGGAATAGGGGCTAACAATGTAATACTCGGCATATATGAAGGGATGTTGCATGATTAGTGTTCGGTTTTTGGTGGATCGCGAGGTGCAAGGTACATAAAGAAATAAAGAGAATACATGTAGAATGGTTGGTGACCTACCATTCCCTGCCACTCGCCCATGCGACGCCTTTTGGGGCTTTCTGTAGGTGTAGTTGATCTATTCAAAAGCGATCTCCGACCGGTAGAACGGTGCTACTAATTCTACCAGTAATAGTACCACAAAGTTTTCTTTTTGCTTAAGGTCGACGAGCATTCTTGGCAGAAGACAAAATAATTTTCTCTAACCAAAGAATTAGGCAACAGTGACAATGGGTGAAAATTAATGACACGCTCACTCAACGAAATGATCTCGTGTCCCTCCGGGGTTAAATGCTGCACGAAATCTGGACCCGGAGCCACGCGTCCTGCCTGACGGAGCCCAAGATGGCGGGTTCGCGGGAGGTGGGGTGGGATGGGCGTGGAGGGAGGGAGGGTTTGAGGAGGGGAGGAGAACTCGCCTCCTGCGAAAAAGAATTCAGGATCTCCGAGCCGCTCCCTTCAACCCACTCGCACACCTCCCTCGCCCCCTCCGATCCCCCTCACCACCCAGCGTCCCCCTCTAAAAACCCTCTCCCTCCAAAACAACCGACGTGCCCACCTTTCCCCGAAATTTTGAGAGAGCGGGAGAGGTTGGGGTGGGAAATGAAGACATCCATCCTCGGAAAACCCTTCGCCTGCCCCGCGCGGCCGTGTGGAATGGGAAGGCTCGTTTCCTTTCGGAATGAATAAAAAATGCGTTTCTCTCTCTCTCGGGCGGGGGTGCGAGGGAGAGGGAGGGGGGGAACGAGGGGCCTCGTAGGAGAAGAATACGTACTCTCGCCGGTGTTGTGGAAATGAGGAGGGCTCCGACAGGGTCGCGGGGAGGGCAGGGGCAGAATCCTGGCGAAGAGTTCGTCCGCCATCCCCCTAGCTCTCGAGTCCAAGCAGAGAGTGGAATCTTGGAGCGACGTTTGGGGAAGGAGTTTTTTTCAGGCGGAATAATAGGGAGGCGAGAGGTGGGTGGGTGAGTAGTAAGGCATAGGTGGGTAGGTACGTGTCAGCGCGCTCCGCGGGGACCGGCTGCGGTGAGCGGCGATGATGCTGCGAAGACCGTCGTTGGTATTAGCGCAGTGAAAGTGCCCCGCATTTAAGGTCGCGTGTATTGAGGCGGGGAGCGCGTGCTCTCAGCGGGAAGGACGGGAGGGCGCGGGCGGAGGGGGGGGAGCTCGGCTCCCCTGGGGTGGTCTCCAGGGAACTGTGATTGCACCATCCACTTTACCGCGACTCACTCACTCCTCAACGACGATGTGGTAACAAGTTAGCAAAAAATGTTCTCATTTCCGGGCGCACTTACTACCACAATTCTCGCATCATTAACAGTAAGATCTCTAACAGTGCCGGAGCAGTCGGACTCATTTCTATGTCTCGATAAATAAGTGTGAGTGAAAATGGAGTAGAAATTATTTTGCTGATGACGAGATTGCTTTCAGGTACAGAAACGTACTCATATAGAGGAGATCCATGTAAAATACAACACCAGTCGCGACCAAATAAATAAGGTTGAGAACAAAGTTGCCATTTTCTGAATAGTCGCATGGATTACAAGTGCGTACCCATCATAAATTGATGGTGTTAGAGAGATAAGGTATTTGCGGATTATACGAGAACTTCCAAGGGAGCTTTGAACAGTGGAAAAGAAGATGGAATAAGTAAGTGCATAGCAACGAATGGAGAGTACCTTGATTGATGTAGACTAAATTTTGCAAAATCAAGTTTTTATGGCCTCAGCACGCGTATTTATTGGACGCGTATAGTCAATTAAGTTTGAAGGTATTTAATGAGGAAATGGTTCCGATATGCCCCAAGTCAAGTGTGGTTGCTTATAAATTGAGGTTCTAGACCTGTGCGCGGTGAGTTATGGGTAAATACGAGTATCTGGTGGCACATTCTTACTTAGCATCAATTCACTTGGGCAACCGTAGGCGGTACATTTCATGAAAGTTTCTTAACAAGGGTAAATCCAAACCAAGATCGACCCCATTGCTTCTTTTGATTTATCTACACTGAATACGGTGTGATTAAGTTTGTCGAGTGCATGAACAGAGTAATATTTGTGTTGAGGTAACATGAATTGGTGTTGCATGAGGTTTTATTCTAGTTTAAGGGTGGTGGCCTAACACCCTCATGAGGTAGCTTGCGGGTGTAGTTTTAGATGTAGAATACATTTCATTTGAAGTCTATTCACACTTACATCTCACTTAGTCCTAGGATGATTAATTGTAAAAATATCGCACAAAAATAGGTGTTTGTTGAACTTGAAAACCGTTATCATTTGGAAATAAATACTTTTTCGTTCTAGTCATGAATTTCAAAGTAACTCATTTAATGATGGAAAAGTGTATGACAGCCTTGAAAGTGAAGTTGAAGCATCTGTAAAAGAAAGCAACATGAGTTGACATATTCCAATTGATATATTGAAAGAACTCAATGAGAAAGTTAAGAAAGAATTAACACATGTACTTCACACTTTCAGGCTTCACTTCGCGGAATTATTTCATGCTCATATCATGTTTCATATGGAAAAGAATTGGCACGGTTGAGTAACGAGATTTACATAAAGGGACAATGGTCTAAAGGCTTCGAGGAAACTATAACGGTTCATATAGAAAAGAAAAAAGATACCAGGAAATGCGAGGGGTTCAGAATGATATGCCTGATATCACATGCGGCTGAAATAGTTTAAAAAACAATCAATGGAAGATTGCATGGAAAACTAGAAAAGTGATGGGAGAAAATAAAATGGATTCAGAGGAGGTGAGGATACAGGAGATGCAAACTGATGAGAGTAATTGTCGAAGGAAACAGGGAAGAAAACAAAAAAAGTGTGTTTTGTATACATTGACTTAAAGAACACTTTTACTAGACTTAGATGGGACAAACTAATGGTGAGTCTGAATAAGCATGGGATTGATATGAGGGAACGAAGACGGATAAAATACCTTTATCTTGGTCAGAAATTCAGAGTAAGGATAGGATACCAGTAGACAGATTATATTGAAATAGGAAGAAGTGTTAGGCTAGGTTGCCAAGTGTCACCGACATATTTGATGTATGTATGAAAGAGATAATAATAGAATGCTTTGTTGAAAGTAAAGGAATAAACATCAGAGGCAAAAGAGTGGAATTCATCAGGTTTGCTGGTGATATACCTGTAGTGGTAAAGAGCAAAAAGAAAGTCATTAAGAGGCTAGCGGACCCTAACGTAAAACCTAAAGCTAACAGTCTCAGGCTTAACTTTGTGGAATTTTATTCATGATGAGAGTAAAAAAGGACAACTTTACACTTCCACACACTTTTAATAAAATACGACCATGGTTTCGATGCTGCGTATGATCAAAACCATGGTCGTATTGTATTAAAAGTGTGTGGAAGTGTAAAGTTTTCCTTTTTTAACCTCATCTTTTCGACAAAAGTAAGGAATATGAAATGTTAATAAGTAAGAAAATGATAAGAAATTGTTAACGGGAGATAAAAGGGAAAAGATCCACATTAGAAGGCGGAGATCGAAGAGAGCTTTAGTTATTTGGTAGGGGTTATCACTGAAGAGATGTCCTGTTCCAAGGAAATCAAATCAAAAATAGATAAGAAAAGAGAGGGATTTAATAAGAGGAAGAATCTACTGCTCTGACCTTTGAAAGAGAATCTGATAAAGGAATTGGTAAAATGTTTCATCTGGAGTGTAATTTTGTACGGAGCAGGGACATGGACTTTGCTGGAAGATGAATTAAAAAGAATGAAGAGGCCTTTGAAACGTGGATCTGGCGGAAAGTTGACGTACTAATTAGTTGGGAGGATGGAGTAAAGAAGGAGGAGGTGCTACGAAGGATTGGAGAGGAGGCATTATTTTTTTATTTCACATTAATCCGTAAACAGCACTTTAGCCTTTACATAGCACTTTTAAAATTATATATATATATATATATATGTAAATATGTATACATATATGCAATAAATAAATACAAATAAACAATTACAAGCACCCAAAACCTATATGGAGAAAAACCTATCTAGGCGGGAACTTAACCCGCGACCTTTGGCTTGGCAGGACGTTACCCGGCCTATTAATAATTGGTAAAAATAATCGAGAAAAGAAAGAGTTATTGGTTAGGGAATTGTTTGAGGAAGGATTGCTTGTAGAAGGCTGTGTTGGAGGGGATGACAGAAGGGTAGAGATGACGAGTGAGAAAATGTAATATGATGCTGGACAAGATTAAGTCTGAAGAAAATACGAAGAAATGGAGAGAATGACTGGACTACAAGATGTGGAGGCCGACCATGAGGGAACTTGCTGGAATGACAGAACAACCCAAGATGATGATGATGACGGTGGTGTGAATTATTTTGTGTACATACTAATTAATTGTTTGCGCTTGAATAATTCCGCAAAGTTTACCCTAGAAAAAACAAAAAACTTACTTCTTCTGGAGTGAGCTGCTCTCTGAAAATGAGACTTGGAGTATGAATTTCGAGTGCCATTTCCATTCATTCGCATTCCTGCACCGTCGCGAGCAAGTTTATTTTTTAATACATACATCTGTTGTAAACATTTCTGCCATTAATTCTTTACAAAGAATTACGTGACGTGTTTTCTGGTGTATTCACACTTGCCACGATATAAGCGCAGTAGTCGCAAATAATGTCACTCAGCATTGCGTTGATTCAAGATTTTTAGAAATATAGGAGTATGAACAACAACATAATTTTCAGGAAGTATTTTCAACTTATTTCCATGGGTTCCTCTTCTAAATATCTTGACTTCAGATTCACGAAAATGTTTTCGCTAGTTATGGTGAGAATATTTTTACTTGTTAAAGAGTAATTTTGTTCTTGTTATTATTATTTCCTACGTTTTTTTTAACTCGCAGAGAGTATTTTTAGCTACCTCGTGAAACTTATTCCACTTATTCCCTTTCGCCTAAAATATTTAGTTTGCATATTGGTAGGGTGGTGGAAGTTTTTATTATAGATTAAAAGAGAAGAGTTAAACAGTACATTGTGATTGGAATGGTAAAATTTAGAGTGTTAAAATCCTACTGAAAATTTAAATTCGAAAGCCCTGGTCGTGTAATGAAAATTACTTCTTACGAAAATTTAAAGCAGCTGTGTCCATCTTCGTAAAGAAATGCAAGAAATAGTCCTTTCTCTTCCTTCGCTTGAGATAAAGATATAAAATAAAAATAATTAAGCGGAAGAGGTTGACTTTGACTTTACAGGGAGATGCTTTGAAAGCAAAGACGCCGCAAAACCACTGCGGCGTAGTCGGACGGAGAGAATTCATTTGCATTATGCGCTATGGTAGGGCGTAAGAAATTCTCCGTCTTAATTGACATTTGAGGTTATAAGATTAACGGAACGGGAATTTAATACCGCCAATTTTTAACCGCAGCTTAAAGTGCCCAACGCCGTGCGCTGACGCTGGCAAATTCCCCGCGTTTGTTTGAAAAAAAAACTGCCGAGGCTATGAAACACTGAAGAATATACTAACACCGTTTGGGTTTTATGCTTAAGCGGGGCTACATGAAATTAAACGAGAGCTGGCTATTATGTCGACCTCCCCAGATGGATTTAAAGGCATGAAACTTAATGAGTGTGGCTCTCATTTATGTGTGTGTGTGTGATTTACGTTAGTATGTGCCTTAATTTAATCTGCAAAGGCAGCCACCTCATCCCTCTCCCCTCTCACCAAGTGGACGCAGGCGTGTACGCTGTTTGCGGCCTGGGGGCGACGGGCAGTTACGTAAATGGGAAGGGGAGGGGGGGAAGCCCCTGTGACCCCCTCACCTCGACAAGCACTCCCTCTTGCTCCAATTGCAGGGGTCCAGTCACCACCCGGCCCCCTCTTTCACTCACCCACCTTCCCTCAAATCCTCCCACCCATTCTCCTTCTCTCACCCTTTCAATTCCTTTTCATCCCCTTTCTCTTCCCTTCTCTCCCCGTCCCCCCCCCGGCCCTCAAGATTCCTCCTCCACACCCCCTGCCGCGTCATCCTCTTCGCCCAGATCCCCCTTCCGCGCCTCCTTCCACATTCCTCTCCAGTCCGCCATTTTGGCTTCCACATCACCTTCAAAACGCACTTCCACGACTCTTGTTTCTCCCTTCAACATTACCGCAAGGCATTTGGGATAGTTACGCGAACTTCCACAGCGCCCACAGCACTGGGATCATTCATTTATTTATTGTCACAACTTTGGTTGTACCTGGCTTTGAGAAATTTCAACTATGCTGTCGAGACTACAGTTAAAATTAACTTTTGAATTCGAAGTTGTAGATGTACTACTCTCACGTGGCTATACGTGTAGCCTCTCACAAAGTCGAATCTAATCGAAAGGCTCACGGAATAAAATACGGAAAATATTAACAATTGAGAGAATCATCTAAAACTGTAAATTAAATGAATCAACTCTTATCTTAAGTTCCAATTTTTTCTGTATTTCACGAACCTTGGTGGTGAAAAATACCTATAAAATGTTTAATGCACGGAGGAATAATCAAAAAGACTCTGCATTTCCACAGGAAATAATTTGTTACTATCGACTATGCTCGCTACACTGCAGAGTCCAGATGATAACATGGTGTAGTAAAACTAGTCGACGGAAGCAACATTCTTTCCTGTGCAAACGTAGTCATTTTGATTCTTCCTTCGGGCTATACAAATGGATTTCCACAAAATATCATCCTCATCTATCTCTCAAAAATAGTATATTTAATTATTCAAAACCTCAAATGAAAATTCTTTTCCACGTGTACATATGAGTTATAGGGATAAAATTAATTAGATGTGCTATTTAAATGAAGGGTTTTTAGCGAAAACTTTGAGAATCAATGGACAAACAAAAAAATCAATTTCTGTCAAAAAGTTGGAAAATATTTGTTACAGTTTGCATTAACGTTTCCGAGAAGAAGACATTTGGATATTACTCAGCTTCGTGGTAATTTTTATAAAAACACACTATTCTATCCATATTTTGTTCACATGTTTTCCATGAATTATTTTTCTAGTAAATTTCTTGAAAGTAGAGATATTTTGCAAATGTAATTGCTTATATAGGAACGATGAGGATGTGCAAATAAAAAAATGGACCTTGTTCTGACGACAACAAGCATTTTCGACTTTTTTAGCGTATCTATCCTGCTCCTATTTTTCATTGCTTCCGAAATATTACAGAACATGTACTTCAAGCTCTTTTTTCACCAATAATCCATCTTCCGTCCGATTCTGACGACTATCAACTAATCATAGGGCAACTTCGTACAGACAGCATACACGCGACAAAAAACATTGAAAAACTGGATTATTTTTACTATTGAGTTAATCAACTGGCCCATTCTTCTTTACCCGTTCTTTTTCATTGCCTGTTTCACTTTGATTCTCATTCTCCCTTCATCGCCTTCCGTTGCGTATCCGCATTTCGAATGAATCCGATTGGAAACTCGCCTCCCCCGACTCCTCCATCCGAGAAGGCTCTGCATTCGACCGAGAGACTGATACGATCGGAAAACTTTCCAATGTGCCGTTGTCGTATTGACAACCTGTCCCGCGCGCGTCGCTATCAATGCGACTGCAATTAAGGCAGTGTGAGTTGTGCGGCAAATTTATATTTCGATAGATAGCGTACTGCTTGAGACACATTTTCTCAATTTAGAAGTTCGTAGGTTTCCTCTAGATGAAATCATTCCTACAAAATGTGCATTTGGAAAGTTGGAAGGATTGGTGGATTAAGGTGAGAAAATACGATAGGCCAGGCGTCCTAATCTAGGAGCCAAGTATTTAAAAAAAGAGAAAAAAATTTCACGTTCAAAAAAAAACCAGAAAAAAAGGTCCTAAAATCAAACATTTTGACTGAAGTAAAAAACATAATGGATATCTCCAAGGATTTTTTACTTGGTACCAGTAGTTTCAAGAAATCGGCGTCATTATTAGGTACATATCTACTTCTTATAGTCTCATCTCCACCTTCTATCTACCTGATGATGACGCCGATGTGTCAATACTAGTAGAACCGAACAAAAAATTGGTGCATTGTTTTTTTGCTTCAGTGGTAATGGATTTCCACACAAATAAGCCTGTAAATATCAAATATGCTTACGTTTTGAATTAAGCTTAGTATGCTTGCGAAACATTGATCATAAGTGAAAGAGGAGAAGATCATGAATGCATTCATTTCAAATAAAGAGTTACAAATGAGACATACTGACAAGTAAGCGATACAAAGGTCGATATGATATCGAATAAAGAAGTTATAATTAGAATTAAGGAAAATACCAGATTATTAAAATCCATGGTTTATGAAGGAGTTTAAATTAATATTACCTCTGTACTCTGATTGTGTCCCCTGACTACTGGATGCCGCGGAATCAGAAATTCACAATCAGTGTCAAGAGGCCAGTTCCTATTTATCGTATGTACTGCCTTCGTCTTCCCTGGCAGAACTGGTACCCGAAATATTATTTTAAAATGAGCGTGCCAAGGGATGACCTCCCGCTGCCTGCAGCGTTGTGTCTCATTCCCTACCTGTGTCCATGGGGGCGGAGACAATTGTATGCATCATAAATAAAAAAGTTTCTGGCGTAACTTGGTGGAAAATCTTCATATTGACATTTGAAAATTAAACAACTTAGCTTTTCCTCTTTAATTTTTTTTTATTATCACGACCTAGGTTTCGTTATGGTATAACATCAATAACGACTCCTAGGCCGTGATAATAAAAAAATTTAAGTGGGAAAGCTAAGCTGTTTAATTTTAAAATGTCTGTATGCATCATGTTCATATGGTAGTAGAATTTTGCCTTCTCACTTGTCAAATTCTAGCTTGCACGTTATTGGATACATTTTTACTACATTCTAAGGTGCATGTGTTTGGTAGATAATATATTAGTGTATGCATTTGCATGCGCGTCAGTTGAAGAGGTTTTTGCATGATTGCATACGCCACTAAGGGTGAAGGTTTGCATACATATGTTGCTTTTGCGTGTGATTTTGTTTTTTTACGGGTAGTAACCTAACGCCCCCCGCCACACGCTCTTGTGGCGGCTTGTGGGGTAATATGTAGATGTAGATGACACTTGGAATCGAATCCAGTCTCTACACTCAGTTGAAGATAATTCTATGAAGAGAACCACCACGCCCAACTATTGGCAACACTTGTTTTACACCGTCCTTTTGGCAATTAACCTTGGCTAAATCATCTCAATTTTGGAAAACATAGCATCTAATTATGTCCGTAAACTAAGGGATATAATTTAATTCCATTCCGTGTCATTTACGGCATGTGTGTAAGTAAGTTTAAGTGTACGAATAATTTAAATGCAAAATCTTTAGCCTCGAAAAATATTTTAATCTCATTATCTTCTTCATTTTCTCTTAAAACTTCGATGCAACTTCTAAGACCTAAATCATTGCAAACATGGCAATATTGGACAGTATCAGTGATCATAAATCAATTCTTGTAGAATCAAAAACTAAGTTTGTGGAAATAAACGAAGGGAAGCGTAAAATATACTTGTCCGATAAGGAACATGTATGCAAACTAAAAGAATATTAAAAAAAAGAATTACCAGAATATGAGATAAAAGCCCTGACAACCTATCCAGAGAACAGTTGGAAATATTTCTGAAATATTATAAGCGAGGGAATGAAGGTATAAATTCCATTCAAATTTAAATGCGACCAAAAGGAACATAGATGGTGACCCGGAGAAGTTAGATCGGCATTTAGAAGGCAAACAATACAATAGTCAGATTTTAAAAAGAGCTTAAAAATTAACGATGTAGTTCATATAAATACATCCAAACAAAAACTAAAAGAATGTCACAGTAAAACAAAAGAGTACATTGCAAAAAGCTACACTCCTTCAAATCCTTATCCACTTCTTACTCTTCAATTCTACATGACGTCTCTTGTGATGGTGGAGGTTTGTAGTACAAATGGTTGTGGTTCATTTTTGTTCCCTGTTTTTGCATAGTAAATTACTAATTTATTATGTGCGTTAACCCTTGGTTTGAATTAAGCCTACCTCCAGCATTTATACAATTGCACACGTTATTCGATAGATTTTTACTTATCACCTACCCTTTTTAACTGGTGCTTGCACCTCCTGCCATACCCATTTTTGGTGGATCGCGAGGTATTTATGCCGATGTCGAACATAACGACAAACTAACTCCAAAGCTGAGACACACGAGTGCATTTGCAATATGAAGATCGCCTAAATTATCGGAAAGATGGAATCAAATAAATCCTCTCAGAGCAGATTATATCCGCTTGTAACTTGTGTAATCCGCTGATATCAAATATTTAAGTGGTACATACTTCGGCTGGTAACCTTATTGATACCAAGTATCAATCCTCTAAAGTCAGGCCTCATTTAGGGAATACGCGACAAGTACTTGGGATCCATGGGAGATAACGTCAATTAAAGTTTTGGAAAATGCTGCCATGAAATCTGTCGGTGATACTGAATATTGTTACGAGAAGAGAGTACGTAAGCGTGGCGAATGCGATGGAGGAATTGGGTTGGGAGAGCCTGTTGATTCACCAAAAGGGTTAGCAAGGGTTAGATTTCGAAAAGAAAGTAGGAAACCCGAGCATTCCCTCGGCACAAAGAGAATTATTACGGAACCAAAATATATTAGAAAATTGGACCTCAGGGCAATAGAGGAGAGATAAGACACCGTCACCGATATCTAAACCTACCCCACAGCCCTCAACCCGTCGTAAGGA
The DNA here is from genome assembly GCA_037158775.1 of Hetaerina titia. Lineage (NCBI taxonomy): Eukaryota > Metazoa > Arthropoda > Insecta > Odonata > Calopterygidae > Hetaerina > Hetaerina titia. Next base: position 21,737,489 of record CM073770.1, on the reverse strand, counting down.
CGTGTGACGGGGGTTGTTAGGATACCACCCGCAAGGCAGACAAAAGCACGCCAATTCACACCCACAGAGATGAATATATTAAAAAAAAACCTATTGTAACCTACACACGTTCAAACACTTACACTAGAATCCAAAATACATGTGTATATACACTTACAAATTTAACATATAAAACGAAGCGTTTATCCTTATCCTTGCTTATGATGCGAATGCCATTTCTATAATGACTTCGATTTGTAACTACTATGATTCCTGATTGTTCGGGGAAAGACTGAGTATTTGTATCCATCTGTACTGGAATCTGTCTCCCTTATCTTATCTTTGTGGTCTGATATACCTAAATAGTGCAGGGCCATAATAATTCCTTTAGTGTTATTGCTCAACTCGTGTGTTCTGAACCTTTCTAAAAGTCCAAGTCTCCCTTGATCTCTTCGTATCTCAAGTGGCTACCATTCTAATTCCTCTATATGGTCTCTCATACAGGCCTTTAAATCGTAAAATTTTTTTACGAATCTGGCGCATTTTCCCTGATTTTTTGTAATTGTATTATCAATGCTTTCTCAAAAAGGTCACACTGCGCATACAGAAGGTGGCCTAGCCAAAGCGAAATAACACCTCTCATTAACTATTGCATTACATTGGCCCACCACCCCTTTAATGAAGTCTAGTTTCTTTAAAGCGGATCCGTATATTCCTCAGACGTGTGCTCCTCATGAAAGGTATATTGTCGACAAAATACTAGGAACTGGTCAGATTCAACATTAATTTCCTTGATTGGTATTTTTTGTTATACAACGGCAGATTAAAAGTTACAGCCATAATATATTTTATAGAGATCATGCCTAAATATGGTCAATAATATAGACTTACATGCCTAAATAGGAATAATTAAAATTTAGTTTGGACAAAGAACCACTATCAATTATTGGAAATAAATTTTAATATTTTTATAATTTCAAAAGGTAATATGTACTGTAATAAAAGGTAATATGTACTCTAATATGTACAGGAGTATCAGCAGGCTGTAGAGAAAATGATGGATGACGGTAAAGAACTGAGTACTATCGAAGAAAAATGGGAATGTATCAAGAAAGGGATATTGGAAGCCGCTAAAGACACTATAGGAACCGTTAACGGAAAAAGGATAAGGAAACCATGGGTAACGGATGAGATGATTACAAAGATGGATGAGAGAAGAAGATGGAAAAATGTAAACACAGAGTTAGGCAAAATGAGGTACAAAGAGTTAAACAATAAATTGAGAAGGGCCACAAATAAAGCAAAAGAAAATGCTGGAAAACGCAATGCGAGGATATGGAAAGTTTACAGAAGAAGGGTGAAATTGGTGCGCTATACAGCAAGGTTAAGTTATTATCGGGAAGTAAGAAAGCAAGATCTGTGCTAACAGTTAAAGATAAGTGGGGTAAGATAATAGTTGAACCAGGAAAAATCCAAGAGAGTTGGAAGGAATATATAGAAACACTGTATGGTAAAGAACTTAGGCCGACAAGGTTAGACATAGAAAAGGAACATGACGTAGAAGAAGATAGCTTAGGTCCAGGCATACTCGACGATGAAATAGAAAGGGCATTAAAGGAGATGAAAGCAAATAAGGCCGTGGGGGTGGACAATATTCCTGTAGAAATGTTGAAATGGTTAGGGAAAGGTGGGAAGAAGGCCATATATGGACTGATTCGTAGTATCTATGAGGAAGGAATCTGGCCGGAAGATTTTGTGAGATCGGTGTTAGTTCCTATTCAAAAAAAGGCAAAGGCTTCGTCATGTGAGGATTACAGAACAATAAGTTTGATATCCCACGCAGCTAAAGTTATTCTCAGGATCATCAACAAAAGGATAGAGAGTAAGGCAAATGATTACTTAGGGGATGATCAGTTTGGGTTCAGGAAAGGAAGAGGTACGCGTGATGCCATTGCAGTAATGAGATCACTAGTCGAGAGGAATATAGAATGCAATCAGGACGTTTTTGCCTGTTTTGTAGATTTCGAAAAAGCGTTTGATAGAGTGAATTGGGAAAAATTAATGCGTGTATTGCAGAAAATAGGAATGGATTGGAGGGACAGGAGACTGATCCGCAACCTGTACATATCTCAGACTGCTCAGATGCGAGTGGGGAACGGAGAGTCCGGATGGGCAGTGTTAGGAAGAGGTGTAAGGCAGGGTTGCCCATTGTCACCGGTACTGTTCAACGTATATGTAGAGGAAATGATTAAAGAGGCTTGGGCAGAACTGGAGGTAGGAATGAAAGTCGGAGGGGAATTCGTAAAATCGGTTAGGTTTGCTGATGACCAAGCATTAGTTGCTCAATCAGTCAAGGGGTTGCAAGCATTGTTGAGTGAATTGGAGGTTCAATGCGATAAATATGGGATGAGAATCAATATTAATAAAACAAAGGTTATGCGATTTTCCAGGAAGAAAAAGGCTAAGCTAAATATTAAAATAGGCGGGGAAAGAATAGAGCAGGTAGAGCAGTTTACATATCTCGGAAGTGTTTTGGACCAATACGGTCAAAGTGGTAGGGACGTAAGGAGAAGAATTGCGCTAGGCAAGGAGGCTTTCTCAAGGAGGAGGGAGTTGATGACGGGGACGTTGAGTAGGGATGTTAAGACAAGACTCGTAAAAACTCTGATATGGAGCGTAGCTATCTATGTACGGCGCGGAAACGTGGTCGCTGAAGCAGGAGGATAGACGTAGATTGGTGGCTTTTGAAATGTGGGTGTGGAGAAGAATGGAGAAGGTGAAATGGAGCGAAAGGAAAACAAATGAGGAAGTACTGGAGATGGAGGGTGAGGAGAGGGGTTTGTTGAGAGAAATCCTATGGAGGCAGGAAAAATGGATGAAAGGCGTATTTAGCGGTAGTGGAATGTTGAAGAGGGTAATAGAGGGGAGAATATTGGGCAAGCGTGGTAAGGGTAGGAACAGGATAGGCATGTTGGACGGGATGAAGGGAGGAAAGAAGTACACCGAGATGAAGAGGGACCTGATATAGATTAGTTTGCTAGGTGGGGAGTCACAAAATGTTTATTTGATAGTTGTGTCCATCCAAAAACCTACCTTGACCGGTAGATTACTTAATTAATTAATATGTACTTTCCATCCCTCCGGAGCACGAAAATTGTGATATTTCTAACAAATGCGCGTAATACAGGTGTACCTGTATGAAATCGAGTTGTGTGATCGGCATGGTTCCACAGTCATATTCTGATGCATAGGGCAGTAAACTGCTAATTTGTTCCCCAGTTTCTCTGTATATAATTAAATCAAAATAGAGGCATTGTCCTCAAAACTGATGATGATGACTACCAAATTACGGGAGAGTGATCCATTCCCTCTGCTCCTTCCAGATTCCCCGGCAAGCTGGGAAGTGAAAAAAGAAATGCGTGCAGTCCGGGGGCCGCGGAACTGGGGTTTGAGCCGGAGGGTGGGCAAGAATCCAATTAAGCAATTCCCCAGTTTTCGAGGAAGCGTCATTAAATGTTTAAAATGAGAGGAAAGAGGAAAAGACGGTGCACCGAGAAGTGCTTGGGGGGAGGATCGAAAGAATGAACGGAGTAAGAATGCGAGCAACCGCCGGCGAGAAATATTAATGAAGAGATTACGAGAGGTATGTATGCTTATAAATATATATATACACTCACAAGCATATATATATATATAATTATATATAATTATATATATATATATATATATATATATATATATATATATATATATAATTATATATATATATATATATATATATATATATATATATATATATATATATATATATATATATATATCTTGAAGGAAAGTCTCACGGATGCGAATAATAATTTAAACGGAGAAGCGAGATAACACCAGCTAACAAAAACACAGAAACATATGCAAATGAAACTCACGGGTATTTTGAATTTTCGGTGGGCAAACCACCTTCCTCTGGAAAAAGAGGCGACTGTTTTTACCTCGGAGGAAGCTTTCGGCTTTCTGTTAGGCCTTCTTCAGGTCAGTCAGTATATACATTACATTTGTACATGTATTTATATTGTATATTTTCTCATATTTATAAATATATGTGTATATATGTATGCATAAATATGTTTTTAGTAGAGTGTTGGACTACTGACCGGAAGGTCCAGGCTCAATTCCCGAACAAGCCTTTCTGGGCACCTGCAGCTCCACCCAAGCTATGTGATTTATCGGGTACTAGATCTTTCTGGGAAATCATAACCGGCACAGGGAAAGGAACTGCTCCCCCCTTCCCTGACGTGAGAGTTCCACACTGGGTGAACTCTACCATCACCTACCAAACCGACCTACGGGTTGATTATTGTGTTTATCATTTTTTATACAGACTGGCATGGGGAAGGCCTAAGAGAAAGCTTAAACTTTTTTTAAACTGATTGTTTACATCTTTTCTATTTGCCTTTTGGTGTTCTATTCCGCTGTCCAAGTGCTATATTGCTCTAAAAAAATATATATATTAAAGCTCTGAAAAAATATACTCGTATACTAAGCATATTTATAAAGTAAGGACCATTTGTACATATTAAAATATTAGCGCTTCAGAACACAGTTTTATCCTGCAGCGCCAGCTACTGATTCATTGAGAAGCTATGGCAGCATTTGTTTTGTTTCAGAAGTCGTTTGCTTGTCCTTGTATGCAAACCACAATATCCGCGACAATCGGTGATCCCGCCAGCTGTGAAGTGCGTTCTGTCATAAGATTCTTGTATGCAAAAGGATTATCGGCTGCTGAAATTCATCGGGAGTTATTCCTAGTTTGTGAACCTACAGTTATGAGTAAAAAAATGGGAAGACAATGATGCTGTGATTTTAAAAATGGACGAACAAATGTCCATGACGAAGAGTGAAGTGGTAGGCCCAGTATTCTGACCGATGAAATTGTTTCGCAAGTGGAACAAAAACTGCGATGTGATCGTCGATGACGATTAATGGACTGACTGAACAACTTCCTCAACTTGGTCGCACTACTGTCTACAATATTGTCACGGAAAGCCTCGGATACCACAAATTGTGTGCAAGGTGGGTACCAAAAATGCTCACTTACCACCACAAAGGGCAAAGAATATCCAGTGGACGAGAGTTTTTGGGTCGTTGGGAACTCTTTGGCCACCCACTGTACAGTCCTAACCTTGCACCTAGCGACTACTTCCTCTTCTTGCACTTGAAACAGTGGCTCGGTGGGCAACGTTTTGAAACCGAAGAGGAACTCAAGAACGGCATTGTCAACTGGTTTAATTCTCAGACGGCGAGCTTCTATGCAGAGGGGTTAAAGAAACTGGTGCAGTGTTACAAGAAATGCTTAGAAGTGAAGTAGGTTGGTAGATACCTAAAAGTGACAATAAAATGTGTTTCATATGAGTATATTTTTTCCTGTTACCAAATAGCCCAAAACTCTGATTTGGAGCGTAGCTATGTACGGCGCGGAAACGTGGTCACTGAAGCAGGAGAATAGACGCTGAATGGAGGCTTTTGAAATGTGGGTGTGGAGAAGAATGGAGAAGGTGAAATGGACCGAGAGGAAAACAAATGAGGAAGTACTGGAGATGGTGGGTGAGGAGAGGGGTTTGTTGAGAGAAATCCTATGGTGGTAGGAAACATGGATGAAAGGTGTATTGAGCGGTAGTGAAATGTTGAAGAAGATAATAGAGGGGAGAATGCTGGACAAGCGAGGAAAGGGCAGGAACAGGATAGGGATGTTGGATGGGATGAAGGGAGGAAAGAAGTACACAGAGACGAAAAGAGACCTGATGTAGATTAGGTTGCTGGATTGGGTTTTGTTTGGAGTTGCAAAATGTTTTTTTGATAGTTGTGTCCATCCAAAAACCTACCTTAACCGGTAGATTACCTAATAATAAATGGCCCTTTCTTTATGAGCATGCCTCGTATATATGTACATGATTTCTTCGAAGTAACACGGAAGTGTTCAATAAAAAACTTGGACAGCAACACTCAGCACGAGAACACATAATAGGAACACTCACAGGTACTATATTGAAAATTTCGACGGATCGAACTCCGTCTTCTTCGGAAGAGTCCTATCTTATCTTCCGAAGAAGACGGAGTTCGAGTCCGTCGAAATTATCAAGATATTACGTGTGAGTGCTCCTTTTATGTGTTCTCGTGCTGTGTGTTGCTGTCTAAGTTATATATATATATATATATATATATATATATACATATACATACACACACACATATATATATATATATATATATATATATATATATCTTTTTTTTCGTGTGTGTGTTTCCTAATTTGTATACACACACGCGCCATTTTCTCTACCAAAACATTTGCATGCCTGTCTGCCTTTATGCATTCTGTCCGGTTGTCGCGATATTTTTTTCAACCACAGTGTTGTTATAGCTTCCTAAAGGAGAAAGGGGAAGAAGTATGGGGAGGGGGGATGTGGGAGTGGGGGCTGAGAGATGGAAAAGACAAAGGAGCGAGATGGGCAGGGGGAGGAGGAAGGTACTTTCACCAGGACGAAAATGTGTACGCAAGAGATGGACGGATGGAAAGGGCAAAGGGAGAGGTCATACAGAGGATTTTAACGAGCTGATTGGCGGGGGAGAGTCGCCGCGGGAAGAGGGGATCGGTCAGTAGGAGAATGAAGAAAAGGTTAGCAGTTAGGAGAGCTGGCTAATGAGGTTCCTGCAACATGCGCGGGGATCCAGGGGGAGGGGGCAGAGAGAGCGTCAAACACGCGGCCTCGGGTCCTGCGAAGGGAAGGGAAGAATCCGTCGATGGCTGCTAATACGTAGGTGTGGGGATCGACCTCGTATTGCGCGCTCTAGCTTCCAAGGCGAAAAGTGGTCGGGAGCAGGCCTTTAATGGCCGCCATGAGTTACAAAGAGTAAAAAAAGGAATCTCAAGAGGGCCCTCGCTTGTCTCAACAGAATGCAACGAATATATACGAGCATGTTATTCATTAACTTAATGATCTCAGACGATAATTTTTGGAATTTACTCACGTATTTCAGGGAAAAAGCAAACCCTTTTTAAACTCCTCTGTATTTTGATTGGATGAGAGTGATTATTTTCAACTCCATCAGTCCTAATGAAAGGGTTATCTCATCCTTTATACACTCCTCCAAATATCTAGGAAATGAAACCTCAAAGGGAAATACACTTAGACACACAGCTATAGTGAATGCATCATTCACTCTAGGTGTGTGTCTAAGACATGCCCTTTCGTTTTTAATTATACTATATCATAATGCACAATAAGAGATAAATCGGTTGTAACAAAAACAAATGCTGTTAAATTTGCGAAGGCATACTTCATGACATATAGTAATACGATAACAAAAAGAAATAGATCGCACATATATTTGCGGTAGTATCTTACAAAGTGTTTAATGTTAGCCCGTTGGTGATGATTATGAGGATCGACCCTCTGGAGTGGCCAAGACAGTTGAGATATGCACATTTCCTGCTCTACTGTATAGAAAAGAGTTCAAAAGCAATTAAATACACAAATTCTAGCTGTGTTCATAAAATAATATGTAAATAATGTACATATAAAATGTGTACCTAACCGGGATGATATACTATTGTACATTTACACGCATATCTACATCTACATAAATACCCTGTGAGCCACCAAAGAAGGTGTGTGGCAGGGGGTGTAGCACCAGGAGGAAAGGGTAAGGGATGAGGGGGTTAGGGTTATCAAATAGGTGAGGAAAGGTGGGGGGGAAATATATGTATATATATATATATATATATATATATATTATAAGGTAATCTACCGGTTAAGGTAGGCTTATGAAAGGATACAACAACCAAATAAATACCTCCTAACAAAATGCAATTCAGAAACCTACTCTACATCAAGTCCCTCTTTATCCCTGTGTATTTCCTTCCTCCCTTCATCCCGTCCAACATTCCTATCCTGTTCCTGCCCTTTCCTTGTTTGCCTAACATTCTTCCCTCTATTGCCTTCTTCAACATCCCATTTCCGCTCAATACGCCTTTCATCCAGTTTTACTGCCTCCATAGATTTCTCCCAACAAATCACTTTTCTCACCCACCATCCCTAGTACTTCCTCATTTGTTTTCCTTTCGGTCCATTTCACCTTCTCCTACTTCAGTGACCACGTTTCCGCGCCGTACATAGCTACGCTCTATATAAAAATTTTTACATTGTATACATATTTATACATATACATGTTCAAATACGAAGTCCCGCCATACGGCGCACAAATATTCCTTTAAACATAGAAATAGGTATAGGAAATAGTACGGTTTTTGAGCAGATCATGAATGTAAAAATAATTCCTTAACCGGGATTTGAACACCGGACCTTCCACATGCCGGGCGGATGTGCTACCATTATGAATATTTGTGCGCCGTATGGCGGGACTTCGTATTTGAATGTGTATCTGGCCAATGTGGCTCATCTCTTCTTCTGGCTATGCGTGCCATGAAACGTACTGTTCCTATTCTCTATGATACTATATGCTTTCTAACCAACTGTCCCCTCTTCTTGTGTGTATTGTCTATTTCTCCTTTGGTGGGTGGAACAGCTCCCTAAAGCCTTTCTTTGGTCAATGATTCGGAGCACTTAGGCGTTTTAAAACATCGCAGATCTCAGTGTAAATTAGGTTTCCTTGGTGGTGTAATTGGTAGCACATCCGCCCGGCAAGTGGAAGGTCCGGTGTTCAAATCGCGGTTAAGGAAATATTTTTACATTCGGGATCTGCTCAAAAACCGCCTTCCCCACATGTCCTGTGTTCGCCTTTTATGTGTTTTCCTGTCCCCTTTCCTTATACCTATTTCTATGTTTGAATGAATATATATATATATATATATATATATATATATATATATATATATATATATATATATGTACGAATTATAAGTGTGTGTGTATGTGTGTTTGTATGCATATATTTAAAATACAATCTTCAGGTTTTCATTCATTTATCTTACCCATTTCAAATAAAAATACACTATTTCCTACTCTTCATTATGCTAACTCTGAAATGTTTCAGATTTTTAAAAGTAAATCAGAGATCATTCATGTATTTCCTAGCTTAGGTAAACATAAAAGTTCAAAAAGGAACTCTTATTGTTAATTAAAAATTTTAATTTTAGTGTTATTAAAATTTAATCATATTGCCAAATGATATTTAAAAAGACAAGTGCAGTTATTCACCATTGTAAGGCAACAGATTTCTTGCAACCTTTGTAGCTGCGAAATAGAAATCAATTGTGACATATGTGGTTAGCTTATGCAATGCTTCCTCTATTTGGTAAATTAATACCATTTTAGAAAAATAATTCAACCAAAGATAAGGCATAAGCAAGCTATTTTTAGGAATTAATTTTAGAGTTGGAATGTTATTATGTGATTTCAAACATAAAATTATAACACAAAGTCTGATATTTATAAATCTAAAATGTGATAATTTCCCAGACAAATATGCAACTCTAGAGGCATATGTAACAGACATTTTTTAATTGGTTCTCATTGGTTTATAATATAGTAGAGTAGCCACTGGAGTTCTCTCAAGAATTAGAATAAAATAAGGGTGAAAAAAACGACGTGCTACATTCTTCGCTATTTTATTTTACTATCTCCACAAGAGGAAAACCTTTAATGCCTAACAGTGCAGTTGTATGGCAATCGGAACTTTTTTAGCGATTGAATGGTCACAAGAAACGTTGTTGAATGAAGGAGTGAGGAAAGTAGCTATTGTTTAGCAGGCAAAGGTAATCCAAAAAGCTACAGAAAATAAATGTAGTCACAAAGCGGGAAGAATTAGAATGGGAGCCATCAGTTGACCGTAGACCTAAATACAGGTTAAATTCACTGCGTAAATTTGAGGATGGTTACTTATTTGAGGATGTTAGAAACATATTACTGGCTCCCACTTACTATGGTAGATCAAATCACCACCAGATATTGTGTTTTTAGGCTAGGCTATAAAATGTTGAAGTGTACAGCCTTGTGCTCATCCAGAACGAACATTAAATGTTATGGTAATACGAGTAATAATAGCAATTTTGGAGCATTCTGTTAGATACGTAGAGTTGGATGTGTACTTCTATATTTTTTCTTTCGAGCTATTACTTTCTACATTTTCCTGTGCAAATCGAAAGTGACTGTCGGAAACCGACGAACGTTTGAATACTCTGGCCCCCCCAAGAACGAACCACCTGCCGGGATATAATGCCTAGCAGGCCTTGTGTGACCACGGAGCGATGCGGGGTGTTGATGCGAGGAGGCGAACGACGGGGACGCGGACTGAGGACGTTGGAGACTTCGTCAATGGTGTCACCACAAGGATCTAAATTAAATAACCCCAATCTCGCGCAGCATGACGACACCGAGAGAATTTAGTTGATAGGATTGCTGCAAGTGGTCACGCCGGCTAGTGAAAGGCGAAGAGGAGAGGCGGCGGAGAAGAGGGACGCAGGGAGAGATAACGGGAGACGCATGCCGAGAGAAAGGAAGAGAGGCGAATAGAGAGCGGGACGGGAGGAGGAAGCGAGACATCGGGTGGACGACGGCGGAGGGGTTGGGAAGGGCGGGTGGACATTCCTCCTTTTTCACTTGGCGCACAAATGCCACCCCCGCCGCCACCATTCAAGGCCGTGACATTCATTTACCCTTTTAATCTTTTGCGGAACGCAAAATTCGACTTTGAATGGCCAGAGGTGTTGAAAGTGACTGTTTGTTCTAAAAACGTTTCGCGTGTCGTCCTTTACTTTTCTCTTATTCTCGTATTCTTTCCCGTGCCTCGCAAGTGATACACTATACATTCATCTCTATTGGTTCTAGCACACGGGAAATTACTTCTTGGGTAGAAGTCGCAAATTGTAGTTTCTTCCAGTTTAATTCTTAGTAATCAAAGCGTTGGCTGGGAATATAACAGAAAACATATTTACAACCCTTACACTTAATATGCAAAACAGAACTAATTGCCAAGGAACAATGAGGGATTAAAAATTTGCAATTTTCCACAAAATAAAATTTAATATGACCGGTTTCAATGTAACTATCTCATCATCAGGTAACGCCATCACTCAGAGTCCAGTATTTATGCTGAAAAGCAAGAAAGGGGAGGGTAGTGGAAAAATCGGGAAGAGGGAGGAAAGTTATAAGGCAGCATGGGTAACTATGTATGTGAGTTGGGAAGGGGAAGTGATGAATGAAGTGGGGGAACGATGACTGTCATCTGATGATGATTTAATTACATTGAAACTGATCGCTTTAAATTTTATTTGTGGAAATTTGCAAATTTTTAATTAATCATGATATTCCGCCATATCACGCCTGAAACGCCTGTTTTTATTTGAACAATGAGAGTTTTAGTTATTTTAGAAATTTATGTTAACCTGGGCAGAAATCATAAGTTAGATAGATGTAATTTTCCTATCTTAGAATGAATTTTAGGCCCTTTTTATGTCCAGGATCCAGAATCATCCTTGTTATTCTAAGCTAGTTGTTAATGTTATAAAAGTTAAAGTAGCTGAACAAGCTCGCGTCCAGTAATTAGCCCTGGGGTTATCTAGGGATCCAACGGGCCTCCATTAATTCTGAATGATCGCTTATGTCTTTTCATTTCTTGTAATTCATTATCGTTCGATTTATCCGAATAATAGTTAGATTTTATTCCATGTTCATTAAGGGTTTCAAGTACACGTGTTAGTCCAGCATGAGGATTCCACCCTAATTAAGAAGAAATTAACGAGTAAAATATTAAAAAAATTGCTTAAGGTACATCAACTCTCGAAAAAGAGTTCACAGCCAGCGTTTCGCCGACGACACAATTCAATTTTTGATTGCCAAAGGATCATCAGCTGCTCAAATTCATCGGGAGTTTTGCCTTGTCTGCGGACTTACAGTAATGAATGATAAGAAGCACTATTTCTTCTTTATGCACTGGATACAGTGACTTGGTGGACAACGGTTTGAAGATGACGGGGAACTCAAGACCGCCGTCGTCGACTGGTTTAATTCCCAAGCGGCGAAAATCTATGCTGAGGGATTAAAGAAGCGGGTTCAGCAGTAGGAAAATTGCTTAGAAGTGATCGGGGACCATGTAGAACAGTTAAGCTCAAATATACATACTCGTAAGAACTAACACCGTACACAAAAACTTATTTTCACGAATATATTTTTATGACCTAATTACTCTTTGAAAATGCTTGGTATGTTAGTAAAGAGTGTCTTGCATCAAAAAGCTAGCACATTCACCTGGGTTACATATTCTCAACAAATCGCTACAAAAATCTTTATCAGTTTATTCTTAGGTGCATGCACTAGATTTGAATGCATCTGGCTTTTTGACATTACATTTATCTCCAGACCATCGATCGTAATGTTTCCACTCAATTAGATTCGTTAAGTCCTTCTCCACTAAGTCCATGGAAAAACTTACAAGATGAGAAAGGACGATATCCTTACAAACAATTATAATGCAATTTAAGTAAAGGGGAAAAACCTCCATGAAGTATGTTGCCACAGTTCACACGTTAAATGAATCGGTTGCCTCCGAAGCGCGGTATACCGCAGCGTAATAAATACCTGCAACATGAAATGTTTTTTCAATTGGTAATTTTCAAAATTGAAATACGAAATATAGGAACTAAATAAATCTTCAGACAAAATCAATGGAGTAGAATTGATTCACTCTGACGACGATGCTAAATGCCAAATGATTAATTTAAATTATTACTGGGTATCAATTAAAAAGAAAAATATAATGTGTTAACATATTAAAAAAACAAGATAAAAATAATCTTATGTCTATAATAAATTCATTCAACGAGAATGTAAGATGCTGATTATACAGAAAATTGCAAGATACAATCGGATTATTCGTATTTACTGTAGAAAGTTGAATTGCGCAGTGATAGAATCCAGTCACATCTCCATAGTACTAGTCAGCATAATGGCAGACAAACTTCCCTTATTTTTGAGGTTTATGTCTATATATTTTGAAGTTCATTATTTTACAGAAGTTAAATATGATTATATAAAATAATGTAAAAGTGTATTATTTATATTGTTTTGAGTTTGTCTTAGCATAGCACCCGAGGCAGCGATATTACCCTGGACCGTTTCTACCAAGGACTCTATACATGACATACGAGGTACATATAAGGTACGCTGATTGCCACTGATGGAAAATATTATTTGACGATGGTTCAAAACTATTCAAGAAGGAAACAACTGGAGTGTAATTTCCAAGAAAAACCAAGTTTAAAACACCATTTGAATTGAGAGAATCAAATGAATAAATGCTATTTGAACATTCACGTCTCCAATGCATTGATAATTAATCCATTTTAAAATTAATTTGGCGACAAAACAATTTCGAATGCACTTTGTGAAATATAAATGGTCAAAAATTATTTTTTATATTATAACTTTTTTTATTACCATTTTCAGTTCATATCAAGGTCTTCATCGGTTTGTAATGGAACAAAACTTGGCAACGTTTTCTCGGTTAATTTCAGTTTGGAAAACTTGAAGCAAGGTTCTCTTTCCTCGTCCCCTCTTAAGCTCCTCGTGCAAAAAAAAGTACCTGACGAATATTAGAGTTGAAAGCGGTTTACACGTGGTGACATATTTATCAAGGGGCCAATCTATGTGCATCACATTCCATTATTTCACGGTCGCTATGAAGCCCCTCTCCCTTTCTTCTAGTTGGGGTAAACACGCCAGCAGCTCAGGTGTGAGCACTAGCCTCTGGCAAATGGCCCTCGCGTGCGGCCGCCGCGAGTGCCCGACCCACCCTCTCCTGCATCTCGCGGGGGCGGAAAGAGGCGGGAGATGGAGCGTTTGCGCTGTTAATTTGGCGAAGAGAACCCCCTCCCTTGCAAAGGTTCGCGGATTACGTCCGCGGAATTGCTCATTCCTTCATTTTTACGACCTGTAGGGGTCACGTCGACGAGATTTTGCGAACATGCGTTTGCGAACTCGCGCGCCCGCACAAATTAAACGGCCAAGGAAGAAGCCGCGTATGGATGATGAAAAAATAACGCGGAGTGTAGTTGTGTAAGAGGCAGTCGGAGTGGGAAGGCTTGACTAGAACGTCCTAGGGTGAATACAAGGCGCGGGGGGGAGGAGGAGCACGAGAGTGAGGGGGAGAGGGGGAGTCTTTTACCTCAAGCGGCATTCGTGTACGAATAAAAACGTACCGGTGGCGAGACAAATGAAAGTCGCGTGCAATTTTTAAAGCGACCGTCAGCAGACCGTTTTAGGTCTCCCGCTTGGCGCACAGCTACGCGTGCATGTGGACGCACACATCTGATTGTTCAGTTCCTGTGCGAGTGTAGCAGTTCCCATTCCTCCGGTGAAATTAAAGCGGAATATTTATAATCTTCGCGACAAGAGAAATATTCGGAATAAGTTATCGCTGAATATTTACGAGGATTCGTAAGGATTAACAACCGCGGTGGGCATGCGAAACTGAGATAAAGAATATCAAGTAATTCGCTAAAGTTTCCTATTCCGTTTTTAGTAGTCTTCGTGAGGTTTCTGTTTCCATACTGGAAATATTATCCTACTTTATTTGAGAATTTATTATCAACAGGTTATAATCTACAAACATTATTTAGCTGAGAATATATAGGGATTATTCATGAACTCTTTAATTATTATTTTCATCACAGGAATTCCCAGTCATAGCAGAAACAAATATATTTTTTAATAGATTTTGTATTAATCATGACCTCAAAAAGTGGATCTTACCTCAGAGAAAACAATCCTAACTATTGCCATTTGGTTTGATTTATTTCGATAAGCCTAAGGATATTTTAGGTTATCTATGATATTAATATGGCAAAGCTTAAGTCGCATATAAAAGATGCAAGCACTACTGGAAATGGGTGAAGTTCATGCATCTAAGGGCTGATAATATAATTTTCCCCAGAATATATTTTCTGAGTTGCTTCATCACCAGGCTAAGAACTGTAACCTCTACAAGTGGTCAGTTTCAACTTTAGAATGTTCTATGCTCTGAAATATATTTATTTTCTAGATCATATACGTTATCATGATAGTGAAAAAGTTATGTGTATATATATTTTATAAATATTTGCAGGTATGTTTACATAATATATACGATGTATCAACTCAGGTATTTCGTACATCAAGTATCAAGTATTATTTTGTAGTAATTGTTATTTGGAGTATTTTCCGTAAGTCGAACATTATGTTGTCCTACTCACCGCTAATACTGTTCCTTATCAGGGAGTGAGTTTTATAGCAATGAGGTGGGTTATTAGGAAAACTCCAACGGCCGACGAAGTTGTTGCCAATAATTGTTTTTGGGATTGATATTTCCCTAATATATTCCAAGAAACTGCGGGAGATACCGCAACAGTAACTTTTTAGCGGAGTCATCCACTAATATGCATTTCAATTCAACAATGTCAGAGGTAAAAATCATTCGCCTTGACCAAGATTCAAACCCGGATCATTCAATGCCCATTTGAATTTTGATTAACGAGGAAAGCACTTGGTCAGACATGGAGGGATCCCTTTACTTAGGGGGACTTTAAAATATTTTCATTGAAATTTCCTTGACATATATTTCCAATGATTCCAATTAATCCGTTTTCAGCATTACTACATGAAATAAAACTATTTTTGTTATTTATATCAACATAAAAGAGATTTTTTTAAAAGATTAGATTTTTAAATAAGAAGAGATTAAAAGATATAAATTTATGTGTGAATATAAATATAATTTAAAGCACAAGCTGCGAAAAGAAAGAGATGACACTGCACCACCAATGAGGTCAACTGATATCGGAAATAACTTTTTCACCGTAAATACAATCCCTCCAGACATGAGATTTGTTTGGAGATTCTAAAATGCAAAACTTTCTGAAATTTAATTTTATAACGTTATGCTTTTAATATTTCTCTATGGACAACGCCCTGGGTCAATATTTCCAGGCTATATTGATAAACGTAAAGCAGATTTCATCTATTTTTTGAGAATATAGCAGTTGTACACGAAACATGAGAATATTGAAAAAAATTTGATGGAGTTCTTTCCAAGCATTCAAACTTATTTATCTCAACTGGTCACAGTTCGCCAATCCTTCCGCTCCTTGTTCTTCCCATTAATTCTGTTGTGTAGGTCTTACGCGCGGTATCTTTCAATAGTTGCCCTAAGTAATGTTGTCGTGGCCGACCTTTCCCGTTCTTCCTTACGACTAATCTCCTGTTATTGCTTACATAAGCATTCCATGCATACAAATATACACGAAGGCCTTCGTATTCCTTCTTTTCTCCCACTCCTTTAAGTACGTCTTCATTTGTTAATTTACCTTCTCATCTCACCACTACCGTTCGTCTTAAGAAAAAAAAACTTTCAAATTCTTTGTTTTTTCTTTCTTCAGTATCCTCTAAGATGTTCATGTTTTGCATCCTTACATGCTTTCTTAGCTTGTCGGAGTAGTTCTGTAGTGTTCTTAATGGCCACATTATCCTTTAAAGTTATATTGTCTAAATATGCGTAAACCTAAGCATTTCCTTCGTCTTCTCCTCCTAGCCTAAATTTTGTCCTTCCGTTTTCGTATAATTTCGCATTTGATTTAATCTGTTTCGTACAATGTCAGAGGAACAAACATGAATAAATCAGTCTGAAACAAGAAGTGCCAGAGGTTAAACGTAACAGTTTCAGGTTTAGGTTTGTGGAATTCCTTCATGGTGAGGGTAAAAAAGAAACTTTGCACTTATGCGAATTATCATCGACTGGTGATGATGCGCAGTATCGAAACCATGGTCGTGAAATATTAAATCTTTATGTGGAAGTGCAGAGTTTATTTTTTACCCTCATCAAGAGCCACAGGTATAAAATTCAATTGGGGGAATGAAAAATTCTTGGTGATTAAATTTGCGGCTATAAACAATTTCATCAAATGCCTTCTAATAACTGCCCAAAATTCCTTTGGAATTCTATTCCAGTTACCAATTTTCCAACCATGACAATAGGAATGTCCATATCGGATAAGTTTACACGGATTATGAGACGGAACTCCATGTCACGCTGCGAGTTCACTTTCCCTGGCTTAAACGAACGTTACGTCCTTTTCCAGTGATTTAGTCATCCGACTCAATTTATTCCAGAAATCGTTACTTGTACATACATGCATGCCTTTTCCGCAAAACAACATTGCTGGGGGTTAAATTTTCACTGGGAAACATCCGCGGATCATGTAAATCGTCCATTTGCTGCCCGTGACGTGTTTCAAATGAAAAATTCTCGGTCGTAAAGGTTAAACAGAGAGGGAGAGAGAGAGAGAGTGGAGAGCCATTTCCGATCCACTTAATCCTATATACCACTCCCTGTTTTGCTCACCACGGTAACTAAAATGGCGGAAGGTTGCACAAGCGAGGACGCGGTAGAGAGGGAGCACGCGCGTGTGCACGGAATCCTTTCGACGAGAAATCCCTTTCACCTGCACGCTGTCATGCGAGCGTACCCGAGCCCATTTGCACACGCGGTGATCAGCCAGGGGGTTGGTTTTTGATAGGCGAGGGTATAGCTCCAACATTCATAAATTTAAACAAAGGGAGGGTTCCACTTCCTTTCCCCTCACTTTTTCACGAAATTATCTCTTCCGGAAAATTTCACCAAATTAAAATTTTCAGGGAGGCGTTGGGCTGCACCCCTAATCCAGTTACCTCCGATCAGCCGCGTAAACTTATCTTCCCACTACTCAGGCCACGAATACCACTTAGCACCAGCGCAAATATCAAGGAAGGGGTTTTTTAAAGTAGCTTGAAGACTACTTGTAAATAGAATGTCTACCCAGACTGCAGCTTGCAGGGTCCTGTTGATAATATCCCTCTACGGGCTCTCTACCCCAGTGACATTCCTGTTTTTAAAACGGTCATAAAATAATAACTCTTCATGAAGGGCGGAATAAGCACAAATATATAACTTTACATGCGACACTTTTCCTAATTTTTGCACGTACGTGCAAATAGAAATCGATGATGGAACTTCTTCAAATCGACAATCGAAATCGTGATTCCCTCCACGAATTCCTCATTTTTTAGAGAGATTTTCAGGAAAACTGCCTGTGAAGTGGACTAAAAAAGCGTACCTACCTGCATTTTCTCACCTGATTCTCTATCATTATGGGCTAGGTGATAGAAGAGACTCCATAGCCTCAATGTCACCCCAAAACAAAGACGGCTATCTATGTATCAATCAGGACTCCATAGGTAAATAAGTCTTCAACAGCTCCCTCTATAGCCGACTAAATGCATACCCTTAGCAAACAAATAAACATAGAGTAATAGGATTGTTGTTAAATAATTTTATCTAAAAAACTAGAGTCTGTAATTACTCAAAATATTTAATTTTTTGTTTCAATTAAAATTAAAGTAGTAGTGCCTGGTAGGCAGAAGGTCCTTAAGGGTAGGCGTACAAGTCTCTTTTGACGGCACTTAGGGTCCCATATAGTGGTGTCCCGAGAGGGCGGATTTCACTTTTGGGAATAGAAAACAGTCTGCTGGTGACAATTCGAGACTGTTAAGGGGGTTGGGGAATCGTCGTTGTTCGTCAGGAAGTCGGTTACCTTTGAACTTTAAGCGCTCAAGACCTTCGGGACATGTATATAGCAGATCTTTTGCATCGCCAAGTTTTCAGTGATAATTGTGTGCTCTGTCATATTATCAATGCCAATATGATCTGCGATCTAGCGAACACTTAACCGACGGTCTGATTTCACGAATAAGTTAGGAGAATGAGATCATCGATACTTTTTGTATAAACCTTCTTGTTCGAGTCTGACCCAATATTGACTAGAAGGAGACCAAACATGAGACAAGGAGAACGAGAAGAAAGGCTCAATTAAAATTTGCAATTTTCCACAAACTAAAGTTTTTATTAATACGATCGGTTTTTATGTAATTACATCATCTTCTGGTAAATAATATTGCACCATATCACGCCTGAAACTTCTCTTTTTATTGGGAAGAAAGACGTTCAAGCAATTGGAGAAAAAAGGTAATTTCCGTAATGATGATTGAGATCACAAAAATCATTGAAAATTCCTGCATGTATCATTCAACTCAATTGACATTGAATTTAAAGGATGCGGGAAGGAAAACAATGGAAATAAAATTAGACATTCACGCGCCTGATGAGAGGAAAAGGCCTATGAGGAGGGCAAAGTGTGGAGAAGTAGGGCGGGAGATGCGAAAGGTCGGTCGAACGGAGGGGTGGACGTTTGCCGCTGGGCTCACAACTTCCCTTAAGAACGTACCAGCGATTGGCTGCCGTTCCGCTTTCGACGTTCTAACGGCGCATTCATTAAATGAATGAATGGGAAGCACGACCTATGGTGGCGAAGAGTGCAAAAGCGCCCTCCATCCTCAGACATGTGAGGGAAAATTGCTCCGTGGCGATGTGCGCCCGGGAGGGCCGCACTGTGAGCCTAAAACGGGGATACGTGACGGAAAACATTATTTAAACCGCAAAAGCTTGACTGTGCATTCGTGAACAATGAGCTCAATTACTTTTCAGGTCCCAGATGCGCAGCAAAAATCGTGGATACAGGTTAGAAAAGGAGATCCGATTCCTTTCCCGTGTTTCCTCAATTTTTAATTAGATCTACATACGAGATCGGTCCAATAAATACGCAAACTGATGCCCTAACAAATTTTATTTTGCCAAATTGAGTCTACATCGATTTTGTCCCCTTCAAAGTACTCTCCATTCGTTGATATGCACTTATTACATATCTTTTTCCACTGTTAGCAGCACAATTGGAAGTTCTCGGCAGTTAGGCTTGTTAGTTTTTCATCGTTTCTTGCTTTAATGTGTCCACATCTACCAATTCATGTCCCCTGATCGCATTTTTGCATTTCGGGAATAGGAAAAATTCATAGGGGGCGAGATATGGCGATTTAGTATGATTAAGGATGATGATTGAATTTTTTGCCAGAAACTGGCGAACAATCAATGCTGAATGTGCAGGTGCATTGTCATGGTGAAGAATCCATCTATCATGTTCGGTCAAAGTAGTGTGCACTGTTGATTTTCCCAAATTCAGTTCATCAGCTATCATTTGGACACCTTTTTGACAATGGGCAAGGACAAGGGACCGCACACGATCAATGTTGTCGTCAACACAGGCGGTTGAAGGTCGTCTTGGCCTTGCATCATCCGTGGCGTCTTTTCGGCCACCTTTAAAACGCTTAATTGACTTAAAATTGAATGCTTTCTTCAGAGAATTATCACCGTAAACAGCTGTCAGCATTTCAGTAATTTTTTGATAACTTTTACCGCACTTCACCAAAAAACTTTATGTAGATTCGTTGCTCCGTTATTTCGTCAATTTCCATTTTCGACTAGCAGTAAAAGCAAGGAGAACAGAAACTAACATAACTGGCACCATATGCACATAGATCGACAATTCGCCAAGAACAGACGGCTCATTAGGTCAGGCAACTGGCACCGCCAGTGAGGAGGGTTGTAGTCCGCGTCATGTCCGCCAAATTGCACCATTTCGCGTATTTATTGAACAGATCACGTATGTATAGTGTAAGCATATATGATCCCAAAAAAATAAACAGATTATTGATTAAGTTAGTCTCAAATTGATACTGGAATGCGTATAGTAGTATAAAATTAGCCGATCTCTCATCCACTTGACTATCAAATCACCAAAAAATAATAATCAGGCGATTTCACTTTTTAAGAAAGAATACCTGCCATAAAATAATTACGAGTATATTTATGTACATACTAATATAACCACAGTGATGAGTCAGGTTCGCGTTTTTTTCGATTTTTTGGACAATATTTTTAGAACAATTGACGAAGGAATATAACTCTGTCGCCCTTCAGTGTTGGCTCCTTCGAAGGGTATTTATATACAGATGTGGTCCAAGGGATGGAAATGCAGACCGCTTGCCTAGAGGTTACCTTTTAAATCCATCTTGTGCCGTCCAGGATCCAACTACTGCAAATATTACGATTTGAAATATCCGTAACAGCTAAATTTAACAGATTTATGGCGGGGAGAAAACAATCGATCTCAAAAACTACCATAGAGAGGCAGCGCGAGGTGGCGTAAGAGAAGATATCAACCACGGGTGGAAAATTAATTAATGTTTCAAGTGAATAACAACAGGAGATGACGCGGTCCAGACCAAAGTTGAATTAGAAATAGATCTACAATTTCAATGCCAGCAGCGAAATGAGTCCCAATTAGAACCATCATGAAATATCCAAAGCCCTCATATTTCCTTCACATAAACGTAGAGGTAGTTGTATTTAGAGGAGCCAATCGACAGCTAAGGTCATTTGCGCCATTAGGGATGAAGGAAAGGATGATGGGTGGAGAGAATCTCGGCGTCGGCATTAGCCTACTCTTAACGAAAGGCGCCAAGGGATACGCAGCTTAACGTCCCATCCGAAGGACGGCCTACTCACTCAAAGTGCCCTTCACTACACCTCAAGTAGGGATCGAAATACCACTGAAAAATATTTGACGCCGCCGGGAATCGAACCCGAGCCCTCTGGGTGGTAAGCCAGTCCGATAGCTGCGTAACCAAGATGTATACTTGTACATAAGCATGCCATATTAAAGAACACATGCGTGGAATAGGTCTTCAAATTATTTTGGCAGACATTCGATTCAAAAGAGTTGTAACATGATAACTAATAAAACCGCGTCGTGTTCGAAATTTCATTTGAGACACTGTAAATGCTTGATTAACCGTTACTTTTACGACTGCATATACATGAAGTTCAAACTGTTTAATATATGTTAATAGTATCAAAGCGACATCTATTTAAATACATGGCCGTGAGCCTGGCGAATCGAAATTGCGATTCTAATAATATCAGTGACACGGATATTAATTATTGGATTAACCAGAACAAAGTTAGTTGAACTTGAAGACACTAAGGCTAGCGGAAAGAAAAAAACTTCCTCCAACTATTTAAATATATCTGGCGACTTGCTAATGCCTTAGTCCCAAGTGTGCGTGATCCTGGGAGTTGGAGGAGAGTTTGGAATGAAATCACACTTGGTGGGGCAGGGAAGTGAAGGGGAGAGGCGAGAAGCAAAGACGAATGAGGCGAGAGGGAAAAAAGAAGTCGGAGTGGGAAGGGGTCGCGGATTGGCTGGAGCGAAGGAGTCGTTATCGGGCGAACATCTGCTCATCCCGACCCGTCGGCGGATTAAGGGCACTTGGGAAGCGCAACTTTGCCTCTCTCTCTCTGTCCCTCCTACCTTTCCACCACCCACCTTCCGCCCACCTCCTTTTCCGCCACCCACCCTCGCTGCTCTTCGACTTAATGCCATCCGTCTTTTCTTGCACTCCCGCCGTTCCGGTTTATTTTTCGAAAAAGGCCGCCCGGAATGGCCCAAGGCGGTTGGTTCCCAATGGCGTGTCTGTCCTCGACTGGGCACCCGACCCGCCTAATGCTGAACTCTGTTTATTAGAGACCATTCCAGGCATTAGGCCCCCGAAGAAAAATATCGGTCGCCCATCTTGGGAGGTTAAACTGGAATGTTACGCGTTGAAACATAGATTCTTCTCCACGCAACTTCTCTCTTCCGCACGGACAATCTTCATCTTACAATCTTCACAAAAAGTGTTCTTAGAAATACTTCCACTCCAAATTCTAAGCTCAGTTTCCTCTTGATTTCATGCGTTATTTCTAGAGAATTTTCCTCACGGATGTAATAGTATTTCTGAATTTTAAACGACACATTTCGAGTATCTATTAAGGACTACCAGAAGAAAGAGTAATCATTGCTCACAATAAATTACATTGGAACTTAAAAAACATTCATAAACTTGATATATGTTAATATTAAGGCTTTTTTGTGGAGTGTTTATTAATGAAAATCCATCCTGAAGAAATGTACGTGCTAGTCGCATAACCAGTTCGCAGGGAATCATTCGTTTTAGGGCAAATAGAAATAAGATATTGCTTTTGTGCACACAAATAAAAATATGGCATGACTATGATAATTCATTTGACCAAGCCAAAATTTAAACTAAAATCGTTGATGGAAAACGAAACCCAGCAGGTAAATTCCTAAAATCTTCTTTCAAAACTGAAAGGTTTCAAGAATTTTATTTTAATTGCCAAAATCTTGGGTCCCACGTATTACGTTAGTCTTTTAAATTTCTGTTTAAAAATAAAAGCTACATTTTATTCAAGTCAAGAGATACTATAGAGCAAGATTGAAGAAAATAGGCCTTTCTTGAATGTGTAAGCTAATTTTTCATAATAGCGAAAGTAAATATTTTGCAAATGGTAGCAGATCTTATGAAACTCAGTTTCTTAGCTTTGTTGCGAGTAAAAAGTCAGAAATGATAAAAAATAGCAAGCTTTTCAAAGATGTTTAGAGGCTCTGGACTTTTGCAGCTACGTATTTACAAATTCTTACATCCTCATAGGTTTTATGAATCATAGCAGTGACCTTCAAATCTTTTTGACAAAATTATCCAAGTTATTGAAATGAATTTGGTCCTTTTTGGAATACATTCCTCTTCGTTTCGTAACATTTCGTAGAAGTGATAGATACACAATTATATCTGTATGCCGTGTATGCTCTCAGTTGATTTGACCTATCGACGAAGAACATCCGTCATTCGCGGAATGAGTTAAATAAGCGGAAACGGTCATGCCAGGCTGGAAATTATGTCATTCTTGGAAAACAATGAGTAAGTATTTATACATGCTTGCGTGTTGGATTTTGTGTTTTATTTTATACCTGGATGAGGACATCCAATGAGTACTCTTCGTTTGTCATTTATTTACAAAGATAAGAGTGGAAAAATGGAATCCAAGTACTCAGCTGTTCAATATATTGTATGTACAATTGTAGAAATAATGTGAGTTAATCCAGATAATAAATATATCACATTAATTATACTTAATTCAGAATTGTAAGGAGCAGACGGAGGGATACATAAAATAATGGAAGAATGCTAAATGCGGAGCAACAGGTGAAAAATAAGAATATTTGGTAATGAAAATAAGCTTTCATGTGCAACCAGGAGTAATAGGGATAAACAAATATGAAACAGTCTATTAATCCTGATTTCCCGATGGCTCACCGTGACACCGAAATTTCCTATTCGGAAGTAAGGGCTAATTCTCCTCAATGACATATAAACGCCATGGCGGGGACTTAGAACGGCTCTTGATAGTTCAGGTGATTAGGGAATGTGGAGTAGTTGACAGAAAAAAAAGAACTGAACGGTGGCCAAAATGCGTAGAAAGAGGATGTAAAAGGCAAGAGGTCGAGCGATAGTCCATAGAGGTAGTTTTGCAGGCAGAAAATTTACTGAAAAAAAAATTTTTCTATGACTAAAAAGACCAAGAAAACAATAGAAAGCATTTTTCAATACCATGAGCGACATATTTCGAAAAACATATTTAAAAACATGAGTTTTAAAAGATAAACTTGCAAAAGAAGGACATTAAAGGCAGCTATGCTCGGTAAAAAATGTTAACAGAGACGAGTAAAGTCTTCGACAAGAAGCATGAATCTTTGAGGATCCTAAGTCTACTTTTTCAAAGGCACATGAGTTTAGATTATAATGACTTTAGATTAGAGATGTATTAGATGTGTTTATTGAGAAAATAAGCTGGACCGAGAGAAGATATAATGACAAAGTTTTACATATTATGAGATTAGAGAGTAAGTTTCAGTAGAATATTCAAGGCAACATAAAAATGTACGTAGAGGATATGTTAAGATGTAACAAAAGTTTAAGGTCATAATAGAAGGAACACTATTAATTAAGCAGGGTATAAAAAGTAACTGCTAGTCGGGTTTAAGGATGGCCTAAAGGCAGCTTGAAGTTTCGAACAAATTACAAAACAAGAGGGGCCTAGTTCACAAAAAATTAGAAAATTATTAACACAGAAATGTAAAACAGCTGATTTTGTGAACATTTTACAAGATGTCGAATGAAAGGAAAATTGAGTAATTTGAAAAATACCATGAAAGAAATCGCCGAACAAAATAAAAAATGTTACTTCTGGTAAATTCAAAGAAAATATTCTCAAGCCTTGGTGAAATGGTCATTTTTTTATTAATAACTCTTCCTCCACTCTTGCCTATTAATGTATACAACAAGAACCCCAATTCTCATATTAATACAAGCATAGAAATAGAATCAGGCGCCTAATAATGCGTTCCTCCATGCGGAAGCCTTCACAAAAATGCAAAGATATACGAAAGAGTTTAATGGTCCCCAATTATTATTATTAATAATACATTTGTTGCAGCATTCCCTTTACACTCAGTGGAATTGTATCTCCCAACTCCGTTAAAAATACAAATTTATTATTGAACTAACACTGAAACCAGATTATTAGAAGAACTAGGCCGGTAATCACCTACCAACCGAAGATTTAATCATACCATATTTCATTTCTAGACACTCCCGTACATAGGTTAGAAGCGAGTGTACTTTGTTATTCGATTACAATATACAATATTAATGGACTATGATAGATGAGAACATGAAAATAAGATTAAGGAGATGAAATTGAGGAACAGACTGTTTCACGTCATTTTCCCACGAGTGATTACGGATACGTGGGTAAGAGAAAATTAATGTTCATGCTCTTAAGTCTGGATCTTAGTAATTATTCCTTCTGACTCTTCTTCACTACAACTTTTGCCGGAAACTTGTCTTGCATGCGTGTATTGTAAGTTGAATTGTCAACACGGTAGCACATGAAACATTATTATTTAGAATAATTTCTTCAAAATAACATAGCAAAATATACATTTTATGGAAAATAATTTATCACTCGGATCCTCTTTTTCCGAGAATCTCTCGAGTATTCTAATTATTCAAAATATGCCAATTATCAAGGATCTCCCTGCGAAGAAGGGAATTAGTTTTATATTAATTAACTCTTGAAAAGCAAACAGAATGAAACTCATATACTAATAGCAGTCATTTGCTCTCTTGAGAGAGGGAGAGCAAAATGAGAGATGGCGTAGCGTATGCTCTGGCATACGCGGCAGTGACCTCAAAGGGTCCAGATTCGTTTTGCTCCCCCTGTCCCCGCCCAAGGTGGTGGAGGTGGGGAAGATAGGGGGCACGCTGGCGGGGGCGGTCTGGGAGACCGAGGGCGGGTCTGAGGCCGGAGGGGTCGTATTTGGCCGAGCATGCATCTTCCAAGAGAAGACGCGACACGCCACCGATATCAGAGGCAGCTTTTGGACATCCTGCCCTTCCGAAAAGACGTCAAAGGATGATCACACCGTCTCCTTTAAGGGTGGCGGAAGGTCAAAAGCCACACGAGAAGGAGCTGTGCAGGGTAGAGGAATGAACTTTTCTAAGAGGAGGAGGAAAGGGGTCCCGGGATGGTAGGAAGGCCGTGGTCGGAGAGCGGTGGGCGTGGGCCCTCCGAGAGAGGGAGGGAAGGTGCCCGGGCAAACCGTGGCTGTGCGTCCCTGGATCAAACGGGATAGCGGCGAGCACGTGCGCGCATTTTTCGTGGAATAAATTGCGCGTCGACTTAGCTGGATGCCACGGCACAAAAACCGGCCGATGGAATTTTCATTTAAAAAACCTAATGACAAAACTTTTTCGCCATACTGGAATGCCCAACGACGAGGCGATTTTTTTCATCAGTTGATGAGTATTGCAATTAATTAGAACTTTGAAACAACTTGGGTCCTTTGGCTTCGAAGGGCGGTGATTTTTTCGACATATCCTAGCACCTTGTGCAATAAAAATGAGAGTTATTCTAAAATCTAGGCCAAAGTATTCCGCATATAAAAGTTTTCTAATCGAGTATTTTGGGAAACGTGGCGATAAATCAAATGTTACCATGGCTTCATCGATCGAGGAGCTCGAGTTAAAATTACACATGACTTGCGATTATTGATACTAAAGTATTATGCACTCTTCATGATTACCTTTATAAGCATGAGGTTGTTGAACATTCGAAATAAATATAATCGTAGCTCTTTATGGGCAGGGGTTCGAGGTTGAAACCTATGGGGAATTCTTGAAATTTAGAATGCATAATAAAAAAGCATCATACTTAAATTCACGTTATTTTAAGGAATGGAACTTAATGTAAAAACCTTTAATACCTATGCTACGATTTACGTTCTCCAAATGTGTAATACTACGGTCGTCTCGGAGGTTAGCCTACGTCATAACTACACGTATGTTGGTGTAGTGGAAAATTATTAATATTTTCCTCAACTATGGCCGTCAACCTAACGCTGTCTGTCAATTATAGTCACGAATAATTTTCGGAGTTCATAGAGTTAAACCTTTTGAATGCTTCGAGAGCCTCTCCACTGGGAAAAAGCACAATGTAATATATTGATGAGTATAACATCTGGAATGCATGATAGATAAATTGGATAAGAAAGTCAAAGGAATTGAGTCCTTATTAAAAGTGGCTTGTGGCGATCCCTAATAAGAATTATGTGTACTAAAAAGTGTATTCCATATCAAAACTCGTCATCCCAGCGCCTATGGACGACTCCTTCGTCCAAATTTTCTCTCAAATTAAAATTTCACGAAGTATTTTTTTATTTGCTCTAGCTGTATTAGTGAATTTTCTCTTACTAACCCCTCTACACAACTTGTGTTGTCCATAGAAACATTATAAACGTACTTACCCGCACTGATTACTTCCCCTAAAAGAGCTCGTTTCGGAACCGTAGAGAGATTATTAGCACTGTGTATGTTGATAATAATATTAAAAGATCCTCATTGCAGGAGATTGTCCCTTCATCCATCGAATCCTTTGTCGTTTAGATACATTAATAAATTCACAATAATTGCAACAAAGAGTGTAGAAATATTAACAGAAATTAATAAAAATATACGAAATAAAAAAATTAATGGGGGAAAATTGGGTAGAGTGTGAAAATATTAATTAATTCGAGGGAGAAGCACAAGGATTGTGTATTGATGTCCTTAATTAAAAAGTCCACTGCAGTAAAACAGCCTCACAGGAAGGGCGGAGGGAAGACTACGAAATCTACTGAGATGTGACTAATGTGTGGATACCTGACAGCAGTACAAGGTTGATACATGTATACATATAACTTATGTGAGAGTCTCACGGATGTGAATAGTAATATATATGAAGACAGCACTAGCGGATAAAGACAAAAAAACACAATAAAGGAAAGAAACTCATTAGTTTTCGAACTTTCGTTGGTCCAAGCCACTTTTCTCAAGGAAGAGAAGAAAGGAACTGAAGGAAAGATTATAACAGAAGGAGCTGGGAACGCTGGGTGGAAGGGGAGGGTGGGAAAAGGTTTGCGAGGGGAAGAGTTGGGAGGGGGATTTTTAGAAGTGCGGGAATAATATGGAAGGTGTTAGGAGCGGAGGGAGGATGAAAATATGTGAATATCGGCGTAAATAATGAATAATATTAATACCTGGGTGATTCCAGGAATCCAGGAACCAGATATACCCCTGCTCTATGGTTTTGAGTTTTTAGTGGAGGGTGGGAGGGATGCTAAAATGGATACATTTTAGCATTTATCAAAGGGAGTGTTGTGCCTGCGCATCCGTACACCTCCGAAGGTAGGGAATATTAAGGTTATAATCTGAAAATATTTACTGAATATAATTAGTATTATACGCTTTTGTGTTAACATTAGCATTTAAGTCTCTTGTTGATGTGTGCTCGTATTCCGTGCCATTATATAATATTACAACATCGAGACCAGATAGATGGCGAGCTTTAGGTAGTCTGAATGCTGAGGCAATGAGGATTTTGGTATAGTTGGTTTTCACTTCAAGAAAAAGGTTGTCTGGCTTCTTTTTGTAGGCACTAATTCTTAGTGAGAACTTTGCATTTCAAATCATTTCTAACATAGACACTTACACCGCCCCCACCTATACCGATGCGGTCATTGCGATAAAGGAAATGTCCTTATATGTCGACTAGTTTTTGAGGATGTGTGTTGAGGGTTTAAGCCATGTTTCTACTAGAGATGTAACGTAACTTGGAATTGCCGATAGTTAGTATAGTTCTAGGCTCGTTAGATTAGCAGATAAGCTTCGAAAATTAAGGCGAATTATTTTGGGTGAACGTGGGTATGGTTTTAGTGTGTCATGCAATTGTGTTGATGTAGTTGTATGAACGTATCGAGTAAATAGTTCTTCAAAAATATTTTGTTACGGGCCACTTTATGGTAAAATATTTGAATTATATTCATATTGACATTTGAAATTAGGCGATGCTACCTCAAAATTACTTGTCAGATGGAAGAATGAAACTCATTCTTGAATGATTACAGTATAGATCATTAGAGGAAAATTATATTTCTTATACATTTTAGTATGTTCAATTTAAACTTCACATGAACGTTTATAGTTTTAAATCGCTCAAAATGACTTTAAGAAATCTTCTCACAACAATGATCACATGAATTAAGTAGGGCAAATTGGTACTTGAATTTCGACTTAGTAAATTCTCCTTCCATTTAAAAGGTCTATCACGTAGACTCATGTAAGCGGATTACACCTGCGCGGCAGGCGAGAGAGAGAGAGGAAGGGGCCCTTTTTTGTTTAGCTTTGGCCTTACGGTTGGAAGCTCACAATGGAGGCAGAGAACTTCCAGTTGCGACGAAAATCGAGCCAAGGCGTGGAGAGTATGAAAAGAGGGAAGGGAGAGCCCTTGTTTGCAACGCAAGACGTCCGGGTTGGAGGGCGGCGTGGGGATCGGACGACGGATCCGAGAAATCCCAGGGCACGAGCGCAAGGTGGATGGGCGGGTGGCAGGGGTCGAAAGGGGGGAGCGAGGGGAGAAAGAAAGAGAAGTCGAGCGGGAGGAACACGCTCGGGGGTCTGCCGGCCAATCTCCCCTTTATGCAGAGGGGGGTGCAAGGGTTGAGGAGGGGTGCAAGGAGCACGGACGGCGGGAGCGTCCGAGCTGTAAAGTTCACGAGTGCGAAAGGCGATGAGGTGCGGGGCTCACGTGGGGGGGAGACGGAACTCAAACGAGTAGTTCCCCTTTGTGCGCGCGCCGAGGCGTCTTTATGTGTGACGTGCATCGGGTGCGGAGGTAATGTGCGAGAAGGGCCTTGGTAGGGACACCGTAAACGGGGAAGTAGGCTAGGAAATAGGCCTCCTCATAGATGAGGGGAAAGGGTTCATGCGCAAAGGTCATGCTTGATCCTAGGAGGGCTAGGCGGACGCTGGGATGGAGCTGCGGAGTCTGGGACGGGAGGAGAGCCGACGGGGGAGCTTTGGGGCGGCCAATAGGAGATGACGGACGCGAAGAGGATGCAATAGCGCATCGCTCGATTACTAACTCATTGTACACCCTGACGAAATTTTCAGCTGATTCCCTAGCAATAAACATTTTGTCGTCTGAATATTACCCCCATAGCGGAATTTCTGGTTTTTCACCCGGAGACTAACATTTTATGTGTACACAAATCAATAGTTATTCCACGGTCCACAATTGGAGACACACGGGTTCGGTTTCGTCAAATTCTTTGCATTTCATTGTCAGGCAAAAGACCTTCTTCCCTCTTGTCGTGTCCTTTGTCTGGGTTCGATAATTACGTGTGTCTGTCCTTTATATATAAAGTTGGACGAGATACGCGGAGTAATTGATCATCCAAATCTGACGACATCTCCGGAAGTAGAGGAAAAAGTGGAAGTTTTTCAGAGACGACTTCAAAAATCCTGCATCTCAATGTGCACAAGTAGTTTTCCAATTTCTCGATTAGTCATGACAACGGTGACCTGCGTACATTTTGAAGCAGGTCTGAAAAGTTCTCTCCTCACTTTTTTCCACAATTTTTCGCAATTTTTTTCTTCATCACTGATTTGAACTATTTTCAACATCCTCTCCGAAATCAAACACCGATTTTTTAGGATTGGAGAACATCTAATAAATGAAAAACCTTGCTTTGAATTATAAAAATTCCTTATTTTGTATGATTACTTCCCCCACCCATTTGAAAAACCCCAACCCCCTCATCCCTTTCCCTTTCCTCCTGGTGCTACACTCCCTGCCACACACCTTTTTTTGGTGGCTAGCAGGGTATTTATGTAGATGTAGATGGCCGTTTTTCCCCAAGGTTCAGCATATTTCAAGGCTAATATTTTTAAAAATAAATCCATTTCTCATTTTACGCTGATTACGGCAAAATGGTACACATATAGCGCTATGCAAACAGAAACAAAGGGACGCTTATGAAATAAAGGTATATTAAGTGTGGACTTCAATTTAATCCTTAAGGTTGCGCTCGTAAGTTTAGGAAAAAGCAGAGTTTTACAGGGCAATAATTTACAGGTTTTCAGCTACACGCTCATCCAAGTTCGACGCTTAAACGTCCTGAAGCCGAAAAAATACAATTTGTCAAGTGTAGTAAATGTTCGATGTATCCTTATAGATGCAGAAGAACGGAGGAGTCTGGGTGTCCGATGCTCAGGTCACGACTGAGGCAACAAAGTGTGCTTCCTACCTGGTGAAGGAGAAACATTTACATAATAGGCAAAGCCAAAGTCATTAGAAAACAAGACCAGAGCTTCATTAAAGCTATTGAGAAAAGGGATAGTGAGGTACATAAAAAAAGGGGTAACTGACTCATGAGAAAAATCCCGTTTAGTAATTTCTACTTAACAACTTCGAACTAACCCTCAATAGACATATTTCAAATTGTTTATCAATAGTGCAACAGACAGATTAAAAAACTGGAAGGCACCTTCATTCTCTTTTTTTATTTTAAATTAAATATTAATGTAAAGGTGCACAAAAGTAACAAATTCCATTTCAATTATCATCTTAAGCTTTCATCACTTAAACTTCTAGTATTATTTCATTGACTTGAGCACTGAAATTCTCAGGGATCTCAAAGAGTTTCTTTTCGATTACATTTATGCACGAAATAATATTTAAATTACCATTAATACTGTAATCTTCAGGATTCATTATTAATTGAAATCTTACGTTAAAACATTAAGAACGCAAACATTAAGCTACTTTTTGCCAATTCTTCTTTAATTATATTTAACTCAACAAACAGTGTAGGTACATTGACAACTGAATTTTAGGTAAATGTCTATAAATCATGACTAGTGTTTTGAAATTATTTCCCGCAACCCTGAATATCGTGTTTTGCGAGGTCCACTTTTCCATATTTTTCTTCATAGTTAAAACGAGTACTTGTGGATGACAATGATCTCCGGAAATTAAAAGATACCAGAATTGGTAAGAGTGTCTGCTGTTATTGGGGGCATTTGCCTGCAAAGGGGCAGGGAACGCATTTTAGTGGCCCACCGGACTCCACTCAATAACTCTTTGCCAAGACACTTCTTTCAATTCAAATCCGGTAATTCACCATCGCAAAAAAAACACCCGCGGATACGCATGATTATGCATGAGAAATAAAAAGTCTTCGGCAGTTGTGAAACGCCGGAGAGAGAGAGAAAGACGGGAAGGGGCGAGGGAAAGGAAGGGTCGGCTCTCGGAAGACCCTGAGGAGCCTTTTCGGGGTATCATCCTCCCTCCAAACCCAGACCAGAGGAAAGAGAGAGAGAGAGAAAGAGAGTGCGAAAGGGAGATGGAGGGAAAGAGAGGAATGGAGGAAGACGGGTGAAGAGAGAGCACGGCCATTGGGGGAGGATGGGGCGGCGGAACCGAACGCGGATCAAAGTGGTGAAGGCGAGGGGTTGGAAGTGAGGGGGTGGGTGGTGGGAGGGGCAGGGCGACGTCTGCGGGCCTATTTGGATGGCGGAGAGGGGTTTTTAGGGTTTAGGGTGGACCGGTTGGAAGTTTCGTGGGAGGCCAAGGCGGAAAGGGATGTGGGCTTTAGGGATGGGAGGTTGAATCATGCACTTTCGCGGTCACGGGCTGTTGGGAAGGGTTTTCCTGAGAGGGGGAATCGATTTCCGACGGTAGAGGGCTCCCTCAGGAGTCGCTTGGGACTTGGAGAGCATAGGATGGGCCGAAGGAGGGACGGAGGGGAGCGATACATGCACGCGGTCGTGCATCCACCTAAACCGGTGTCTGTGGGGGTGTATGCATGCGTGCACTGACCAAAGAACACCAGGGGTTAAGGGGGAGGAGGGATCATCAATTCCCTCTCATGGCGAGAGGGTGGAAACGAGCCCAGGGAGCAAGATCCAAAGAGGGCTGCGAGAGGGTTTTTTAGGGACGACGTTTTTTCACCTCTTGACGTCAGCTACGGGAGCCAAGTATTTACTTCCCAAATGCGGGTTTGTGTTTTTTTGATTGATTGCAGAGATGAGGGGAGTCACGTGATGAACTAAAATGTCCACCAGGGTTAGCAAACCTTAGCTTGAGAATTGAGTTAAGCAGAGTTTTGCTCGGGTTTTAACTGTCCAGATCGTTAATAATAAACTAGCCCAGCTTATGTTTCCGATATTCATTGCCAAACAAATTTGTCCAGGATATATATAAAATCTTTTTGGAACAGAAATTGTAATGATCCGCATTTTGAAGATTTTTTGTAAATGAAATCACGGGATTATTACACATGACATTTAACTAGACGGCTAAGAATATTATTTTGAAAGTTGCGTATGACTGACTGAAGTCTAAAAGTCATTCTAATTAAAAAATAAATCTGGGAGGGTTTATATGCTCGCCTGTTATTAGTAATGTGAACTAGAAACTGTAAAATTAGAGAATTACTTAATTTTCTGGTAATCAGCAAAGAGAAAAGTACAAAGTTTTATGATATTTTTGTTCTACAAATTTTATGAAAGGGAATGAAATCGAACCGAAATCCTCGTGATAAATTGCATGGAAACGCAGACATACGAAAATATGAGAAGAGAACAATTAATACGGGACTGTGAGAAATATAGGCTATGAATTTTGCCTCGGAATAGCAATGAGCGCTTTAATCTCTACGGTTCTACTGGAGTGAAGACAATTGGAGATCTTATTGTGATAACATCAATCAAACGAAATGACAGAAAAGAGAGATTCAAGTAAGTGAAATGCAAAGCCGTTTTCAGAAAGTGGAAATTCCAGAGATATTTTGCCTCAAAGGCATTCAGGATTCTATGAATTGGAAGCACGAGCGATTTATTTCCGATCCAATCATCGGTATACTTCCAAAGAAATCAATGCTTCGATTCATAATCAAATTATTAGCGCTCCAATACAAACTAATATAATGCAATGAAAAATTTGCATGCAAAACCAATTGTATGAGAAGAAAGAGCACGCAGGAGTCGTTATCAAAAGAACTCTAGCAGATGAGATTATAATTATCTGCTCAAGTTGAAATAGCGTTAGAGCTGTTCTTGTCGGAAGATTAAAAATTCTTATTTCAAACAATTATTCTTCTTCATCACATATTCAAAATGCACGTGCTAGTAATTCCGTTTTATTGATAATTTATTAATTAAATTTACCAATATTTCTCATTTAATTCATGGCCAATTAAGATAAGTCGCAACACAATAGACTGAAAAAACGGATTTGCACATAATTTCTAAACGACAGAAAAGTTCGCGAAGGCATATTGAAATGAGAAAAGTAACTTTGTAATTCCATACACAATTTATTTAGAACACTACCTAGATTTCGACGTTGGAAGTCATCATCAGGTACCATGATGACCTGATCAGAACCTGATGACTGACCATCAGAACCTGATGCTGTCCATCAGAACCCTATAATGACATCCAACGTTAAAACTTAGGTCGTGTTCTAAATAAAGTGTGTGTGGAATTAAAAAGTCACTTATTTAATCTTAATATGTCGTGTAGATTCAATAAAGTTACGCCGTAGACAATAAGTTTTGATGGCGTTGTCACTTCGACCACGTAACAGTCAAACGTCCATTACAACATGGCCTACAGTCACAAAAACCATTTTACAGTTTTAAGAACGTGATTTTCAAGTTATTTCTACTTTTTCAATCTCTGTCAACAGAACAACTTAAATTACAAGTAAATTTGACTACTACGACGTCCAGTATGAGGAGCTATACTCTCCTAGAACAAAACCTGTTTTGGATAAGCCTTCACCGGTGGTGTGCGAGCAGTTTCATTTCAGAAAAAAAACAATAGATGGAGTTTAACATTAGTCGGACGGAAGAAAGGATGTTCGCCGCCCTTGAGTAATAACAAGCGAGATAGATTATAAAATTTTGATGGTCAATTTTTTGTATCTCACCCAGGAGGATGCGGTCTATCGGGGCCTAGACCTATAAAAAAGTCCCCCCCATATCCTGGCGGACCGCCTTTCTCGAGAAGCCGGGGGAAGATGTTCCACTCACGTACACGGAGGTGCAGGTGAAGGAGTGAAGGGTTTGTTGGGGGCGGGAAGAGGCGCCGTCCCACGGAATGGGAGGGTGAACGGGTGAGTGCTTCTTCTCTTGGCTGAAGGGGGATGAAGGACGAATGGGGTTCAGGGCGAAGGCGAGAAGGGAAAGGGACGCGCCCTAGTGAAGAAGGCGGAGTGGCCCGTTTTATTTATAGGGAGAAGGGCGGTCGGACGTACGGTTGGGGTATGCCCGCTGACCGGGGCTGGACTAAAAAAAGGCAGCCGGTTCACATCTCCTCTCGGGTGTGAACATTTGCTACCGGGGGCTATTGTAACCTTGGGTCTCTCCCGTGTTACTTTTATCTGTGAGTGTGCGCGCTGAAAGCAAGCCTTATGACACGATTAAAACGCAGATATCTCTTGGAAATGGTTATCAGCGTGAAATTTTAATAAGTTTTAATGTTCCGAAATCTCCGGTTATTTGTGGTACTAGCAGAGTACGCATCAATTGATCAGAATCTCTTACACAGCGGCGTTTCCAATATAGATTAAGCTTATTAAAAACATTTAAAGATAGGCCCTTTTCCGATGACATCAAGGATATAATACGAACCCCAACGTATTACGGTCGAAGGGATCACGAATATAAGACTAGAGAGATAGACTGCAAGACTGACAGGTTTAAAATGTCATTTTTTCCAAGAACGATAAGGGACCAGAATGCTTGTAGCCGAAATTCCCCAGGACTTAGTTCATTACAATATGCATTAACGTACAGGTTAGGGACTGCACGAGGATATGTATACATGTGTGTGTGTCTGTATGTATATATATGTATGTGTATATATGTGCGTATATATATATATATATATATTTTTTTTTTCTTACAGGTTCCCCCCACCTTTCCTCACCTAACCCTCAACCCCCTCAACCCTTACCCTTCCCTCATGGTGCTACACCCCCTGCCACACACCTTTTTGGTGGCTCGCAGGGTATTTATGTAGATGTAGATGGATCTCTTTAAATCCTGGAAATGGATAGGGGTCCACTTCTGCAAAGGAACGGCACCCTAAGTGATATTCAGCGGTTGGAAATATATACCAACGGTGCTTTGCTATTATTTTAACATTTCTAAGCTAAGGAAATCATTCAACTTCATTTTTTACTCTAATAATTTTACTGATTTTGAAAAAAGTTATAGAACTATAGACATTTTTGGCACTAAGGTATATTCTACCATAATATTCGTAAAACTGTCATGAGTGAAATGTCAAGAAAGCCTAACGTAAATAGAATGGTATTTACCAACTATCATCTATCGGTTAAAATAGCTCATCGAAACAAGATTAATAAAAACAATGAACGCCGGTAATAAGTGGATTAGTTTTTTGAAGATTGATCATTTTATTCATAAATGAAGCATTAAAAATTTTTATACTGCTACTATGACGTCGACGCTAATTTTACCTGCAAGCTGCTTACATTTTATTGTAAGCTGCTTGCTTACAATAAAATACTTACTTGCAGAATGACTATACTGTCCAAGCCATTCTTAGCAAAGAGCTGGCAAAGGGATGAAACACTCCAAAGTTGATTCAATGGAGAAGGTATAAACCCATGCCTAATATTTATATTTATCTTTACCCAAATGATATATTCACCTCCAGGTAAAAATAAAATTTAATGGCAATAGCTGATTGAAAGGAGCAAAAAACAAGAGTAGTCGTGATAAGCGGAAGTAAGAGAATTGGAAAAATGAATTTCCCTTAGGAATTTAATTTTGTTGAATTTATTACAATAAAAACAGTATGGAATAGTAACATGAGGCATAAAAATGTCATTACACCGTGAATATTTTTACTTAAGGTCGCAGTCGCTGCATTGCGAAAATACCTTGAAATTTTCTCTTTTACGCATATCCTCTTTATGTTATCTTATTTATTAGAAAGTTTTTTTTCCCAGACATTCATTCAGAAAATAGCATGATAGTCACAAGCTCTGTTATTTATTCACGATGCAAAATTCAAACAAACAACTCCTTTCAAAAAACCGTATTCACTTCCGTTTGACAGCTCGAATGAAAGTGGAAAAAATCACTCATTGACACAAAATGATCATTTTTCATGAAGTGTAAAATCACATAACCAATCGGTGATGAAGGACTAATTAAGTAAATTGTCTTCTTAATAACATAGCTACATTTTTTTCAACTTCTGACTGACGTAATTCACAGCAGGTCGTACTGGAATTTTCTAGGACATTAAAAAACTTTTCTCGTCGGACTACCGCATTAAAAGAAATAAAAGTATCAACTTAAAAATATCGCAATAAGGGCCAGAGCACTAAAGAAGTGGTGACTCACAAATTACTCGAGTCGAAAAAAATAAAAGCGCTCAATATGTTCCCCTTGAGAGGAAGCCTACGCGATTGGAGTGCACTTCACATGTATTGCGTCAGTGACAAAAGTTCGGAGGAAGAAAATTACGTCGTCATAAGTCAGGCGCCAACTTTGACGTGGAATCACGAAAGGGAGCGGCGATGACAAACGCCTGAGCGGACCGGCGGCCCAGGGGCGGCGGAGAGAAGAGAGTGTTATATCCAAGGGAATCGCCTTTTGGGGAGGGAGAGGAGCGCCGTGGCCTCCAGGGCAGGGCCCCCGGGAGCGTCGGGGGCCGGCGCGAGGCCCCCGTCCTCCTCCGTTCCCCCGCGGCGTTGCAGGAGAGGGGAGGGAAGTGGAAATGAAGGAAAATGGCCTCGCGCGGTCCCCTCCGGTGTGGGCCGGCCGGGAATGAGGGCCGGGTCGGGGGTAGGGGGGGTGGGCGGGGCAGAAAGAATGGGGAGGAACCAAGTCGGGTTGGGGGAAGGAGAGGATTTCGGCGAGGGACAGAAGTAAAGGCAACAAGAAACGAGTCTTTTATTCTGAAAAACAAACTTCTCTTCCTTTGTGGAGGTTGAAAGGGAAAAAGGACGGGAAATTTGTCTTAACCCCCTCCGGATTTAGTAC
The DNA here is from genome assembly GCA_037158775.1 of Hetaerina titia. Classification (NCBI taxonomy): domain Eukaryota; kingdom Metazoa; phylum Arthropoda; class Insecta; order Odonata; family Calopterygidae; genus Hetaerina; species Hetaerina titia. Next base: position 21,699,235 of record CM073770.1, on the reverse strand, counting down.
GATACAAGACTCCAGCGGACGTATCCGCTCTTGGATTTCTTCCATCAAAATGGGTCCGATCAAGTGAATTCACAAACCAAGGCGGAAGAGTAATTTCTATCGTGAAAGCGGAAGTTTTGATAGTTCTCGTGTCAGTCTGTACCAACCAGATTACACGTGCTTCAGTTGCCTATAAACATTAGGGATAAAAATTGTGAAGAGAGCAATAACTTATTTTGGCGATTGAGTGACCATTGGATGACGCACAAATACTCGAAACTCTATGCCGATAAAGTGCTATTTTCGATTGCCAGACGTTCAAAAGATCAAAGCCTCTTTCTAAATGGAAAATATTACATTTTTATTTCAGAATCGGTTACTGTACCCTGACCTGACAAATTCTGTGCTCATCACGATTCCATTTATTGATTTTCAAAAATAACTGTTATCTTCATCATAATTTCTATCGTCATCATCATCAATTCAATCCTAAGACTAGTTTATGCAGCCCTCCATTTTTCTATACTCCGTTTATATTTACTTGCCCTTGCTGATGCCATACCTATTTTAGATCCTCCTTAATTTCCCCTTGGACAACAAGCGTGCACTTGCCCGTTGGCCTTGCTCGCGGAATCATCCATTCAATTTTGCCTTCCATTATGCTTATAAATTACCCATTGTACTTTAGGATGCGTCCAATTCATCTGGGTTTTCTTTTCCGTAGACTTCTCCATACAATTATTTGTCTCTTCTATTGTATTACTTCCTCAGTCCTCATTTGTCAGTCCATTTTATCCGGAGCATCATGTTTCAGAGACTTCCATTCATCAGAGATCCAATGTTCTATGTCTCCTACTTCTTAGAATGTCATGTTCAAGATACACTTGGTGAACTGCATCCTTGGTTTGTGTTCTTTGGACATAGAAGATACCCCTCCTTCATTAATGCCTTCTTAGCTTAAGTGATTCTTCGCTTAGTGTCGGTTGAACTTCTTCTATCCCAAGTTACGCTGCTGCTCAGGTAGATGAGGGATTCAAACTGATCTTTTTTTACTCTTATTATTTTCATATCTCTCTTCAGATTATCTCTTTCAAAAATAAGGACTTTTCTTCTTATTTATGTTCATATAATATCTCCGAATTACACGGTCCATATAATTCTGAGAGACTTGCTGGTCCTTTCGTGATTCTGAAACTTTTCCAGTGGCAGAGGCAAAGTTGCCAAATTAATTTATTTTGCAGTTTTCCCTGACTTCTATGATGCCCGACCCTCGTACTCTATATTTAGTCAATGACGTGCGAAGATATGCGTTGAACAGTGGTTGTGCCTCCTTCTGAAACATTCCACTACTACCTTTTATTGATTGTTATTTAATAAAAAGAAAAAAAGCAACGATGGCAGTGGCCAAGAAATTTGGATTGAAAAAACTACATTCTGCAGTAACACAAGGGATAATTGAGATAAATTGGTTGAATCGAACAAATAATTCAGAAATTGCACGACGAAGACCCGCAAGAAAATTAATTTTTTAAATCGAAAATATAAATAATTAAACAAATAACAATATTATGAAAAGCCATCGTTAACTCTTTATGGAAAAGTGAAAGGAAGACTAGAGATGGAATACGTGAATCAATAAGAGAAGATGCAATATCAGGACTACGTGAAATGTTCAGGCGATGAGTCAAATGACCAAGGAAATAAATCATACCAAGCTACATATCTAATGTTAAACAATATAATTCAAGGGGGTACCGGCCATTTATTCGGACGTATTAGCTCATACATGCATGTAAACATAAATTTGATCATGCACACGAGCAAACACATACGTGTTTATATGAGTCGTTCAATAATGACTAAACCAATTACATGTATTTGGGTTCTTAGGTAAGATGTTGTTATGACATGTATCGCTCAAGGTAAGAATGAATTTATTTATATTTATATATTTTTATCTATCGGTGACTGCGCTTATCTTTCTTATTTTAATCAGGTGGTTGAGTCTAACTTTGAACAATAATCTCTTGTGGTCACAAGGAAACTCAGGCGTGTAGTACTTTTCTACAAGTCATGCTTGCTTTTTACGAGAATGACATTACTCCGTTTTATACGTTCAGAGGTGAATATTGGCTAAAATAAACTCACCGTACCGTTTCCCATTGAAAATCTCTAACATTAGCTGGATTTAACGTAAAAATTCTGTAATGAAACCAGGTTTAAAATAAAAATGTTTTCATAAAATGTGATATAAAGTCAACTTAGAATGATATTCGTCAATGTAGCTAGATGACGGCCAAATCTTTAAATAAGTCAGAGATGCATAAACTTTAGTGAAACTTTGATGGGATTTTGGGAAATTAGACTTTCTTTGGCTGAAATTATGACTCTATATGGCATTCATATGAAATTTCATGACGGAATTCTCACGCAATTAAGGCAAATGCCACTCAAAGAAGCAGTGCAGTGATCAGTAAATTTGAAGCACACGGTATTAAAAGTGTGAATGGATGGATTAAGTGGATAGAAGGTGGCAATTCACTACTGTTGCTTTTATACGTTAATCACATTTGGTTTCAAGTTTCCAGTAAACGTCCTCTATTTGCTGACAATGCAGTGATAAAGAGGGAAATATTCAGTCATAAGGATGGAATATCATCGTGAAATGACTTAAATGCAGCCTAAAATTGGTGCGACACATGGGAACTAGAATTACATTTTAAGAAATGTTTCAATAATTTTCTTGCAGGAAGAGCATTTCTCCCGAAAACAGACTATACAGGGAACTAGCATAGCAAACGTAGAATCAGTAAAACAATTGGGTGTAAATATGACCACATACTATATATGTCCTGGAGATAATGCATTTGTGAAATTCGCAGAATAGCAAATAAAAAGTTAGGATTCATAAAAAGGGTTATTTGGAAATGTAATAAGAGGTTTAAAGAGCTCGGTCATTCCACGCTAGTAAGCTTTAAAATAGAGTACTCCGTGGATCCATGGGATCCTTGGGGCAGTAGGCTAAATTTTTTAGTTAAATCTGGTGAGACGTAGATGAATGTGGAGTTGTAAGTTTATTTGGACCCTTCTGCTAGGATACATGCAAAACAAAAAAATTCCTTATCATCATAGACAAATTTTCCTATCAAATTTAAATATTTAATGCGTAGTAAGTGACGAAGTGACTTCATTGTGATTTAATAGATGGAGTCTCAAAGATAAAAGTCTATATAGAATGTTCATATTTAACCGTGCATTGGCAGTGTTACTCGTGTACACCGAAACATTCTCCTACGTGAAATGAACTAAGAATAATTAAGTTGATGTTTTGCACAATATAACACTTCGTGGCCTACTAATTAAAATTTCAATGGGAATCAGAAAACACATGTTATTCGAGTTAGTCTTCTACATGTTACCTCGACATGATCCAAAAGATTAATGATATCGAAAATAAACTCATCGTTTTCGAGGAAAAGAAAAATAAGTTAAATGTTTCCCCAAACTCAACGCAAAGGGAATCTCAGATTTCAGAACATTATATCTCATAACAGGCTTTGAATTAGGATTTTATAACCTTTCAAGTCGTTGATCGTAACAGAAAAATAATGATGGCAACCGAGTTATTAAACCTACAACGCGTACTTGAGCCATTTTAGAAATTTCAAGGATGCCTTCACAATTAAATATTGAGGCAAATTTTAAAATGTTCATTGGTTTTTGGGGCAGGGAATATTGTCAAAAAACATGTCAAACTGTTAATTAAAATTGGCAATTTTCAACAAAATAAAATTTTTATTAATATGACCGGTTTCAATGTAACTACATCATCTTCTGGTAACAGTCATTTCTCATTGTCTACTATTTATGCTGAAAAGCAAGAAAGGGGAGGCCCTCCCCTAAAATAAAACCGCCTGCCTAAAATACTCATAATAATATGCTTATTAAGTGCGGGGCTCCAATGTATGAACTTTGTGCGTGTTTGTATTTAGAACTAGTTGGGTCTATGAAACCAAAAGTTGGAATGACATCTGTAGTTTCATAGAGTCAAAAATTATTCGTATTCCAAGCAAATGACAGTCAGTAATTAAGGAAATAAAACTTGCACTCAAACTAAATTAGATTTTTGAGAGCATATTTATTCATATAACAACATATTGTAACCTATACTATTTCAAACCAAGAATTAAGTTATTGTCTGCTTTGAGGAAACATATGACGCCTATTTTAGAACCTTTCCCCTTACCAAGAGTGTCTCATGCGACTTAGAGGAAGACGGCTGGGAAGAACGTGCAGCACACATCCGAAGCGGGAGGGATTAAGGCAATAAAACGCACGGAGAGCCGCCCTAAAAAAATGAACGCGTGGAGTGGCCAAGGATAAACTGCGGCGGGCGATCGAACGTATCCCCAAATTGTATTTAGAGATGCGAGGCGTTGAAAGAAATTCCGCTCGCGTATACTTTCACGCCCTAGGGATGAAAAGGCGGTGAGGGAGGGAAGGTGGTCGATTGGGGGCGTCGGAGAGTGAGTGCATTGTCGGTGGGAGGATGGGTGTGGGGAGGGAGCGAAAAATTCCCACTCGAATAGAGCGACTCCGGAGACCGAGATATAGCGAGGGGGCAGAGGGGAGGGTGGGGGCAGGTTTGGGAGGATCGCTCCGAATGGCTGACGATAAAAATACCCATTCGACACACTCGCGGACATAATTCTCCCAGAAAATTCAGCGCCCCTCCGCCAGGCCCACTGGGAAGCTGAAGGAGTAAATGGAGGGTGAGGTTTATTCGAAGCCGCGATATTTTCGGGTAGAACGAATTAACATTTTAAAACCAATTGAGTTACAGGATTCTTCTTCCTGTGAGCTTCTTCTTTCTGCTGGGAAGCAGGCCTGGGAATCGATGTCTTGTGGAAGTCATAAAATTCAGGCCGCTCCCTCAGGATGTCGGACTTTTTTATTTGGCAAATCCACCGTCGAATGGAACGGCTCCAAATATAATTATCGTGCTAAAATACGAACTCTACAGCGCTTCTGCGGAAGAGAGTTGAAGGTTTTGCCATGATATAGGAAAGATATATCCCACTCAAGTTCTATACAGAATAGGTTATTTTATTTGATAATCTCGCATAGTTCAAGAATGTTTTAGCTTCATCATATTAGGAAAATATACAACTTTAAAATATGAAGTACGCAAGGAAATACATTTTTAATAATTTTTAAATGTGTTAATGTATTTATGATGTATTAATAGTTTCATTTCTAACATTGGCTGTAATCTCTAGGGGGAAAGTTCTCAAGATTGATTCGAAAATTAGATGCTGTGAAATTATAACTGTACGTTTACCGAAATCAAGAAGTGAATCAAGAGAGAAACGTATGATGTTGGTATTTACACTAAGACCACGTTCTAATTGATTTGGAAGTAAAACAAATTGACGAATTTGTGAAACTTAGCAACAATGTCAACCAACAATGCCTTGCCAAACTATTCCCATGCTATATTTGCTATACGATATTTAGTCGAAACTATTAGAAAATTCAAAAGATAACTTTCCAACACCAAGTTATAACTATTAAAACTAAAAAATATCTATCGCTTTTAATACTTCACGGCGTGATTTAGCTTGATTCAACGTGATTATTGACAGTCACCTTTTTTTATGTATTCCACCGATAGTAACCATTAATTTTTTAGCGAAGTAGCAAAATAATAATTGAACAGTGAATAGGACTGCATCTAGTTTTTTAAATAAAATACGAATATAATCATCATGTTTACAGTATTTATTTTCTAGGAAATGAGAACCAGGATTCTCAAATGATAGTGAAACTTACACGCGTAAGAAAACGTATTTTACCTAAAGGTTAAGAATAGCATAGAATTAAAGTAGATAGGTTGAAGAAAGACAGAAAAGATTATAAAGGGAACACCTCAGAGCTATCTTCTTGCTGAATAACCGTCGCTCGGACATTACTGTGCGCTATTTACGTATCAACTGCACGAATGTGAACTCGGGTACCAATAGAAAACTCTCCGGTTCCGCGGAAACTATATGCTGTTTTTTACGATGTTTCTCTTTGTTTCCACGACTCTCCACAGGCAAAAGGTTGGCATCTCAGGGCCACGCCACTTTCAATCTTGCTCTCCCGCAGTTCCTCAGGGGCGCCCTTCAAAAGCAATCGTCGAAACACGGGCAGCCCCACCGTCTCGAGTGCGCCTGAAAGGCAACTGGGAAGGAATATGGCCCTCCAACACTCTCCCTCTCTCCCCCGGCCCTGGGCCAGCCACCTGCACGCGCTCTTCACTACGAGGGCCGGTTCTCAAAATATTTGGGAAACGCGCCTATTTCTCATGCTGTCATTCAATGTATTGTGCTACCGTTCATTATTCAAAATATATGTTTAAGACCGAGAAAGCAAAAGAAAAGAAAATTCATCAGATATTTTAATGTTGTCTTCCTAAATAATCACCATGCGGACAATAAACACAAACATTACCGATGTTAATTGAAGATGAGCATTTGTTAAAATTTGAAACATATATGTCGCGTAAGATATATTTTTGTTTCTCTATTCCATTGGTCAGAGAATATAAGCTCCGTTGAAATTATGTAAATTTTGCTTTTATAATGTCTGATTGATATTACGATTTTTGTTTTATGTAAAATCACGTTTCAAACGCATGTTGTACTCATTTATAAGGTGAATTTGCACATTGTTCAGCAAAGCTTGTGGCACACTTTGCCTATTTCAAGTTATAACAAATATCTTCAAACCTTTATGTGACATATTGATATTCTAAGATTTTCTGTCATCGATCAATGAAAAAATCGAATCACGAGAAGTTGACTGCATAGTTTCCCTAAATAAACATATGTATTCATCATTATGATTGAAAAAAAGTAAGACGAGGTGCTCACGTGAACCTTTGTGATACACGTTTGGTGGTTTTGCTTTCATTCCTTTTCTACAATTGGCAAAATTTATCGTTCCTCGAAACTTGCTCCTCTTTTGAATTTATGTAGCCAGCTACCTGCATATTCAGGACTGGGATTTGGTAAAAATCTTAAAAAAATTCACGTTAAAAAACTCATTTATCATCAAAGAATGAAAAAAAATCATTGTTCCAATTGAAACTTTATCTCAAGGATAAGTTCTAAATCTCACAGGATATTTTCGTGGTCGCCATATCCAAGTGTTTCCCTTTGGCGATCTCCTAGACAACGCCTACTTACGTACCCGGAAGCCGAGGTAGTAGCAGAAGAAAAAGGTGCTTACGCTCAAGTGCTCCCGGGGCTAAGGGGTGAGCCCGGTCAGGGGCGTCGAGAGACCTGAAGATATGCAAGGTATGTAGTTCTTTGCAAAGGCCAGCCTGAAGGACCGGGAGAGAGGGCAAGGGAAGAAGAAACGAGGGAGGAACGACGGACTAGGGTGAAATGGGCGATTGGGTGAGAGAAAACGGGGGAGCGATAGGCGAAGGGGGCCTTGGAAGGGAGAGAGGAGGGCACCGCCGTGGAATTACCGATCATTCCTTGAGTTATGTGCAGCCCCGCGTTGACCAGGCGACCCTTGCCGGCCTTCTCTTAACCCGGCGAAGAGTGAAGAAACTGCGGGGCCCCGCGCTCACCATTCCTGCTCCCCACTCACGCCCCAAACTCCCTCGTAAAAAGGATTGCGCAGTCGGACGGACCCACTCACTCGACCGCATCCACCGCGCCCTTCCCGCTCTCTCTCTCTTGCACAAACGCCGTGCCTCGATTCAATTAAAATTTACACGCACGGTGGAACTGTTTTTCCAGCACCCGCGGACGCGCTGTGATAGCGAAACCAATTATATTTTATTCATTTGTAACGTAATGTTAAGAAAATTGAGTGAGTCGGTTCAGGAGATTGCTTTAGCACACGTAATGTTTTCCCTAAACCCGTGAAGAGCGACTGTTGGCTCGACTGAAGCGAGAGGAATTAGCAAAGCTACAATTGAAATCAAAGTGACCGATTAATTTTAAGGGCGTAATAAATCTGAAAGGTTACTGTGACGAAATAAAAAGCGGAGAATTTGAAAGTACACGAGAAACATGATGTGGTTAAGGCAATGCTCAAGGTAGGAAAGAACCCGAAGACGAGAGAATTCGCAAAGAAGATGACTTGCGGATAGTTATCAGAATAACACGAATAGAAATGGTTTGAAGGATGAAGAGGAGACCTAAATATCTCATTAAATAATTTGAGGAGATTTAAAGAATATTCGATAAACAATCGTGAGGGCGGATACATAAAGCCAAAATATTCCTTAAGTTTCAGGCACCTGACGAGAACGAAGAAATATTTCGAAGGTATTTTTGGACCAATGAAGAAATCTATTAGATCCTGCTCCAACGTCTGCGGAGTTTTCTTTCCAAATGCCATTCGTATCTCGTAATTAAGGTCTTAAAGGTCAATCCTGATATCAAGTAAAATATAGCCTTGAGGTAACTATCCGAGTGTTTCAATTTGTGAGAACAGACAAGGAGTTCATATTCCACCTTCAATGCAACCGAAGATGTTTACAAGTAATTGCAATACATAACAATTGTACTAGTAATAATAATTAATTACATTGTACATATAATATGGAAGAGAATAATTAAGGTAAATGTAGAGTTTAATCTCCTTATGGACAACATGTGAGAATTAGGGGTATAAATTTACCTTAATAAATTGCAGGACTCGTGCACCCAAATAGCCTGTTTTATGAGTAGAGTGGTAAAATATTTTAAAAATTAAAAATTACCGCAAAATGAGAACCAAGGAGAGTTCTTAAAAAAAGAACACTTGGCTCGCATGAGGGGAGCATACCGAGAAGCGAATGATCGCACATGCACGCATTCATATATTTCACATAATTATCTTTTTCCGACGCTCACATCCTCTTTCCGCTCGTATTTTCACTCATCTGCTGATGGAAATGATAAAATCCTAGTGACGGGTCGTACGCTCCCACGTATGAATACTTGTGCATGCTCCATCTGTAGGCACGCACGCACTCCAGTCCCTACCGCATCGTCAGAACACACAGCGGTCCCTCGTCACACCGCAACCGCGCTCCTTTCGCCTCACCGTTCGAACAAAAGATTTACAAGATACCAAAGGTTCTAGTTGTTATATACATGCATAATCTTTCATACACCTTGAAACCCGCGAGATTCTCGCACGAGTTAAACTCTCATGAATATTTTTTTAATCTGTCGTCACGTGTTTCGACCAAATTTTTAAATTTAACCGCGACATTTCTACACCCATCCATTTCTCTTATTCATGTGACATTATTTTGTGAAATTTAACCTTTGGGAATTTAGATATTAAGCAAAGCATTTCTTCAAAACTTTACAACTCATATCAAAATCTCTTAAACTAGAATTTTGACTTGATTCAAGCGACAACTTAATGATGTTTGAGTATTTATTAAACGTTAGTGAAAAATGCTTTTACCATTGAATATATTAAGATAGAATGTTAGGTGGATGTCTCACTAAATGTCTCAAACATGATTGTTCTTCACCACAGTTTTATCACAAAAATATTTATTCCCAACCGATTACGATTTTGCTTATAGAGGTGCATCAAGCGCAGCATGCCAGATACTTTATGGAATAATTTCCAGTTTTATTCTATGCCAGTTTTAATACCGGTCAAAGTAATATCAAAAGTGCCAACTCATTAGTGATAAAATTATTTTGCTGATGAATTTTGAGCATGAGTGCTGAAAAATCTTATTGCTGGTATCGACACAACGGTTTTCCAAAGAGTAAATCTGTCCGAAGGGGAAAACTTAATGTTCTGAAAGGAAATAAATTATTTTCTATTTCGTCCAATAGCCGTGGAGCTGTGAGCACGCCTATCACTCGCCCTTTGCCTGGACAAACAGAACGATGGGCGTATGATGCTGCGATGGAGGGGGGTTTGGAGGCAAGACGAAAGGTCTTTCGTTCCCACCTCACCGGGCGGCCTCCAAATCTCTCCTGAGTGGAGAATTAATCTGTGTTGAAGGGGCGGCGAGGGCCAATAGAAAACAACTCCAAAAATAGTGAGAGGGAAAAAAAGAGGGACAGTGACGGACCGGTGGCAGTAACACGGAGGGCGCGTGGCTCGCGTGACGAGGGGCGCCGGCGCCAATCAACCATACCGCCAGACGGAGGTTTCCATCATAACTCCTCCGTCGCTGAGGTTTTATTCTGGTGGTGAAAATTAACCAGCCGCAGCCATTACCCCATTCCCGGTCGTGTTTCCGAGCAGCTCTTTTAACTGACGCGTGGTGGATGGATGGAACAAATGAATGAAAAAAAGTTCACGGCAGTCGATAGAAGTTGTAAGGAACTGAAAATTCATTTATCATTGGGATTTTTCAAATCCACCGGTTTAAATTAAATAAATAAATCCACCATAAATGAATTTTATCCGCACCTTACGGGATGCCATAAACAATCTTTTAATGAGGCAACCAAATTTCATGTAGGTGATATTTTTTTTTAATGCTGGCTTTTTTATTATTGTTGGATTTTATTTTATTCAGAAATGTACAGAAAACGTTTTGTGCGATGGAATTTATAAATTACGATTAAAATATCCAAAAGGATTCCTGAATTAAAATTTGTACATATACATGCTTTGAAATAATTTATTAACTTGAATATTAAGCTTATTTTATACCCATTAACTGCATAAATAAAAGAAGATATAAAACTTCCTGAACTTACAAATGATATCTTCTTTGCAATATCGCAAACATATGAGCTTCGGGGCATTATATATTTACCTTTCACTCGTATTTTATAATATACAATAGTTTCTGTGAGTACATTTAAAAAATAATTTCTGACTTCGTGTGAACGATACAAAGAATTAATACTGAAGAATATTAAATTTCATTTCAATGAATTAACAGCGTGAGCTTATAGAACAAAAAGTAAACAATGAAAAGGACTACAAGTGACACACTGTATACATTATGCATGAAACTAATGAAATATATTTTTAAAACTTTTTATTATATAATTTTTGCATTGATTGTTTATATATTGAAATATAGTTTATAATATAATAGTATTCATTGGAGGAAAATTTAAAACAAAACCCAGGACTCCCATCAATTACAATCCATAACAATATTTTCATCAAGTGCCAATAAATTATTCTATCATATTATAAAAGTTTTAGACAACTTTTTTGCCATCTCTAGCTGCTCTTTTTGTCTTCTGTGAACCCAAGTGGTGATAGCAAATATTTAAAATATATTTTCCATTTACTTCTCGAAAGATAATAGGTTTGGAAACTAGAATACACCGATGAAATTTGATGAAATGCTATTTGTATTCGACTCTCAGGTAAGTGAGTTTAGCCCACGAATACGCACTAGAACCAGTTGTGGATTTGAATCCTGCTTCCACATGAGTTTCGTACGTATTACATAAGAATAGCCTAAAACTCATGGAAATCGTGCCCAAGACCTAGGAACGACTCTTTGATATTTGGCTGAAAAGTTTAGATTGAAAGGGATAAGAGTTTTGCAATAATAAAGAATATTATTGTAAACAGAATAGCGAATATTGCATGTTCTACTTTCATAAAAAAATAAACGTCTTCATAACGTGTTTTCTATTGTTAAAAACTTGGACGGCACAGTAGAACAAAAATATGAAAGGGAATCACGCAAAAGGGCACTCATATTTATGAAATTTTAAGCTTTCGACTTCAGGGCGTCCTTTTACGTATTTTGTAATTATATTATTTTGTTCTATTGTGCCTTTCAAGTGTTATACTGCTTTCGTAAATGCTTCTACATCATCTATATATGCACATATATATAGAAACACACATATAAATATATACGAGGGTAAAGTTAGTTTCCGGTTTTTAAATAAAAACAACTTTTTCATTTTATTTTTCAACATAATCCCTATCTCGATCAATGCATTTCATTTTTCGTAACGGTGCTCTACAGTGAGACCAGTTTTGTAATTCGATTCGTCAGTTCCCTGAAAATACTCATGTACGGCATCAATGACTTACTCGTTTCTCTCAATTTTTCACCTCTGGGCCATTTTTTAAGGTAATAAAACAGATGATAGTCACTAGAGGTTAAATCTGTTGAATATGGTAAAAAGAGCACAATTTGAAGATTTTAGCCATCGCAATGACCAACGAATAACCAGGTGAGTTGTCATTGTGAAACAATATTTTTTTTCTTCGATGAGTGAAGTCGTTTATTTTTCACTTCGTCCTTTGAACATTGGAATAACTCTGCTTAGTTTGACCTCCGGTGGTATCTCAGCAAACAGTATTTATAAAATATTTTTGCCTTCTTTTGGTCCATTCCCTTGTTTTGACTGTTGTCTTCCTTTATGAGTACAGCGGTGAGTCCAAGTTGCATCCACAATTATAAATCGACGCATAAATTTGTCGGAGTTTCGCTTGTAACGCGCCAAAGTCTTGATTGAAACTGTTTTCCGGGTCAATTTTTTGATCGCGTGTTAGCAAACGCGGCACCCACGTAGCACAAAGCATCCCCATGCCCAAATGTTCATGTAAAAAATTGCGTATACGTTCAGTTGACTTCTTGGTAGTCTCAGCTATCTCACTCACTTTTAACCTACGGTCTTCAATAACCATTTATGAACTATTTTAATAATGTCGGGTGTTGTGACCTATACGGGGCGTCCTGAGCGTGGTTTGTAAGAACTGCTCGTACGTCGGAACGAGTATAGCGCAGATTTTTGCATTGCCAAATTTTCAGTGATAAATGTCTATACTGTCGTCTTATCAATGCCATTTCACTCAGCGATCATGCGTACACCTAACCGAGACAGCTTGAATTCCGCACTTCTCGCAGACGTCTGGAAAGAGTTGATACATACATACATATATATATATATATACATACATACATACATATATATATATATATATATATATATATATATATATACATATAATCAACCCAAAGGTCGGTTTAGTAGGTTACGGTAGAGTTCACCCAGTACCCAGTACTAAGCCCGACGGCGTGTGAAATTCACACATCAGGGTAGGGGGGCCAGTTCCTTTCCCTGTGCCGGCTTATGGTTTCCCAGGAAGATCTGGTACCAGAAAAATCAACTAGCTTGGGTGGAGCTGCAGGTACCCAAAGTGCCTTGCCCGGGAATCGAACCGGGGCCTGCCGGGTCCAGACGCTCTACCCCTGGACTACCACGATCATATACACACACACACACATCCCACACGCGTTTTTTCCCGTACAATTTTTATGTGCTTCTGCGGCCCCCAATCAGCATTCGGGAGTGTGTGAATGCCAACGAGGAGATGAGAGAGTGATCAAAAGGATAAGGGAGGGGAATGAATGTAGAGGGTGGCGTGTTTGTGCGTGTGCGTGGATGGGTTTAGTGGGTTGCAGGGGAGGAGTGGTGGCTCGGCGGACAAAAGCAAGGACCGGTAGAGTGAGGGCGGACGGCACCTGAAAAGGTGTCCTCGGTGGAGGGGAAGGGGGCGGAAGGGCGTACGCCTGGCCCGGATGCATAGAGGGGACGACTGACGGTTGTCCTCGGGGGAAGAAAGAGAGGAGGCTTGACTCACTCCTCCTGAAAGGGTCCTCCTGCTCCGAGAAGGCATTAAGCACACTCTCTATATAAGAGGGGGGAGAGTAAAGGGGTGGATGGGGCTGGGCGAAGGCGTTAGACCCTTCAAAGGATGGACGGGGGCTACCGCAGGGAGAATGGAAATTGGTGCGGGCGCTGATCAAACGAGTCACGCTCCCTACCGGAGGAGACCCGAGGGCCCGTCTGCCCTCGAGATTGGCGGCGTTTTGGAATTTTGATGATTCGCGCCTTACTCGCAATCACGCGACCGACTTCAAATACCCTGTTACCTTATCTGAATTGTAGAATAGGAGGGGGGAGCATGCTCGGATCGTGTCCACCCCGTCCTGTTCGTGGGTTATATAGAAGTTCGCTTTTCATGAAAGTTGATTGGAATCAATGCCGGAATTATATTGGAAGATGAAAAAGCACGACCTCATTCCTCAGCTTTAATGCGTTTCGGTAATAATAAAACAAGTATTTGGCAAGAAAAAACAAAAATCCCTGGAAATGAAAACACATTTATTCCGTAAAGTAAATGATTATGTTACCTCTCGTGTGTTCATCATTTTTTTAAGAATTCAAAAATATTCAATTACATTGATGTTAATGGAAATTTCTGTCAACTATATGATTGATTGCAGAATATAGGTTAAAATATTAAGCAAATTATAAATACAGTCATTTCCATACAGTAAGAAATATTTGCTCAGCACAATTAAAGCTTTCAAACAAAATATATTGTCATAAAGTAAATTTTGATAATTTATATAAACCGTTAATCAAGGATAAAACTGGGTATAGTATGCATTTGCCAGTATTTAAGATATCCGAAGCTGCATTGCTGTTGAGCTCCACACGTGATTACAGCAGCTTATGTAAGCAGAAATATCTGTTATTAATAAAATACAACTCGACAAAGCTCTTCAAATATATCATATAAAGTGTCGAGTCATGAATCAGTATAATTACGGCAAGTAAAAAAAATATTTCTGATACTTAAACATATGAAACCATTTATGTCACATATGAAATCTTTAACGCAAAAATACTATGAGAAATGAAGTATAGACAGAGAATACAGGTAGGTAATAAGCCTGTTAACTATGTAAAAATGTGAAAACCATTTGAGGGTACTTTTTGGAAAAAATATTGTGTGGTTGTAACTGCAGTAGAAGTTCCGCAACGGTATTGTATTAATATTTTTGCGCGCTTTCCCAAAATCCCATTCCTACCGTTCCCCCATGTGACTCCAGTGACATAACTGAACCCCGAATCGAGTTCCATCAATTACGCGAGTGGAAAACTAGGTGGGAATAAGAGCAGGGTGAAAAAGGGCAAGAGGAGGAGGAAAAGGGTCTCATTTTACATAAAAGGGCTTATCGGGTGACAGCGTTGGCGGATTGGCACAATAAGCACGAGGGAGAAGGACCCGGCACGGGTGCCGGGCGCCGGGAGTGGCTTTAAGATGCGGCAGAAGAAAGAGAGAGTCCATGGATGCTCTGCAGGGAAGAAAGCACCATCCCTCTGTCTCTTCCTCCGCCGACAGATTAGACTGGAAGGTTGATATGCAAGCGGCTTTAGGTAGGCATTCGTGATGCATAGCCGCCTTGCATTGAAAAAACAGCCAATATCACCTTGATATTTGAGCGAACTTGTCGAGGTTATTTGATGCAGGGGGGATGTTTCACCTAACACCATTATAAAGACTGAACTTTCGTTTCGAGGGGATCGGGATGGTACGGTGGATAACGTAAAGATTTCCCTTCGAGAGGACTTGGGTTCAAATCCTGGAGAAAAAAATTAGTGGTATCCAATCCCTATTTGAGGTGCTTTGTGGAGAGCACTTTTAGTGAGTGCGCCGTCCGTCGTTAGGGACGTTTAACTGCAGACCCCTTGGCGCCTTTTGACAAGAGTTGGCAATGCCGCCGGGGTTTTCTCCCCCATCCTTTCTCATCCATCTCTAATGGCTCAGATGACCGTAGTTGTCGGTCGCCTCCCATAAAACAACTGCTTTTGTTTAGATATCCATAAACTCATAAGCCATCACCTTTTATGAGCCTGGATAGGAAGGTTTCATCCTCTTCAAAAAAGAGTTTCAGACAGAATTGAACTCGACGTTGTTTCTTGTATATGTCAGATCAGGCGAGGCACAAATTTGGCAATGGCCCGAATCCTCCTCCATTTTTCAGTCAGGATTTTATAGCACGAACCAATCGAGATGCCACACTCTTCTTATAGTCTCCTGACAGTCTAGCGTCCATCACGCACAAGATCATTATTTTTCTCGATGTGGGGGATCATCAGCCGACGTTGATGGTCTTTCGAAAATCTCGTCGTCTTCCACTGACTGCCGCCTCTTTTTGAATTGAGTAAACCAATCATAATACGCGGTAAGTTTCATAGAATCCTCACCGTAAGTCTTAGTAATCAACTCAAAAGTTTTCATCAAGGATTTCAGCAGCATCTCACAGAATATCGCAGAACATCGCTCATACTTCAAAGAACTCATTTCCGCGGGTCCTAATTTTTCACCGCACTCCCCGAAAATTTCTTCATATAAATGGCCGTAACTCAACAAAATAAGATATCAACAAGTTGTTTGAAGGCGGTTGTTTGCGTTGACACCGCGGGCACAATTCTTTCTAGTGGATTAAAAATTAATCACCTAGATGTGTGCTTTTCAAAAAGTATGGGAACCATTTGAACATACCACGTGTGTAAATTACATCTTGATATAGTCATTGTCTCACGCGGAGCCATCATCCTATTTCTAACGCAAAACTGAGTTTCTCCTGAGAACCCATTTGCTCTATCCTGCATCCTTTTTGTAATGATACTGTGTACCTCCTTTATCGCATGTGAAAGCAGACTTATAGTTCTCTGATCTTCACTTGCCACTACTTGTCTCTTTTCCGTGATCGGTATCAGTATTGATTTAACAAATACATCCGAACAAAATACTCCCTCATAAATACTAAGAATTAGCGGGAAATTCTGAATGTACCCAAAGAAAAAACTCCCCATTCTTCATTATGGCATACATTCCAAAGTACCCTCCTTTTCTGAATATTTACGCTTTTATGGTGATTTTTCATAATATAGGCTTTTGCGCCAATTTTATTTTACGTGATATTCCTTTTTCAATAATATGCTCAGACGAAATAAAAATAAAACAATTTTTAATTTCGCAAAATAAATTATTAAAAAACTTTAATATTATAAACTAATGTAAAATTTAATATCATGTATAATATGGTATGTGGGTTGCGGTATTCCAGGGGTAGAGCGTTGGAGTACTGAGGGGGGGTTCCTGGGTTCGATTCCCGGGCAAGGCACTCTGGTGCCTGGCTCTGGCACACAGCTCCACCCAAGGTTGATTTTTCGGGTACCAGATCTTCCTGGGAAACCATAACCGGTTCAGGGAAAGGAACTGGCCCCCCTACCCTGATGCGTGAATTTCACACGCCGTCGGGCTTGGTACTGGGTTAGACAGTTAGGTAAAATAGATTTAATAGGTAAACAGTTGCATAGTGTAGTGATTGAATCAATTAGTTAATCTCTATACCATTATTGGACTAATCAAGAACTAAATATATACTTGTTCTAATAATATTCGGGCCAACTAATGCATAAACTCTTAGAATATTTATATCCATAAAGTATTATATACTAGAATGTACATGACAAATGTTTGTCTTCTCAATGATTAAACGGAAAAGTAACATTTCGTCTAATTTGTTTAAAAAAAAATCATTAATGTTAATGCAACCATTTCTACACTAATGAAACTATTGTTGCATATACTACAGGATACACCGTGGTAAAATTTCTTGTAATGACATGCTTAAGGGAGGCAGTATAATTGTTCACGTAAAAATTAATTTACGTCATGTTATAATAATGCACTTATTGAAGGCCATACCCTGCTTAAATAACAGAGGTACTCTACTATTCTACACCATTTGAAAATTTCATTATACTTCTTAGATTAAAAAATACTATAGAGCATTTACTTTTTTTGAGTTTGGTTCACCTAACCAATCGATCATCACCCTTCCCAAACGACCTTCCGGTTGAATACTGTGTTTATAGTCTTTTTTATGGTATGGTATGACACGGTACGTATGAAAAAATATGAACTGATTTAAATATGTAATGACCTAATCTTCATTAGCAATGCATTATTATCCTTCCACATTCAATCGTAAACATAACAGAGTCGACAAAAACATAATCACATTTCAGTCATTATAAAGGCAATGGTCTTTCCAGATGTGCATTTGCTGGTTTCTGAGAAATATTTCTGAAAAATATCCAGCATATGATTTCACTCGTTGTTATTCATTTAACAGAAATGCAAAACACACTTAATAGTGTCCAACGTCCGAAAGAAGTCTATGCCCATCTCTGTGCTTTCTATGCGGAAATTTAACAATATGTATTAAGGCGTATCCAGGTCGTTCTTCTTCGACAGTGAAAATTGAGATTGCTGACCGAACTCGTATAATGTACGATTATTATACTCGTATCATGAAATATGAGGCAATTTTCTACATTGATGCTAACTTCCTACATACTTTATACCATCCTTTTACGTTCGTGCATAATAGCATATAACACTATATATTTACTTGTACTTCTAATTTATATTCTTTTAAATAATTAGAATTTAAATTTTAGAATATTTACAAAAGCTTTATTAA
Organism: Hetaerina titia; assembly: GCA_037158775.1. Lineage (NCBI taxonomy): Eukaryota > Metazoa > Arthropoda > Insecta > Odonata > Calopterygidae > Hetaerina > Hetaerina titia. The sequence goes on along the minus strand of CM073770.1, from coordinate 21,680,949 downwards.
TTCACAAAGTGGTTCCTTTCGTGTTAATAAACGAAATTGTTTGCTTTCGTTCACGTTGTCATTTGCCATTTTTGGATATTTATGTTAACTTTCCTTTCATTACAGAAAAAGTATAAATCTGCGCCAAAAGAAGATTTAATTTTTTTATATAATACTGAGGGAAACATTTTTGAAATAAATGTCATAATAAAGTCTAAATGCCCTCCTAAAATGTAATGGTAATTTGTTTCTGACGAATTTTCTCAATTCATTTTCACAAATGGTTTCATTTATGTACAAAAAATAAGTATATTTTCCGCTGAATAATTTGATCTAATAATATTTATTAACCTTTTCCGCATTTAAATAGTTCCTTAAATAGGTCCTTCTGTCATCTGAACATTTGAACGAATAAGGTGTGTTACTTGAATAAATTAGCAATACTTCTAGGCGGAGGGTAAAAATTCAATTTCCCGTTGGATTTCTTACATCATTAAGTCCACATACAATTGGCCTCCACCGTCACGTTCAACCTATAAAAAAAGATTAAAGTTAATTCTAAGATGTTATATTTCTGCGGAAATTGCGAGGTTAGACCCTCAAATTTTCTACGGTCCTTGCGCTATGGCCTCACCGAGTAAAAAGAGATCGAGGGGTTCCGTGTAACGGGAATTTAAATTCATTTATGCATTAGGTCCAGGTGCCATAACTTATTCCTTAAACGCTCCTCACGGCACATTAATGCCGCCGTGATTTACGGTCCGTGCGGTTTCATGAATGAGAATGGTGAGGAGGCAAGACGACGGAGGAGCTGGTTACCCTGGTGGCCAACGGCGGAATGAATTGTGGCCTCTGCGACCGAACTTGAGGAGGGACCGCGAATGATGGGAGCGAAGGCTGGAAGACGGAAGATGGAAAGGAGGAGGATGTTGTCCAGATGGATTCCGGAAATATAATTTTGCGGGTGGGGTTGGCGTAGGCGTAAGATAAACAGGGAAAGTTAACTGTACGCGCATTGATGTTGGCCTTCACACATCCGTTCCCTTTGACTGTTTATACATCCAACTTTAAAGTGACATATTTCACGTCTTGGTATTGGCTAGCACGTGCCTAACGAGTGACTGATATTTAACTGTCTAAAACAAAATATTACGTACGTCTATATAATATAATAGTATATATTTATGAACAGATGAACCAAAATAAAGACAAGTCACTCCAATATTTGGGTGATCCCAGTCACCTTCCTCAGGATACGAGCCACCGTCTCTTTTATGTATGGTCCTTTCCTTATATAACGAATATATATCTATCCATGTGAACATGTACCGCCATTTGTCGGATTTTCGTATTTGATGTTCTTGTTTCCTTGTGCGTGTGTATGTATACACACATAATAATCACACAGTGATCTACAAATGTGAATATAATTTGGAATTTCTTACCAGTTCTCCTCTACCAAATAATAGAAATGTACATTCAGAGAATGAAATGTGAATTTTACAGGGCGTACTGGAACACTTTTTAAAATTTATTTATCAGTTTAATCAAACTAACAAAAATCCGTTGAAATTGAATTCAATTAAAAATTTCCATTTGCACATAAGCAAATAACAATAGTTATTACATCGCCTTTAATTGAATTACGGTGATTACGATACAAGGTAACTCTTTTAACGACTTATTTAGTTATGAAAAACAGGCCAAAAATCATGCCAAATTTTATGCTTAATTTATAATTATTTTCTTAAGAAAGAAACAATTTCTGAAATACTAAATTCAAGATAAGCGACTGTTTGTGCTTCCCAAAGTTAAATGCACAGTAACATGAAGAGCGTACCGAGCTCAGCATTTCTATTTAATTATTAGCCGGTAACTATGGCATAAAGGTAAATACCCTTTTCGTTTTACAGTCTTATGGAACGCACGTATTACCTGCGACGATATATTGTCCCCACAATACTATAAAATGCAAAAGATTACTACGATCGTATTTTGACACACTTTCCTATCCGGTTTCATCGACTACAATAAGAGGTAAGGCCGGTTTTATCCTCGGAAAACGAATAGCCGGGAGCCAGGCGTACTTTCTGAAGCTAGCAATTACGGTTTTTTCTTACTTAAAGGGAAGGAAAAAACAATATCAGCGTAGTTTCCCGTGCTTATCTGATTTCTTCGCTGCATGACTTGCCTAGCGGTAAACCCCGCCCGCCGCTTTGCCTCATCGATCAGCTGCTCACTTGCATGGAATCACCGCGTTTGACGGTGGTCGGATGGGGTGGTGGGGAAGGGGCGAAAGGGTCGGGGGCAGGGGGCCTGCAGGGGTGGAGCCACCCTTGACTACTGAACTCACCCCGACTCGGGGTGGTGCATATCTGCTGCCGCCTTGCCCTTTTGTAACGCGGCCGAGACCCCGCCACTAGCCCCCTCCTCCTTTGGTACGCCACGCCTGTGTTGGATTGCCCCCTCTCTCTCCAACACTAAACCCCCCAAACCCCCCCCCCCCTGTCGCCCACACACACACACACACACACACACACACACACACACACACACACACACACACACACACACACACACACACACACACACACACACACATACACACACAAGCGTGCATACGCCCGGTACGATTGTCCTCGTTATTGGCTGTTTGGGGCCGCATGCAATACGGCGGGCAATTTAAGTTCCTGCCGCTGTGAAGCACCGCTCTTCCGCACTCAATATTGCATCCGCAGGCAACGAAAGGCCTTTCCTCTTATTTCCCCTGCACTCGAACCGAGAGAGAGAGAGAGAGACAGAGGGAAGGAAATAAAAATGCATGCTACCGATTCGCCACTCAGCCATTACGGAAGGGCTGTTGCAGAGTTTTCGACGCACTGTGGTGAGGTACACGATTGATGTCGTTGGAGATTGACCTACTTTTTGTGTGGTTTGTTTAGTTTATTTCCTTTTGTGACCGGAGATGGCTCGGTTGCAGCAGGCAGAACGACGAAGATATATTTTTTAAATCACACTCAACAAAAGAGGAGTCGGTAGTTTTTTTTACGGAAGTTCATTCCAAATGCCTTGGGATGGAGTCATGACTTTCGCTTTTATTATCAGTGAACATTTGCCTCGGCTGTAATGACGATTGGTAATATAAAGCTATGATCCACCCTGTTTTCTTACTAGCCAAACAGTTACGATTTAATGGATGCAAAATGTAAGAATAGGGGTAATCTACAACTAGCATACGAGCGATAATTAGGAGACGATATGAGAGTTCAAAAACATTGCATGGGTCATTACAACGTATGTTCAACAAAAGGCCCGGCATGCTTCCCTCTAATATTGATCAAATTTTATCATTTTTGTACACTCGTGTACAATCGTGACACTCAGTTTTTTATGGGTATCAATTGTGCAATTTACGAGTGTAACCATCCAAAGCTGAACATTAAGAAATATTATACCGAATAAACCATTTTGCACGTTTTATGAAGCCGGAAACCCCCTTGTTACGCTCATATTTTTATAGTATATTTTGATAGATATAGACTTAAAAATAATAAAAGTGAAATATCAATTTGTTTAATATTTTGTACGAATTATGTGAGATTTTTATAGTTTCAAATACCTATAATAGTATTTTTCTTTAAATAATCACGAAAAACCACAGTTATCAACCCGAAAGGTCAGCATGCAAGGTGTGGGTTGAAGCACGTGTATGGAGCCAAGCAGCGGGAGAAATCCACGCATAAGCAGGGTAATAAGGATGGCCAGTTCTTAACCAAGAGCTAATTATGGTTTCCCATGAAGATCCGGTACCCGAAAAAATAACACAGTTTGGTTGGAGCTGAAGTTGAGGGAGGCCCCAGGTGTTCCCAGGAATTGATCCCGGGCCCTAGAGTCTGTAGTCCAACGCTCTACTCACTCAACTATCAAGTACTCTGTAATTTAACATTAATTTTTTTAACGCTGATACTCAGAAGTTAAATCTTTTATTTGAATAAAATATTTTTTTTTAATTTTTATTTTCCATGGCTATCCTTCGTCGCCAAACAGTCTATATTCCATTAAGAACGGAGAGGGAACGGGGCTTAGAGGTTCGGTGGTCCAATATGTCGGTTTATTATTTTACTTTTTTATTTAATTACCGATACAATTTATATTAAGATGCAGAAGAATTATGGAGAATCAAAGGTGCAAATCTGAGATGAAGTTGTTGTAACCTAAGGTTATCATGGCAACCACAGGCGTACTAGTGTTTAATTTATTTTGTCTACAAATAAATTAATCAATATATTATAAAAAATAGATAACAGGCAGTAAAATTTTCATTAATCCGCAGCTGAAAGACCTTTTCTGGATTTTCCATCCGATTTTCTCTTGTTCCGTAAATTTTTGTAAAGAATACTTAACCATGCTTCACTTAAAAATAATTCGTAGTTCATTCTCTGTGAAATAATACTTAGATCTATAAATTAAGACTATAGTGGTGCCTCTCCAATGATTTGAAAATCTTATTTAGCGTTTCTAATCTTCCTAATATTGAATTACTGATCATGACTATCTCGTTGAAAGCATCGCCGGAGAAGCTAAGAAATGTACTCTACACTCCGTACTTCGGGAAACGAACTTCTCTAAGAAGATATTTCCTCCGTCTTTACGCTATTAGGTTGCAAGAATTGACAGTATAGTTTGGTTACAAGATTAGAAAGGCCTGGTTCATAGCAAATTTATGGAATACGTTATGCTTTCCTTAGGAACGCTATCAAGAGAGTTATGATGTACCCTTTTCGTTTAGTTTTGACTGTCGAAAACTTTATCAAAAAAGCATATTGCTCCAAAACATTTGGGGAAAATTCCATGTTTAGATATCCACAAAATGAGTTGCAATTTTTCAGTGCCAATTCAAGTGGTTGAGCACATTTTACGTCATATGGTGTAAAATGGTTATTATATGGGTAGCTGAAATATATTCTGGGAGATTCATTCTGCAAACTTAAACTAAAAGACTTGTTTTCCCTTCAAACAAAAGACAAGCACTCCATCTAATCACACCAAAGATATAGGTTTGATATAGCATTGATTTTTTATAGGAAAATTCAAGAGAGAATGGATAAGAAAATGTATTTTTTAAAATTTCACTATTGCTCATGAATTTAAAAATAAATGTTAATTTTGTTGAAAGTAATTTCGTCGAGTGAATCATAACTTTGTGTATCACATAAACCTTTTTTGTAAGTTATCTTGGGCATAATGTTAAAAATTTCATTTCTAAAATATGAGGAGAAAGTCAAATAGTTCGTCCGAAATGTTTCCCAACTTCACGAAATGAAAGGCATGAAAGAAGCTTTTGGTGTATTTGGAAATTTAATATGTGTGTTCTCCTTCACCATATTCTTTTTGCCTTCAACAACGGCGCTACAAATCACTGGTCAAGTTCTCTTTACTGGAAGTTTTCAATGGAGAATATTTTCAAACTTTTTCGCAACACTTTTGACAAGATGTATGTAGCATTTTATGCCGGTTGGTGACAGTTTATTTCAGCCTATAAACGCCGACACCTTTCAATGACGTGGTCGACATTGAAATGAACAAAGGAAACTCATAGAGACCATTTATTTCTCATCCAACAAAATGTCACCGAAACAATTATTGATATTAATATTTATTATAAAATATAAAGAAGTCTGGATTATTTTAATGTTGTAAAACTGATTAAGTGTTGTTGTTTTTTACTGTATATTTTAACATACCAAATCAAAAGGTATTTTTGAAAAGTAATCTCATACCAAAGCGTAAAAATAGCCATAGAGTTCAGTTTTATCGACTTAAAAATTGGATTGAGCACACAGTATTTTTCTAAGTCTTAATAGAGAAAGTTCTTGACATATAGTATGGTTATAAAAACACGTGTTACTTTCTTGGTTCAATTGAAAATGTGGCTCCCTGGTAAACACTAATTTAAAAATCGGTAAAAAGGAACGTCACGGAATAAGAAATCATTATATTTGTTACTTGTTTTAGTATGTCGCAAAATATTTTCAACTAGAATGAATTCTGTCGTTCATGAGGCGGAATAGGGATAAACCCATGAGTAAAAGTTTTCACCCTTGATTCCTTCGATCAGAAGAAGAAGAAGATTGAAATGAAAACAGAAAGGATATAAAGGATAAGATGCGCTCTTTGACGGAAAATGTATTCGAGCAGGATTTAAGAAGAATGTCCCGCCGAGGAATGACAATGAAAACAAAGAAAAGGGGAAGAGAGAATCGACAGAATTTTGACGTATTTGACGCAGCGTGGTCGTTCGGGATTCGACAAGAAGTAACTATCTTTACCTTTTTCCCTCTCACACACGCTCACTCAACCTCTCCAACCCTCTCTATCACACTCGAACTGGAGGGAAACTTGAGACTATGAAAAAATAAACTGCGGAAGGTGTTTGCGGGCGAGAGATGACGGAGAGGGAGGAATGGAATAGGCTTGCTGGGGTGATGATTGTATGGGTATAGGTAACAAGGGCAGTCGCCGTCGCATTAGCAGGGGGAAGAAGGAGGGGAATAAGGTTCATTCGTAATCCCCGGGACAGATCATGAACTCATCGTTGATATAGTAATTTAAAATCGTGGAATAATGACTTGGAGAGGGATATACAAGCTTATACTATATACATGTATATATACATCCACATCTACATGCTTATATACACATGCTAATAAATTGGGCGTTAGGGAGCTATTAACTACATACATGTAGTCATCTCTTGGTCAAAGAGTCGAGGCACTTTCTAAGTTCCAATCCCTTTTCCTTTTATCTTTATCCATGTGAATGGATAACTCGTACATATCTCTATTTATATACTATATAACCCTTATGTAAAAGTCTCACGGATGTGAATAATAATGTATATGAAGTAAGCACCGGTGGACAAAGAAAAAACACAGAAACACTCAAAAAAGAAAAGAAACTCATTAGTTTTGGAATTTTCGGTGATCCAAGGAAGAGGAGGAAAGAACTCATCTTCACTTTTCCTGAAACTATTTGAAAGTTGGCTTGTACCACCGAATATTCGACAACTATTGAGTTTCTTTTTTATTGATGTATTTCTATATTTTTGTCTTTGTCCACTACTTCTAATTTCATATACATTATATATATATATAATATGTACATAATCAATCCATCAATAATGAAATGGATATATATATATATATATATATATATATATATGCATTGAGTTCTGTTCCTAATTCCTCTTGAGAAAGGTGGTTGGACCACCGAAAATTCGAGAACCAGTGAGTCCCTCTTTTGTGTGTTTTGGTTTCTGTGTTTGTTATGACTATCAGTGAATTTACATTACACATTTGTAGGTTTTCCAAAAAAGTGTATATATATATATATACACACACATATATATATATATATATATATATATATATATATATATATATATGTGCTCCGGTAGTCCTCTTTGTTCATTATCACAGTTACGTTCCCCTTGTCTGCAGGTATTATGAGAATGCTCTCATTTTCTTGCAGGTTCCTCAGAGCTCGTCTTTCGGCAGTTGTGATATTCGACTTAGGTGGTCTAGCGTTGCGTAGAATGAGTGCTACTTCTTCCCTTATCTCATCAGCGTCTCCCTTGGGAAGCTTTCGGATGGCCGACTCGATACCAGTTATAATCTTCTCCCTCGGTATCACGGAACTTCTCCAAGACGGGACGTATAAGAAACTCAAGACCGATCCGACAGAAAAAATAGAGCGAAACACCAGAGCTCTAATAAAGAAATCCCTCATTCCGATGGAAGAACAACGTGGACTCTTTTCATCGGCTCCCAAACCACCCAGATTATACGGACTGCCGAAAATACATAAGGAGGGGATACCACTCCGACCTATAGTCAGCCAGATCGATGCTCCAACATACGGACTGGCGAAATACCTGGCCCAATCTCTAGAGTTCTACGTCGGAAAAACATCGTCATTCGTGAAAAACTCCGGGCATTTCATCGACATCCTGAAAAAGATCACAATGGACAGCAACGAATTATTGGTGAGCTTCGATGTTGTTTCACTGTTCACTAACATCCCGATTAAGGAATCGGTGGAGATCATCAGAGGCCTAACCTCCAACGGCATTCCGGAAGACTTCCCCACACTGGTGGAGCATTGCCTCACGAATGCTTATTTTTTGTGGAACGAAGAATTCTACGAGCAGACGGAGGGTGCAGCCATGGGTTCGCCGCTGTCTCCGGTAGTGGCTAACCTGTTCATGGAGCATTTTGAAGAAAAGATCCTTAATCAGTACGAGAAAATACCTAGGATGTGGTTAAGATATGTGGATGATACTTTCGTCATCTGGCAGCACGGCGCAGCAGAACTTCAGAAATTTCTTCAATTTCTCAACTCACAACATCATTCCATCAAATTTACGATGGATGTAGAAAAGGACAACCAACTACCTTTCCTGGACGTCTTAGTCAAAAAGAAAAGTTGTGGGAAGCTGGGACATGCTGTTTACAGAAAGAAGACGCACACCGACCGTTATCTAAACGCAACCTCTCACCACCATCCGCTCCAGAAGACATCTTTGGTGGACACACTAGTTCACAGAGCGTATGAAATCTCTGACGCCGATTCTTTGCTGAGTGAAAAGAAACATATCCTGAGAGCACTAAAACAAAACGGCTATCGGAACGATATGGTCCTAAAAAGGACCGCCAGGGAAGAAAGGAGAAGACGAGATTCTGACAAGTCAATCAAGCAGACGGAACCGGACCCAAAGGTATACGCGACTATCCCCTTCGTATCGGGAACATCCGAGAAGATAGCCAGAATCCTTAAAAAGCACTACGTGGTGACAAGGTTCAACTGCACCAAGAAAATAGCGGACGCGCTCCCCGGACCGAAGGACAAAATCTCGAAAGACCTATACGAAGGGGTCTATCAAGTACCGTGTTCATGTGGGAAAGCCTACATCGGGGAAACATGCCGAGCTATGAAAGTTCGGATGAAAGAACACCTCCGGGCTACTACGAACAAACAGTTTCACCTCTCGGCCATCTCCGAGCATAAATGGAGTGAACCCGGCCATGATATTCTATTCCATGACGCTACAATCATAAGTAAAGAAAGTAGATATTACCCACGCCTAATCATAGAAGCTATTGAGATAGCCAAAAACCCGGCGAATTTCAATAGAGATGAAGGCTACCATCTCCACAACGCGTGGAAGAGAGTCCTCCGAAAAAGGACCAATCAGAGAGCAGCACCTGGACGGGACCACCTATATAAGGACGGCCAAAATCTGAATCCTCATCTTCGACCTGAAGAGGCCGGATGAAACTTCGGCGAAACTATTGTCGGCTTCAAACAACAACGCGGTGAAAACCCGGACATGCAGAATTCTTCAATGCTAGTGTATCAGGGAAAGCAACTGGTCCCTCTACCCTGATGTGTGAATTTCACACGCTGTCGGGCTTAGAACTGAGTGAATACTCTGGGTGAACAAAACACTTTCCAAACCGACCTTCGGGTTGATTACTGTGCTAATATATTATGGTTCGAAGTATGGTTTTATAGGCATGATATGGAGGTTCAATTAAGTAGAAAGTTTAGTAATGCTACTCACTCATCGTCCGTTGGCCAAAACGAAAATGCAGACGGTGGACTTTGATAATGCGGAACAGTCGCTTGAGATGCTTACCTGGAAAGAAAAAAATCGTTTAATATGTTTCTCATACAAATATTTGTAAAACGTCATGCAGATATTCGTTATTGTTATAGCTTGATTATATTATTGCTGTTCAGATTGATTAAACACGAAAAGCTGAAAATCAAGTTAAACTATTAGGGCAAGATTTTTTCATTTTCCTTCGCTAAATTCGTCTCACCTAGAAACCATATATTTCTCCATGTATTGCACCATGAGGTGAGAATTGGCTAAATCTAAAGAAGCATTGGGACAAGAACTACCTTTTCATGGGTACTTGTTACTTCATGTGTGCGGGGTTGGATTAGAGTTCCCAATATTTTCTCCTATATTCTACACGTATGTCTGCTATTTCCATGGAATCAGGATGTTTTTATTTCCTTAGAAGGAGGTAAAACAATTATAAATAGTTTCTTGTAGCTATGGGTACTTGCAGTATTACCTACTTCTCACTCGAATTGCTATATACAGAAATGTGGTTTGCCATCCATTTACCGTGAGGCAGGTAAAAATTAAGTAAATTTCCCCCAGCATTATAACATATTTGCAGTTGAGTGATGAAGCAGCACGAATGTATTACTTTTAATACATGTCATACATACCTATGTTGATATTTTAAAGGATACAAATTTGACATCATTTATTTTAATTTATATATATATATAATATATATATATATATATATATATATATATATATATATATATATATATATATATATATATATATATATATATATACATTCAAATACGAAGTCCCGCATATATTTATACATACATACATATATATATATATATATATATATATTCTTTTGAAAATTAAAACTGCCAGGAGACTTGTTTTACCTTAAAATCGCGTCATATTCATAAGGGTACTCTGAATACTAAATATATTTTGCAGGTAATTCTCAAAGTCATAAGGTAAGATATCTTGTAAAATACATCAAATTGGCTTAAACAAAAGTTAAAAAAAGATTAATTTAATTTCACCCGACTTTTTTAATGGCTGAGAGGGAAAATCATAAAAATGTAAAACCAATTAAATTCAAACATAGAGCTTATCCTAAAACTTCAGGCGAAATCAGTCGGTCGAGAAAAATATTCAGGATAGACGCATACTGAAAAAAATGTGTTGCTAGTAATGCGATACCCAAAGGGATGAGAAAATTCGTTTATTTCTTCACCGAGAACTCGCGTATAAGGTGGATTTAATTTGGCTAACCAAGAGATAAATCACATTCAATTAACTATAGAAGAGAATTAATGCATAGTTTGCAGCAAACTTTGCCAAGAAAAACGTTTAAGTTCACATGCAAAGTTCAAGTTTCATTTATGCTTCGTCAAGCAATAATTTTAATTTCATTATTCTAATTACTTAAATGAAATAACTTTGTATTATTATTTAAACTAAACCAATATGTATAGAGTATATATTTCAAAATGTTGAGTAAAATCTATTTAAATTACATCGTTAGACATCTTTATTTATTCTTACTGCTGACTGAAAGGACGCTCTTGTGTTGCATCAAAAAATAAAGAGATAATTGGTATGAATTTCATTTACATGAACTTAATATTTCACGTTTTGATGTGGGACCAACAAGGAAGGTCACGACCATTTCATTGCCATTACACTTTCCATTGGTAGGGAAGCCATAATACTTGTGGTATTTTATGGAGGCCATAATGGATTCCATTTTTTCTTCCTTTAAATTAACTGACTACGAAACACGTCGGGTCAAATATTTTCCCATTTACTTCCTTCCAGCTTCCTCTTTCAATTGTCATCTATTTTTTTCTTGTGGCATCCTGTCTTACCTTCTGTTCATGGCTGCCCCACCCTCGATTCTACCCCTCCCAAAACATCGGGAAACCTACCGCATCGCCCCTGATTACATTACATTCCTTTATGTTATCCCAAGTTATTCCAATTTTTCCTATATTCTATAACACATTTACAAACTATACACCATTTGCATTTTATCCAAGAAGTTCTTCCAAATCCTACTGATCAATATCGTCTCCTTCTTTCCCATCAAGAGTTCATAAAAAGAAACTCTCATTTTCCGATTAGCAGTCGTACATTGTTCCATATAAAGGTACAATTCGTGATCGTCTTTTCCTAAACACTCAATTGCCTGTGATTGGACCTACGCTTTTTCTGACTTTCCTCCCTTTAATTTATAATTTTATCCTTCGGAATTTTTTATCCATTGCAAAAGCAATTTAATAAATGGCTTCTGGGTAAAATACGGTACAATATTATCTCAATTTGTAATTTTAAAAATAGATATTCTTTCGGTTCATACTTTTTTCGTAGGTTGAGAAGCCCTTTCCAATTTGATATATCGGGAATCCATATTTTAAACATTAAGAAACTTAAATGTCCCAACTTGCAAGAATATTTTATCCAGTAAACTTTATAAGTTTTGGCTCTTCCTTCATATGTATTTGCCATAAAGTTTTATTTCAAAAACAGTATATGTGAACCTGGTCTTAATTCAACACTTCACGCACACGGTGTACGCTGTCGTCGGTTCTTGACGTCGATAGCCGTCCAGCGCGGAACTCGTCCTCCACACTCTATCGGTCATCTTTAAAGAACTTGTGTCACTTAAAAACTGCAGTTACTGCAGTTTGAGGCATGGTTTCATTTTTGAACATTTGTCAAATCATGCCCAACGTTTACCGTGACATCTTGTGCCAGCGGAAAACCATTCCTCAAGATATTTTTGTAGTTCCAAAACCCGATATTTCGAGCTTAACACATAATTTGATCGCGTATCTTTGCTTAATGGAACGTGGCATCGTGAATTCATGACGGGATTCTCTAACCCATGGATCTAGTTTTGTAGTGATCAGCACACTGTAATGGTCCGCAGACACCTGGGGCAGACCACTTTTCTTTCTTAGGCAAATCATTCCCAAATCTTTCAACTCCAGCCGTCCAAGTCTGCGTAAAAAAAATGATTCTACAATTTTTCGGACAAATCTTGTAAATATTATAATCAGAAGAAATATTTTCATTACAGCATTTTTATAGGAACCATAGTTATCCTATTCCTACTATAGTCTTTCCTTACATCTATTTCTATGCACTCTGCTAAAACTCCAAGATGAATTATAACAATAGAGTTCAAGACGAAAACGAGAAAATTGCGTCTTTTTTCCACAGGGGTGAATCATTCGTTGAATTGAATTCTCCTCCGCAAATATTCTCCAGTTGCCAGTACGAGGGAATTCCCAGCAGGGTGTTAGCGTCACTTTCTTCGTTCCCTTATCACATTAATGCGCTCGCAAGGGTTCGTTACGCCCCGCCGTCATACAAGAGAGTGGGAGGGTTACGAAGTATTCGCTGGAGGGAATTTGCTTGATACACTTTGTCTCCAGTATGCAGGCAGAGGTTTTTTTAAATGCTTTTTTCGCCATGTGTGTGCGTTGACTCACGTTTCGTGAGCGAACTTCGTACGTGCCGCACGCGGTTCGTCAATCCCCCATACGCTCCCGGAAGGGAAGCTTCATACTGAAACATACAGAGAGATGCATACCCTCGAGGATTCCCCGAGGCGGATCATGGGGATCGCCCCACTCGCATCCACCGCTCTGCTGACACCGATCAATCATCCTCGAGAGAACCCTCGGCTGCCGCTGCAGTTATCATCTCATCTCTGTACGCTTATATTATCCCTCCTTCCACTCTTATCCCTTAGGTTGAGCATTAGAGAGCATCGACTTTTGTGCATATTCGGGAGGAGACATATTTCCCATCCACGCATGTGATTTACATTTTACCACAGGCCACGATATTTCTACATGAGCATTATTTAAGTGCTGACTTGTAACGGCCAATCGTCACAAGCTTTTTTTCCTCACCGTGCTCATGCGCACATTTAAGCTTACTTAATGACTTACATCAAGAACGTAAATTCCATTTATGATCAAAGTTAGTCCTGTGGAATATCTATGAAACAAGAATTAACTCACCACAATATGTTTATCACTCTGGATTTTTTCAAAAAATTAAAATTTTCTTCCTTACATAAAGATTTTGGAGATCCCTTTAACAAGGAGTAACTTCTCTTATAATTGGAAATAATTTTTCACCGTATGATAGCTACAATTTAATTTGATTTTCATTACAAATACCTATGACTTGAAATAAAACGAGATTCATTTTGAATGCAGCTAAACCATTTTAATAGTAGCCTAATATCTGTATGGATGTAAGTAAAATATGACAGAATTGAAATTACTTTATATATACTGGGATTTTTCTTTACATTCTCCTCAAATTTTAAAAGTATTTAACAGGGAATGGAATTATGTCTCCAATTAATGTTTACTAATACAAATACCACATCATATTCTACTATTAATGAACGCTTGAAAGAATGTGAGAGGAATCGATTACGCTTAAAGATTCATGCATGTAGACAAACATCAATTGCCACCTCTATAATATTTAACAGGACATTTTCATTTTTATTACGGTTCTATGAAATACTTTCTAGTTTTATCAGTTTGTTTATATCACTGAGAACGCCATTCATATTTAATTCCTTTTCCATAATGATGAAAATTTAAGACTCTTTCAAGGGGTTAGTTTCTTTTCCAGTTTCCCGGACAAGGGCTCGTACGATAGGGACGCACAAATATCGCCCGTAAAAAAGCGATTCTCTCTCTCGAGAGAGGATACGTGCCTAGGGTTTAAGGAGTGTGGGCACGTGTGCGAAGATCAGAGGGAAAATGCATATATATGCAGAGGGGTCTCGGGGGCGTCGCCGGGAGGCCGGCAGGGGTTTGAGCATTTGGGTGGTGAGTTAAAGGTGACCGAGGGGGCTGCGACGAATGGAAGGACGGGTGCCGCAATCACTCTTAAATACGGGGAGCGAAGTGAACTTAGATCGTGCCACTGGGGAAAATCCTCTCTCTGGTCATAAATTTGTTTTCACTTTTCTGCATGATATAAAAACCGTCTTAGCAAATTCAGGAGGAGAGCTGGGAGAGAGTATGAACGAAATCTGATCGTATAATATTTTCGTCAAAATAGAACAGGTTTATAATAGGAGAGGACCTTTGAAATAGGGCAGTAAAATAAATTTGGAAGATATGGGTTTTGGGGAAGGTTTTGAAAACAGATTTTGGATGGAACCAGAAGATATATTTTACAAATGAACGTTATTTATGCATCTCTGGAAAGTATTACATACATCACCACGATCATATACTGATTCATGAATGGATTGTTGCAAAATATCCATGTGATTTACAGTCATCTGTTGGCATCCGTTTCCTAACATATCCGGCCTTAAAATTGCTACTGATCTTGAATAATTCGTGGACAATGAACCCAATCAACCATGAACCATACATAAAAATACATGTGCTCCAGGAGAACTCCGCATGCATTATTACAATAATAATCATAGTTTTAAAAACAAAGTGCCCCACATAATTTTTATCAAAAATAAGCCGCTCATGCAAACAATGCACTATCGAATGAAACTCCATTTTCCCCGGGATGGAGTTTTTCTTTCAAGCAAACACGCGAGGTAAGCGATGTCCAGCGAACGATCCATTTGGGATATACAAGCGATGCCTAAGCAAACAAATGGGGTGGGCAATCAAAGTGAGTGTATGTTCGAGAACAAATAAAATAAAAACCAATTATTTTTTTAAACAAACGTAAAACCGTGCAGACGGCCTTACTAGCCGATGGACGGCCTTGGTTTGAAAAGGCGACTCTTCTTTCATTTCCTTTCGCAAAGTGAGGTTGGAATATTCCGGGGCCCTTCCGTTGAACCTTGAGAGCCGGTGGGGAAGGAGTAGGGGGGGGTGGGAACTCGTAAAAGTGAGAGGGGCGCGGTTTATCCGGTGCGGGGAGAGATCGGGTGTAGAAGATCCACCAGCGGGGCGTTATTAACCACTGCCTCAGGTCTCGTTCATTCCGCCGACTCCTCCTTTTGGGATTAAGCGTGGGGTGGGGAGGGAGAGGACGAGAGGGCCTAGATGACCTCGGGGCGTGCGGATGAGGGTGAGGTTGAGCGGAGGAAAAGAGAGGGAATGGTGGGCTAGGGTGAGTGGCCAGTGCCGCCAGGTGTTGAAGCGGGGTTCGATTCGCGGGCTGGAGCTGGACTGAGCGTGAGACGGAACGGGATGACGGGGAGAGACGGTCGGGGTGCAAGGATGGGAGGGGGGGTGCCAGGAGTGTGTGGCGAACGAGGGGGAAAAATAAATGGGACCCCAAGGACGTCGTAACGCCAGGATCCGAGTCGGAGTGATTTCCCGCTGCGGTTCGGAGGAGAAGGGAGGCGGTTCGGAAAGGAGGGAGGCGGTTTGGAGGAGGGAGGCGGATCGGAGGAGGAGAGAGGCAGGGAGGGGGTTGGAGGGGGACAAGTGATAAGGGAATTCGACCCGGCCCCAGGTTGCTCGTCCGTTTCGTATTTCGTTTTCGGGAACATTTCTAGGGGACATGTCTGGTTCCTGTGGCGTGTAGGCACGAAGAGGGTACGGGCGACTGATGGGGACGGGTGGCATAAAATTCCAATTGGTGCCTGTGTTCCTCCTTGATTTTCAAACTTTCGTCGACCTCTCGACCCCGACACTTAATGATAAATCGCGCGCGCACACACACACGCTATTAAAAATATTTCCTTATCCGGGATTTGAATGCCGGACCTTCTTGTCTTTTATGTTTTCCTATCCCCTTTCCTTACATTTATTTCTCTGTGTGAAATAATATTTGTTCGCCGTATGGCGGGATTTCGTGTTTGAATGTATATATATATATATATATATATATATATATACATGTAGTACATACACATACACAAACATTGGGGGACGGGGTAGTTCAGCGGTTGAGTGTTGGACTATTGACAGGAGGCCCCGGGTACGTTTACCGGGCACGTACCCCTCTGGACTCTATTTGATCAACCCATGCTATGTGATTTCTCGTAACCAGATTTCCTCGTGTGTATTTACATACACACACAAATGAAATTTAATTATTTATATTTACAGGTATATACATATACATTGGAGTTCCTATATGTATATACATAGAAATAATCGTATATAATATACACTAATCGCCCATTGGAGTTCCTTTTCCCCTCATGAGGAAGGTGGTCTACCAGCCGAAATTTTGAAATACGTGTGAGTCTCCTTTTTTAAGTGTTTTTATATTATTGTACACCAACGCCATCTCAACTCCTCCGCTTGAATTATAAAACATTTCCATGAGACTTTCGTACCGGATACATACAGGGGTATACATGCCATACACACGCACAAGCATATACACACACATACATTTTTACACATATAACTTCAACCCACAAGTTATCGGAAATGAGAACAAAACTCCTAGATGTCTCCATCATTAGCATGGGAGAGAGAAAGAAATTCAGCCCTTTAGTATATGTGACATTATAATTTCCCTTTACACAATGTGTGCATCCCAAAAATAATTCCTCGTAGATCTTCAAATATTTATTGATTTAAAAATAGTTCATTAAACTTGGGGATACATATATTATATCGTTTAAAAAAATTGAATTATTCATAGACCTTTGATTGAGCCGTCAGATTCACAAACCACTAAGCTATTAAGGAAAACGAATTTGTAACAATTTAAGACATATCATTCTGAAAGAAAATACATTATGACAACAACCATCCTTTCAACGAGCAAGTGATTATAACCCAAACCAGAGCCTCATTTTTAAAAAAGTTGGATTATGGACTAAAACGTACATTAATTTCAGTGATATACGACAATTACTTCTGTGTAGATATGCTGGAGCAATGAAGTACGAGGACTGTTTTTTAATATTTAGATATTTGCGGATCAGAATAAACTTGTTTGCATGCAGTGCCATCTATTGATAGTTTTATAAAACACTGAATTAATTGTTTTGATCCAGTAGTCGTTTACCTTCACGTGAATGTGGACAACATTGTTCCCAAAATTCGTTGCTTCCGTCAGTTGCGAAGTTAGTGCTGTGATTCGATTTTTTGAATTCGAAAATGAAGAGCGGAGTGGCAGCCCCAGTATTCAGACCGAAGAAATCATTCAACATCATGGTCCAAGAACTGCGATATGATCGATTATTGACGATTTGTGATTGCTCTGAATGATAAATTTCATCTTTTTGGACGCACGACTATTCATGTGATCGTTACTGAAAAACTCGGAGAACACAAATAGTGTGCAAGCTGGGTGCCGAAAATGATTACTGACCAACACAGAGAGCAAAGAATGTTGAGTGCAAGGGCATTTATGGACCGCTATCGACAAGACGGAGATGACTTGACCTTGCTCTTTGGGGCTATCTCTTCTTGTTACACATGGCATATTGGCTTGGGTGGACAGCGGTTTAAAGACAAAGAGCAACTAAAGATTGCCGTAGTCTACTGGTTAATTCTATGCTGAGGGATTAAAGAAGCTGGTGCAGCGGTGCGAAAAGTGCTTCAAAGTGAAATGATACTATGTAGAAAAAGAGGTAAATTTATAGGGAACTAAAACCGTCAAAAAGCTTTCTCTACAAACATATTTTTATAAGATAATAGCCATTATTTTTCGAATAGTCCTCGTATGCTAATTCACTCATTTACTTCAGGTATTTACTAAGAGTATTAAGATTATTTTGTAGTTATTCTCACACGATTCTCCAAATTTCTTTTAGGCTATCTGAAAAAATTCACCCTTAATTCATCTTCGGTATTTTACTCCAGCATGAATACTTTCTGGGAGATTAATGCGTTATAGATGCATATTTCCGCTTTTTATTTGTGTTTTCTCTTTCAATTCACATCGAGAAAAAAAATCACCCTTGTGCTAGCAAATATTTCTGAAATTTAAGGGTATTCATTGATTTTTTATTTTCATTGTTGTGGAAGCCGTTATTCTCCACTTTCGTTTTTTAACCAAGCTCATCATGGGTCGAAAGCAAAATACAACTGCTTATGAATATGATTTTAAGGAACATTTGCGTCGACAATATAAAATAAAAATATGGTTCAAACAAAAATTTGCAAATAGCTTCCATTTTTTTGTCTGAAAGAGGCAAACACTATATTCGCCGAATTTTTAATTTCTTTGACTTTCGAGTTCACGAGTGTCCTTAGGTCATAAACTTGATTTCTGCTATCATCTCATTTTTATGGTCAGTGACGAAACTTTTGCTACGAAAAATTAATTCGTAGAATTCATGACCAGAATGTTATGTATATCGGATGAAATTGATCTGAGAGAATATATCTGTGTAATGTTCAATATGAAAAAATGTAACGATATTTCTGGTTTTCAGGAATGTCTGGACGGGTTTTTACGGGTAAATTTTACATGGTATCGTCTGCGGTTTGGTAAATTCAAACTGAGAGTTAAAAAGTATAAAAGAAAAAGAACAGGAATAAACTTGGAAAATGATTATCATCATGGCATTAATTTTGTTCCATTTTCGGTAATTCAGGACAGTGTTCTTTGATAATGTGTGCGCAAGTGAGATATTTTTTAAAAGAATGGCAGTTTACAACACAACATATACTATTATAGTGGCCTATTAGCTTGATTTGGATTAAACTGTTGAGATAACGGATTTTCTGACGAAGGAAAAATTAATTAAATTAAGCAAATTTTAAATCAATTTCTATTATTTAAGCTGTAGCATAATATACCATTATGAGTTGAGTATTAATAATCCCATTCGAACTTTCAGAATTATCATATAATAGTTTATATTTTTCTATATTTTAAATTATATTCTCATTCAACATTTATTGCCTTTTGGAGTTCTATCCGAAGTCCACCATGTGCTGCCAAATTATCATACTCATTTATTCTCACAATAATTTTTTTAGTAAATGAGACGGTTCTATTAAAACCTTTATTGCATTCCTCAATTAATCTCTTTGGGACACATCCAAGTCATTACCTTTGCGTCTTAACCGCGACACCACCAACGAGAAATAAAACCTGCGGTTTCCGTTGCATGTCTCTGCAATGCTCACATATTCTTCTGAAGATACCCCACGAGAGAGGTTGGAGACGAGTTAATCCCAAAAGTTAGACATGTTCATAGTTATTAACTATTCTGCCTCTTTCCTTCTTTTATCATTCAGAGTCCTTTAGCGCAACGTGTTTATTGAAGTATCCAGCCATCACCAATCGTCTCCTTAATAATAATTAATCCCCTTCTCATCTGTAATCTCACTACTACACAATGATGACTTCTCCTACTTTCACAAAGGGGGTCAAACAACTAATTACACGTATGTGCGATCGGCAAGTACTGACAAGGTAAAATGAATTAAAATAACAAACTGCATGTGCTTTCCTATAAAATTATATAAATTAGGTGCACTCAGGAAATTTCACAATCAATCTGTGGGACACAGCCTACTTCTTCAAAATCCCACTACGCCTACTTCTTTATAGAGGTAAGCTAATGAAAATTAGAACCGTAATTGCTTCCCATATCCTGAGATTCTAATGAGACATGCCAAAAAGAATATCAGAGAAACTTTTGACAACAGCGAATCCCAAAAGAATAATAAGAGACTGCTATTAATACGGTCTCCATTGTGTCACTGTAAAAAGGCAGTGTATTATCCGAGGAGATAAGTTAACGACACTTTTCACGCATTTGTGGGCAGGGGAGCGGGAACAAATTCGGTGGACGCTCTTTTATTTCGCATGTCGGGTTAAATCTTCAAACCACATGCGAGTAAGCTTTCCTTCGTCGACCCCTTAGCTCCATCGACCCCCTAACTCCTCTCCCGTCCGCCCCCCCCGTGTCACCTGTTCGCAACTTTATGCCCCCCAGCACCCCTAAACCTTTCCTCCACATCCCATACCCTCCCCTGAATGCTGTTTTCGCCGGACGACGTGAAAGTTGGATCGCGGTCGGATCCTCTGCCCTAGAAATTCGCTTCTCATTTATTTATTTATTTATCTCTCTTTATTATTCTCCTCCACCGTCACTCCCTTCCCCCACCCCTCTTCCTCCCTCCCCCGGGCTCGACCGCCCTTCCTCCATTCTTTATGCCCCCTTCCCTCATTTCGCTAACTATCCCCGTCGCAGCCCCTCGCAAACACACCTGAAGGAGAGGGAAAGAGAGAGAGAGTGAGAGAGAGAAGTGAATTTTTCAGAAAGCAGGAAGACGGTGGATTTAATTATATATTTTCCCTTCCGTTTCTGCTCGTTTTGTGGCTCCATACCTTTCTTGTCCGACGATGCTGAGTTAGTCTGCGCCATTCAGGGAAAATCCCGCATTTTTTCACGTCATTGACAACATTCTTTTTATTATTCTCTCGAAACTTAAATTATCATGCGACTTTTTATGGGAGAGGAAGCTGAATATCATCGCTAATGCAGTAGTAATTTGGGGGATTACGAAGCAGCGAGCGGTTTGCTTTCATAAATGCCATAGAAAGTTATCACGAGGCTTAGTGAACAAATTGAGAGCGGATTCTCCTCAATTATTCAGTGAATGGCAAGAAAAAGTTTCCAAATCAAATTGTAGTTGTAATACAATGGACATAGATCAGTCGCTGCCAACATGCGAGAATTTATTTTGGTTGATTTAGACATGAAAAATAATCTTTGGAATTTTAATTGTATAAAAATATTCTGCGAGGCAAACTAATATTACTCCATTCAAAATTACCCAATTTTAAACGATCAATAATGATTATAGAAGAGAATACAAGACTTGAAAGTTTAAATTGAAATGTAATAATTACTTTCCTAGCATTAGTAAGTGCAGGGAAGTATATTTAATGATTATTTTCAAAATTCGACCTCAGAATGATGAGCTTTTAATTGAAAAATAATCAGATGGAGTGATATTTATACAAAACTATGACAAAGTATTTTTACAGAAAAGATTAATTATCACTCAAATTCAGTCAGGGAGCTCTCTTTTAAAGAAATCGTCACCTCAAGTCATCCAAAACAGTATTACCTTAACCTAAAATATATGAAGACATTTTAATCTTAATTAGACGTTAAATGTACTTATGCGTGCGACGAATTAAAAACAGAACGATCGCATACTCAACTTGCTCTTAAGGTATAAACAAAATATTATTTTTAGGTTAAACATTTAACGCCACACTCAATGTAAGGTCAGGAGGAAAGTGGTCAAAATCTCCTGTAAAAATCTTTTAATACATACTCTCACGGTCAAAAAGTAAATGCTACAGATTGCCATGGAAAAACAAACACGATTGTCTGAGAATCAAACCTTCACGTTGGCAAATTGAGTAAAAGGTAAAGTATGGAAATTCGGTTGGTGATAACGAGAAAAAAGTCCTCTCCCCCCCCCTCTGTAGGGAATGCAATATGAAAAATGTTCACGGACATCACTATGAATTAAACCATTGGGGAAGAGGTTATCTATTCAAAACGAATTCTCTGTGAAACAAAGCAAAGTGTAACAGCGTCGGTTTGGGTAAGAGTGAGGGACCTGTCGGCTAGCGGGATGGGGCGACAGATATGTCTGTAGCTGGAGGCTTCATCACAACGGAATGATGGGATGACCGAAGGACGGATTTAATGGGATTTCCCAGCAGCAGCTGATGAATGTGGCCCAGCTGAATCAAGCGGCTATCTCCACAGAGTTTGGAGATGGAAAAGGGATTGAGTAGTCTGGCAGTAATTGCAAAACCCTTTGTTTCCCAAGGATATTCATCTCACGAAAGCATATCTGTGCATTCATTGGTTGCACTATCTGTTTCTCTCGACCACTTGCTCGTAGGAGTAGCAGGGATTAACCTATAAGATTAATCTTAATGTTAGGAATCAAAATCATGTGAAAAAGGACAATATCATTAAGCTGGTCAACCCAAATCTTACATATACCCCGAATATTTTCAGTGATTAAGGAGATTGCAGGGTTGGACTAAATCTTGACAGGCAACCTTTGAGGTGTTAAAAATATTTTTACCAATATCTGGTCCTTGTAAGCTTACTATATAACTTAATTTAAGCATTATCAAGAATAATTTAGTGTCATCATCACAAGTTTTAGATTTGAGGATTGTTTGGCAGCATCTTCTCAAACCACCTTAGCAAACGTATATTTTAATTCTTCTGTAAAAATACATTATATACCCCTAACCTGAAATGCATCTTTTTCTATACCTAATAACCATAGGTTAACGAACTGCATCTTTATATATTTCTTGTCTGCGGTATTAGTAATTGTTTTGTTGTTTTATATTAGCTCTCAGTGGTTACATAGAAAACCTGTTTCCCTCATGATTTTATTGCAAGCAGACATGAGGCAAGAAGATCTTGGACGGTCTCATGTTTTCGACAAATATTTCACCTTGAAGAATACGGCAGGTACAGCCTTCAAAACGTCTACTCATGCTGACAAACACCGCTATCCCGTGGAAACTAGGAAATTCATTCTCCAAAAGTATGCAAGATACATTTTTATACGCACCATTTATGCAGATTAAATAGAAGCGAAATCGTTATTAAAGGTTTTTTCAAAAAAATATGAGACTCTTTGTCTCCCTTTAACCATGCATATCGCCTTCAAAATGCAACACTTGGTTACCAATACTCATCGCTCTCAAAGGTTTTTACAGCTTTTGAATACCGGCTGGAACGCTTCTTTCGGAATAGCCTTTACTAAGTGTACGGTACAATTTTGTTGGATGTCTTCATTAGTTTAAAATTTGCATCTTTTAAAGCCAGAGTTCAACTTATCAAGTAGGAAAAAGTTCGCTGAAGCAAGAACTAGGGAGTAAGGTGGCTAGGGGATGTCCAGTGTGCTGTTTTTGGCCAAAAACTCAGTAACAATCAATAATGTGTGCGCAAGTATGTTGTCATGATGAAAGCAACAAGACTTGCTTTTCCACATAAGTGGTCTCTTTCCCAACAGGACGTGTCTTGACCGTATCATAACCTCTATGCAGTGCCATTTAGGGACACATTTATAATTAATATTCCCTTCTCAATCGAAGGAAACAATCATCATCGCCTTCACATTTGATCACGACATCCGACCTCTTTTGGGTCGTGGGGAAGATGACCCCTGCCCTGTGAAGACTAGGCTCTTGTGTCTATATCATAACCATAAATCCAGGTTTCGTCACCTGTGACGATTGTATTTAAGAAGTTTCGGTCGTCATTTGAACGATTGAGTAGTCTTTGGGTGATGTCAAGACATTTTTGCCTCGGTTAATCTGTTGACAATTACGACACAAATTTAGACGCGATCCGCTGCATGCTTAAAATTTCTGTCAAAATGATGAAACACGATCCAAAACTAATGTTATCTTCATTGAAAATTTTTCTGATGGTTAATCAAAGGTTATCATGCACTAAATCATTTACACCGTTGGCGTGGGCGTCGTTTGTTGACGCCGATGGTTGTTCACTTCTCGGCTCTTCGTCGGTCGAATTTGTCCAGACTAGAAGTGGTTGTGCCAACGAAAGCACAGGACCTAACTCATAGGTTCATTGCCAATTACCTTTTGAATTATTGCATAAGTTTCATTTGTACGTTTTCCGAGGCAAAAAGAAAATTCATTACAAACGCGGTGCTTCTATAACACCATAATTCTCACCGACACAAGAATTTGTACAGCAAGAGTCTGCAAGCTCAGACAAGAATCGCTGTTATACAGAGACAAGTCGAGATATATCAGCAAAAAAGTCTGTATTTTACTTCTCAAAAACGCCGCTAGAATGAGTCACCTTACTTGTTGTGATCCGTAAAGCAGTTCGCGGGTGGAAAGACCAGTCCCCTCTATTTCTGTTCAGACATTTTCTTATCTAAGGTTATCAACTTAAATAATCGATAAAATAAAAAATAAGATAAGCCTTGAGATTATTTTAAAAATTGAAAAATGTTAAATTATGCATGTTATCTTAAGAAATATATTTTATAAGTGAACATTAAAATTATAAAATACTTGCCAGAATTATTAGGTGGAAAATTGTATCGAATATTCTGAACATTATAATAATCTAATAATTATTCATTGGTAAATTAATTTGATTAGTAATGTCAATCCTTAAGTGTACACATTTCAAATGCCTGCTTGATATGAAATAAATTTATTTGTACGAGAATAGACAAACATTGCAGACTAAAAACGATCAATATTAAATGTTTCAATAATATAATCAGATAAAATCCAAAATGGAAAAGAATGAGAGAAAAGTCATAGAGGAAGCCAAATAAATTGCAAATAAGAGAAACGGAGGACAAACTTGGCTTAGTTTATTTCAAAATTAAAATATTCATAATAATCTTAATCCAAATATCTTCATTAAACATCGAATATCAAAAATAAAAACTACTGAAACCATAAGATATCACAAGACACACTTACCCCAGTTTAGGTTGTCACTACAAGTAAATAATACCCCTCAGGTATTATTTTCTTTCAATGCCAAAGAAGAATGACTAAATTAATGAAGTAATTAGACCATCTTACTATTAAAGAAGTACGTACGAATTCCATGAAGACGCGAAAAGACGGATAAGGGAAACAAACTAGACAAATATTTTTTTTTCTAGTTTGTTTCCCTTTACAGATAACTCTGTCGGTGTCGGTAACGGCATTGTTTACAGATAACTCTGACGGTGGGACTGGAGTAGTAAGTGAAAATTAGCTGATGAAGGCAGAGGATGAATGAAGAGAGGACGGCGTCGTCAACACAAATAACTTAGATGAATAACTGAAGAGATTGGCAGGAAAAGGAGAGATTGGGAAGCGTTATGAAACAAAAATAACTGATAACCCACGGTGACCGACTATTAGTTTTCCCTTTATTTAAAAAAAATTATGAAATTTTAAATTTCGGAATCCTGAAGCAGTTTTTCACAAGTTGATACACGCATCATTAGGAACATTCATTATACTCCTTATACTCGTATCAACTATTTTGTATCACTAGTGCTCCTTTTTTAACTTGATGCTCTCTGTCTATTATTACCTATTTTAAGTATTGGTCTTGAAAATATGACGGTATGCTATGTGTGTAAAACAAACTAAACAGATCTAAAGCAACACACTTACTTAAGAAACGGATCATGGGTGTGATGATATGGGAATGAATGAATCATTGTGGATAAAATACTGCATTGATCGCGTAAAAGGTGTGAAAGGAGGGAAAGATGGTGTTTTGTGGTCAACGACTACTCAAATATGCGACTGATTTTACAAGTCACAAAATATCTCACTCGAAGATTATTAATCGATAAAAGTGTTACTTTGCTTCTCATTTTGAATGAAGAAACGTCTGCAAAAAAAGTATTTGCTATTGATTCATTCAATTTATTTTCTGGATCACAAATTGAATTTTTTGGATAAAATTAAGGAAAATCAACTAATCACGTGAAAATATACGTATTGATGCTAATATTCACGTGCTAGTAAAAAACAAGAATCCTTAATAATACTAAACCGAGAAAATTTCAAGCTGCGATTAAAAAGTGATCGGTCAAAGTACGGAAACCTCTTCCAGGAGATGAGATTAAAAATTCGCGACAGCGAGAATCCCTATACGATATTCTTCACTCGGTCCATTTGAAAACACACTCGGACTCATTTAGAGCGCCCTCCAGGAGACACTGCTCGGAGAACAATCCTCGCTCACGGTCAAACAGCACCCCGTTATGTCGACCTTGATGTCGCGAATCAAAAGCGTGCCTACGAATGGAAGCGATTTAGAAATGTATCCATCTTAAAGTTCGAGAGCACTGTGGAGAGGGGAGGGATGGAAGAGGGAGGGGTTATTGGGAAGGGAGGAAGAAGGAGGCGGGGCAGTACGAGGGAAGGAGGACTTAAGTTGGCGTGGGCGATTCCGAGCGGAGCTTATAGCTTCAGGGGCTTAGGGAGGGGGTGATGGGGGAAGGGGGTGGTGGGGAGATGGTGCTCTTTGGTGGAGGGGAGATTGTTCGGGGAACGACGGTTTAAATGATGATTGGGGGGAGCGGCTAGGGCTAGGGGAGGGTTAGCTCAAGGAGGGGTTAGAGAGAGATACACTCATAGGCGCACGGCGGGTGGCGCCTCTGATTCCCCATTAAGCGCCACTAATGAGCTTCCTGTTCCAAGATATCTCGCTTCTCTCAGGATCCTCAAATTTCCTACGCCTCCACTCCCCTTACACCTCTCAATCCTCTCTTCAACCGTTCCCATTCGTCCCCGAGCCTTTTACGCCGAAACTACACACAACCCCCCCCCCATCCCACACCCTCCGCACCCTGGCAAACGCTCGCCGACTCAAAGGCTCCTTCCGACCTCTCTTCCAGAATCTATCTGTTTCTCTCTGTCTCCCTCCTTATCTTGGTGTTGCCTCCTTCTCCCCGCCCTCTCCCGCACCCACCGCCGTCCCCTCCCGCGGCCGTCCCCTTACCCCCCTGAATGCTCTCGCCCGAGAGCCTGCAGCCGCCGCCCCGTGGAGGCATTCATATTAAGCGCTTAACTGTTTCTATGCCCTCGCTGTGCACAGGTTGTGCCGCCGGAGGGCGCTTACGGGAATGGGTGTAAGAGAACTGAAGGGGCAACGGGACCAAGGCGCTAAAAAATAAGCGTTTATGAGGCGATAGAAGCGGTTGCGCTCGAGATTTCCACAGGAGCACCCATTGATGGACACAGCTTCATCGTCTTTAATATAGTCTTGAAAAAGTTTCCCTGAAAAAAAGTCAATCGAACTATTCCCATTAAGAGTAGCAGTTTCCTTTAAACCACAGAGAAAGTATCTTAAATTGAGAGAAAATGTTTAAGATATCACTGATTTCAAGTCATTTCAAATCAAAATGACTGGGATTTAAGAATTTTCAAGTGCAATGCAATGCTTGAAACTGAATACCGTCTATTTATTAGGAATTTCGGAAGAGAAACAATAAAAGGGGCACCGAACATAAGGATTTCAATTTGATGTTAAGTTCAGACCTGAGGGTAAATATTTAAAGTGATCACTACAACACAATGATATACACAACTTATTTATTTAAGAAAATTTTAAATAAAAATTCACTTTTTTATGCCCGTAACCCAGCATCCAACTTTTGGTACATACGTGTATATTTCTGAAAATCCGAATACACCTCCCTTTGGAAAATTAAAGGATCAATGAAAAGTTATTGCCCACCACTTTTAGGTGTTTTCTAAAGCTGCGCTTAAACTTATAATATTTTTAAGTGATATTAACGTATCCTTGTAAAGAAAAAACAATATATCCAGTAACCGCATTAAAGGAACCCCACATGATTGTTTCTAATGACTTAAAGAAAAACTATGAAAGATAATAGTACACATTTAATGGAACATCAATGCAAATAATTAAACAAAACAATTTTTATTAGGGTAATATATTAGGCTTATCAGTTGGACGATGGAAATAGGTCTAAATTGTTATTTTCAGTTCAACCGTTTCCCGTGCTAACATGCATGAGGTTAATGTAATTCAACGACGTTTGACGAAAGTTTACAAATTTCTTTCCAACTTCAGTGCATTCTACCGCACACTCTCAAACTCGTAACTCCTTCCACTCATTTCACCTAACTCAGAGAAAGCCTTCCACCAGTCAACGGAAAAACTATAGCGCATATGTGTTTACGTTACTATAACATGATAGGGTGGAATCCATCCAAATTTGATGTCTACGTAAAGGATGACTCTCGGTATGAGTGTGTTTGCCGAAACTCAGTGAATCAAGGTCATCCGCTGTCTCTATTTCATCAATCTCTCTTCTATTCATGCCCGTTTACGCCAAAAACAAGACAGCTGGGATTTTAAAATTCTTGGAAAAATGTTAAGCACTTGCTTTAACTTTTCTCCTGATCTATTATAAGATCGCCAGACTTAACACATGTTATATGGCGACATCGAAGATCTTTGTAACGGGTTATCCACGCGATACTTGATGGTATCGCCATCAAAGATCTTCACGTTTCTCGCTACAGAACGTAACGTGATTGGTGGCGCTGGCACCAAGTATTGGGCCTAACTACCTCAAAGTATTTGCGATCTCAAAATGTCAACTTCCATTCGATTCAGCATAGGTGATTCGGCTTATGGAGTCTTAAAATCCTTTGTGTTCAGTAAAACATATGCACATAAGCAAATATTTCACTTTAAAAAAATATCAAAATCAAGTAATGGGTTTGATTTATAACACAATCAATAAGGTAAGAACGTTTTTAAATATATGTACATAATACTAGTATTTTTGATCTCATTAGAAAGAAAAGCAAAAGTTTTCCCTATAAACATTGATAACGCTGGGTTAATAAACTTGACTGATCCAAAACTCCGGAGAAACTACAATCGGCCGTTATGGAACTTATTTGCGCGTTGATAGCATTGGCATCCATTCACCTCCTCACTTCAGATTCCAATAAATTCTCGCGCTATTTTATATTTCATTCCAGCCCCGGTCTTAAAGCGAAAATCTAAGGTTTCATGGATTCTTCTTTCCAATTATGAGCCGCGTTGTGGCCCTAGAACACCTCCCCTCCCCACACCACTCTCTCTCTCTCTTTCTCCCTCCTAGCCCTTCGGTCTCCTAAACTTCTTCGACAAAGCACCCGGCGACAGAGGGCGTATTAATCCGCCCCTCTCCTCAACTCCTCCCCTCCCCAAACGACTTCAATTCCTCGCTCCCCTCTCCACGGCGTGCGATGATCGCACCCAATCTGATGAGCCAACCCAAACACTACGCCTTTCATTCCGAGGAATCAAGATGGAGATCCCAGCCGACTCTTCACTCTTTTTCCTATGCGCATTATAAACACTTTTGATTCGCAAGATGGCTCCACTCATCTCTCTCTCTCTCTCTCTTTCTCTCTCACTCGCTGGTTTCGATGCCACCTTTGTTCCACGGATTCCTCTCTCATTCTCCCTCTCTCTTCACCCTCTCCTCCTCTCCCCTCCCACCATCCGCTCGCTCTTTCATTCGCAAAGTTATGACGAGCGCTTCATTAGTATTCTCCGTCCTTTTTCTCTCTTCTTCAAAACCTCCCCCTCCTACTTCCCCCACTCACCCCCTCTCGTTTTCAAGTCTTCAGCAATGCCAGGCCGTACTTCGATTTTTTTATAGCTCTTCCACACCCTGCCACCCGTTAAGCTCCTTGTGAATTTTCATTTGGCTGAGTTCCCAGCTCACGAGTTCAGCAAGTTTCTCCTTTCTACGGAAAAAGTAAGTAGGATACTCAAAAAACTAAGAAATTATCACCATGAGAGTGAAGAAAAACGTTAAAGCTTCGGTGGCAATGATGATGTGTTTAGTTAATGGTGCCAGCCGGTACTTTTTATTTTTATGAAAAAATATTGGTGAAATAAAACATTGCGCAATAATGAAAGATAAGTAATCTCAACATACCTCCCTACATATTATATTGCTTTACATTACAAACATTGCGAATGCGGATAATGATGGTTTCGAAAGATTTCTGGTATTGTGATGAATACGGGTTGATGATACACGTATTTAAGTGCGTAAATTATGTAATCAAAGAAACTCAAAGTTTTTTCTTTGGTTTATTTCTTTATAAATTGTTCCATAATGGCAGTAAAAGTTATTGTAATTATTTGAACCTTTAAAATATTAAACTAATATGAATATTAACATACCGTAGCAACGAACTTTAAGGAAAAGAACTCACAGAGAAAAGAACTGACAGTTATCTGGTCAGCACGAAGAGAAATGCAGTATAAGAGTATTGTTTCTAACTGTGCCCAAAAAAAGGTGGTAGGGAGCGGGGAGTTAGGTTACTACTCGTACATTGAATGATAAATTTCACATTGATATGCCTCGCCACATTTCTCAGTGTTTCTTTTTGCAGTCTGTCTGCCTATGCTTTAATGCACTTGTCTCCCTTTAGAAAAAAATGATCGTCCAAGAACGATGATTCGCCCAGCCCATCCTCCGTGCTATTTCTCCCTTTGCAATCAATTCATGATATGTCAGTCCTGCGGAGGAACCTGTCTCACTTTTCCCCTCCATAAATCCTTCCCCCGAACATTCTTCCATTCCGGATCCATTTTCCTCAATTTTCATTATCGTTTCCTCAACAAGAGGTCTACGATCGCGAAAAAGGGCTCCTTTTCTCGTTCCTCCCCGTTTTGCCTCACTCCTCCGCAACCTCCGACTCCCCCTCCCCCCGTCATCAACCCACCCCATTCGCGTTTTCCAATTCCTCGCAGAGTCTGCAAATATTGGTTCTTCCGCCCCCCATCCTCCCGACACCACTCGCTTCTTCCCCTCCCTCACTTCCCCCACTCCTGGCAACCCTGCGCCTTCTCCTCCGCTTTCCTTCCGTCTGACGCCATCTACATATTCCTTCCTTCAGCTCGGCTCCCCCTTCATATATTCCTCCCACCCTTCCACTCCTTCTCATTTTCGCACCCTCTCCTAACGCACACTCCCATTTAATGCGATTACTCTCGTTTATCCCCATTGAGCTCCTAGTAGCTGAGAATCCTCCGGCGGATGAAGTGGAAAGGAGTAAAATTGTGGATGGCGTGCCGCAACATACTCGATCTCAGCAATTCATAGAATTCAATCAAAAAATCATCTTACCCCTTTTGTGAAATGGGGAAATCATTAAGAGAGATAATTGAATGATATCTCATTTGAACTTTTTTCACTGAATCACAGAATTCTAGCTGTAGCGAACCTATTGATCGCAGTTAATGCAGCAGGACTTGTACAAATGAACATGTCTCACGCTTAACATCGTATACCTAAACCTTATAATGACAATTATTATTTATTTTTAGGTAAAAATTTTTTTAAACCACTATATTTACCTACCAAACATTTTAATTAATAGTCTGATATCCAATGATAAAAAATACATTTTATTTTAGTTATATTCACATATTGTTAGACATATAAAAATGAATAACAAGCTGTGATACAAGGGGATGTCGTAAACTTTCAATTATTTGCTAAAGCATAATCAGGATATAAACTTAATTTGCCATTTTTAAGACAATTCTCAATAGAAATCATTCAGAACTATACATTTTTACCGGCGTTTCTTGAATTTTCGAAAGCCGTCATTGTAGAACTCATCGAATTGCGTCGCAAAACATTGTTTGGCCTCTTAAATTATGACATTTTTGTGACCATATCTCCAAACACGCAAAATTCTAGGAATAATAAAAAGTCATTTTCTGCGGGATAGGGAGAATATGGTGGTTGTGACAAAGTTTCAAAGACACATCGCTTTGATTACTCAAGCACAGCTCGAGATTATAGGGCAGGTGCATTGCCGACGAGAACAGGGATGACTTGAGTGATCATACCGCGGAATTTACTTTTCACAGCATCGAGTAAATTGTTAATAAGTTTGAAGTAATAGAAATTGCAGATTGTCTGACCCTTCTCGAGTTAGTTTATTAAAATAACTGCACGACATTCCCAAAAAGCAGACAGCATGAACTTCCCGCAGACTTCTGCATTCAAGCCCACTTGGCGGGAGGTGCTTCTACTCCTTGCTCAACTCTTTGTTATCTGGAACATATTAATAGAGGCAAGAGTTATCCATTGTTGCCAAACGACTTGAATGTCTGCTTGTGATGTCGTCAGGCTGGCTGGCACCTTTGATATGTTCAGTTAATCTTGAACAGTTTTCGACACCCTGCCCTAACTATGATCAGTATCATTCATGATCATTTGATTGGGTGATCTTCGGTCTCATGTATGGTTAAAGTCCGACATTTCCTTCTTTACATCATTCGTAAATTATGGTCTTTCATTTCTTGGATCGTCTGCGACAGACAACTGGCTAGCATAAAAATTCATTTTTTGCCTCATAACTATGTCACATAACGGGCTATAATACATAAACACCCATTATTTTCTCGTCGATATCCCGGACCTTCAAAATGAAGGAGCTTAATCGCATAACAAGCCTCTAATCTTCTCCAAACTGCGAATTATTTCGATCTCTGGCTTACTGAATAAAACAAATATTAACTGCTGTAGTTGCATTGATAAATTTATGCACAGAACGTAATTTATCCAGATATCATGGTTATTCTTAGTTATAATCTCTTTAAAACTATACTCCCGCGCATATATTTTTTCCATTTGTTGACTCCTCCTTCCCTCCAACTCTCTAGGCTTTGTGTTTATAAGAAGTATAACCTCTAGCAGTCCGTACATGTTTAATTTATTAACATTTAATTTTTTACTATTTTTTCCATCACATATTTTCTTTGTCAGTGAGATTGTTTTCATTACCTTCCTCTCTCAAAGTAATAATGAATGCCTCAATTGGTTTCTCTCCTTATTATATTACTCATTTATCCAATGATCCTAATTCACTCCTCCATGTCTTGTCTTTTCCATCTATTTAAACATTATACTTCAAAGAGTTTAGATGAATGAATATTCATGCCAGATTTAGTGTGGAAACATTGAATGTTAGAGGGACCTATAAAAACACATTTACAAGGCATATTGTTTTTTATATATACAGAAAAGCATTTTAAATAAAATTCTCGATTTCTTTTTTTTGTAGTAAAAAATACTAAAAATAAAGGGATGCTAAATTAGAGAGGATATAAAAATTATACCGCGGGTCGCGGTGGTCTAGCGGGTAGAGCGTTGAACTACTGACCGGAGGGTCCCGGGTTCGATTCCCGGGCAAGGCACTTTGGGCACCTGCAGCTCCACCCAAGCTAGTTGATTTTTCGGGTACCAGATCTTCCTGGGAAACCATAACCGGCACAGGGAAAGGAACTGGCCCCCCTACCCTGATGTGTGAATATTCACACGCCGTCGGGCTTGGTACATGGGTGAGCTCTACCATCACCTACTAAACCGACCTTCGGGTTGATTACTGTGTTTATGGTTTTATAAAAATTATAGCAATATTGTGTCCACCAATTCCGGGAGAATAATGTAGCTGTGGTTTCATCAGTGTAAAAGTCACAAAACATCACTCGCTGAGCACATGAAACGCGAAGTGATGGGTTTCTGACCTTGGGTACTTCAAAAATTGAAGAAAGATTGACCAGTTGAAGATCATAAGTGCGCATCATTTTAAAGAATAATCGCTCTCTAGCCACAATCTAAAATTATTTCTTTCTCGCCACTAATTCAAATACGGCTAAACTTAAGTCATGCATAACGGGACTCATTAAAGAAGAATTATGGGCTCTGGTATTTTTTATACCACAGTGTATGAAAGTAGTGCCATGCCCCGTAACAGGTGTTTTGAATAGCGGAGACTATTTGAATTGGCGCCCACACCATGCTCCCCTGTAATACTGTCAACACTGCTAACTCAAAATATTTGCTGTTCTGGAGTAAATGGGAATTAATAAGACTTGTTAGTAGTCGCATTCGTTTCCTACGCAATTCAAAGCATTTTCAAATATTCTACTTAGATAAACAAAACTTAAACACTTGCTGCTCAAAACTAAATCCCAAATGTTAATCGCTAAAGGTCGAAAAACCCTTATTTTCTGAAAGTCAGCCTTTCACTTTAAAACGTTTGTTACTAAATATTTGTCAAGATGTTGGTTCATATATATATTTCTCTGTAATTATTAACTATTTAGTTAGATAGTCCTCCCATTTCCACAAAGGAAACAAGATTTTACGGATGATAAGCAATGGAATACCATAATTTATTATAACCTATAGCAAGTTAATTTAAGTGTTAATCTTTCTCTTAGAGAGAGATTATCGAGGCTTTAGTTATCTGTTTTATGTTGCAAAGATCTCATTTATCCTTGCAACCGGATGTAATTCCTTATCAAATTCTTTCCCGTTCCCAACCTCTCCTTCCTCCTTTACTCTTCCGTTCTTGAACCCTTTATGGCGTGATTGTCACTCGAGAAAGACTAGACACCCATTCTTGTTCTTCCATTACAACAGCTTAATATTTTATAGCATCCTTCTTTCTGCCTTCAGCTCAGCGTTTAAATTTCCGCCTCAACGATCGAGGAACGAACGCTAATTCTATTTGGTTTCGTGGGGGACTGAGGTCGGTGGCCCAAATACCCAACGGGAGGAAACAACCCGATTTTTTAATGCACCTTTTAGTTTCTCAAACCCTGCATTATCTTCTTTCTTCAAACCCTTTTACCCTATTACCCTCCACATTCGCCCGCGTTCACACCCCTACTCTTTACGGAACATTTTGTTTTCCATCCGTCCGATAATTTGGTTCCTTCATCCCCCCTAAACCGCCCCCCCCGTCCTTGCCTATCCTCGTGCCCCCTCTCTTCTCAACTCCCTTCCAAAACTTCCACCCTTTCCCTTCCCCCTCTCTCGCCCCAGCTCGATTCTCCCAGGAGCGAGACCTCTCCCAAGTTTCTCTTCTCTTCCAACGCCGAGACGGTCGCCGCGACCGCGGAGGGAGGCTGCTCCGGACGTGAGACTGGTACGTACCCCCACCGCCGTCGTCATCATGAGGGTTTTATGCAGCTGGCGCCGTTCGACCCTCACTCCCCCGCGCGCCCTCGAAGGATGATCCCCTCGCCCCCTTCCCTCCCGCCACGCAGAAGCGAGAGCGGAGTTCCTCGAAAGCGATCGCATAATTGCGCAATTATCCGTGGATTTCCGCGGACCTTCCTCAAATACGAAGCGAGGGGACTCAGTTGCGTTCGAACCTCCTTTTCGCTCGAATTTGGCATTCAACGCGGCATGGCCGCATAAGTAACCATCGGGACGAACTGCAAAATGCGCTTTGGAGGTTTTCAGGAAGTTTTCCGAAAAAAACCGTTGGGTTTTTGAGAGTATCACTTATAAACTTACTGCATGGATATGAAAGGTTCGAAATCCGCTCAATAATGTCGTTGACGACTTTCAATGGCTTTCTGATTATGATAAAGAATTTGAGGAGTTGGGTGTTCGTCACTGATGCAATTTCTCTCAATCGATAAAGATATTTCTCGCTAAGAAAAAAATAATTGTAAGGTTTTACAATTGTAAAGTAAATGCTCACCTAATACATTGTCTAATACTATTTAGCGAATGATGAAATTATACAGGTTTATGTAGTTTTTCATAACCTCATCATATGTTCATTCAATGTCCTCACTTTTAGTCTAATTTCCATGCAACCATTTCCGGGTGTCGCGGGTTCCGGGCTCGAATCCCGGTTGAGGCGAATGACTTTTACACTCTGATATGGTTGCATGTCAAGACACATTAGGGGATGAATCCGTTAAAATTACCGTCGAGACATCATTTTCAGTACTTTGAATTAGTCTAAGTTCAGTTATCAAACATCCACTAATGTCCAACTATTTCTGCGCGGACTCCTTAAAACTCAAAACTAAGGAAATATTTTTGCAAATAAAAGGGATATATACATCTTTCTCATCGCCAAGTTTCTTGCATTGGACAGGGAACATATACAAGCAACATACAAGGTCCGCTCTTAAAGTCATGTGCATTCTCTGTGAAAAATAGATTTATCGATCGCACTTGTACAACTGCTTAAAATTCTTCAAAATACTCTATCCTCCTCTATTCTCCCCTTACAGCAATACACTTGCGGAGACGTATCTGCCATGCCTGGAAGGTACCCTGAAACTCCTCGACGGGAATATAAATGTAAAAAGACGTTATCCTGCTGTACTAATATCTTTACAAATGGTTTTCTGTTTATCTATTTTTAATTTAATGAAGAGAGATATGATTGTATAATCTCAGTTTCGCAAAGGGAGAATAAGGAGCACCTGTGCGGGATGAAAGGAGAGGAAGCCGGCCTGCCGGCTTTGGCATGAACACAAACTTGACGAGGAAAATGGTTGTTTGGTTGAGGGGTTGATGTTGGATGGGGGATGTTGGATTGAGGGGGTATGTTGGATTGAGGGGATATGTTGGATGGGGGTGGGGTCACAATATATTCTCGATTTGGAGCAAGCGAACGGAAAAACAATGGCCGGGACGGCTGACTGGGGCAGGGGGCGGGGGGCAGTAGGGCAATCTTTTGGGCGAAGAGGAGGGGGGCTGGCGGAAAGATGACGCCGTCGCCGCCGGCAGGGGGATATTGAGAGAGAATCAAGATGCGGAACCAGCCGTAAATAACACCAAGAGGCAATACTTATGCAAGGTACGAATATCCGCGTATTGGCAAAATTGCCACGTACCCTGCGACTCCATTCCTCAATTACTTCCCGCGGAGGGCCCGGAGGGCAAAAGCATACGTGCAGGAAGAGTTTCCGGGATATGAGGTCACATCAGACCT
The DNA here is from genome assembly GCA_037158775.1 of Hetaerina titia. Lineage (NCBI taxonomy): Eukaryota > Metazoa > Arthropoda > Insecta > Odonata > Calopterygidae > Hetaerina > Hetaerina titia. The sequence goes on along the minus strand of CM073770.1, from coordinate 21,644,069 downwards.
TTAGGGGAGTTAGGGTATCATCTCTTGCATTGCACGAAGCAAGCATTTAACATTCTCCTTTCCACCACTTGCCCTTCATAACGGAGGGATTATACTCATTCATAATTGAAAAACGTCAACTCTGCATGAATCTCCCTTACGTAGCTTGAAGGCGCTGACACATTTCAATCGTTACTCGAAAAATTCTCCCAATAATTAATCGTTCGTGCCTAAATGTCACCAGTGCCATTTGTATATTAACCGGTAATAAGGGCATGCGTTTATATGAAAATAATTTGAATATATTTTCATTTTTTTACGGGATATTCATGTTATTGATTCTTAAAATTTTGCATTAATAATTATTTTTCTTTAAGCTATCCTGTTAATGGTATAACTTAAATAATTTTGATATCCTATTCAGAATTTAAAAATTCACAATTACATTCTCAGGTATCTGATTTATATCTTTCTCAAATCATCAGTAATTGAACGTTTACTGGAGCCTGCTCCTTGAACAAGTACTACTTCCAGGAACGTCATAGCATGTGGTAAACTATTTTCGTTTTAATGATTAATAATTGAGTTATAAGTCAAAATACTTCGATGAGATAATTATTCAATTGTTATGTTGACCGAAGGACAGTTCATTTTTTCGCATTACGACGCCAAGGTTGTATTTGTATAATTGCAAAATTTCTCATGATGAAGCCTAGTTGAGTGTGACCATTTAAATATTTCTCAAGATTTCTCATTACTAAGCCTACTTAAACATGAACAATATTCCTTTACGTTTTTATTAAATACTCAAAAGAGACTCAAATATGTACTTTTCCAATACTGTATTCGTCTTTAATTGGCTAATTTAACTTCGCGAGATGAATGTCACGCTGTCGGTGTCACATTTTGACCCTTGTGACAATAATATCAGCGTCTCATTACTGACCAAACTATCGTACTTTTCCTCTAGTTAAATATTTATTCCTGACCACATTTCGATTTACTACATGATTTTTTATTTCGGAACATGGCTGGTAATGACGAACGGAAATTCGATTTTATATTTATTAAAATGTCGAACTCCACCAAATTACGTCAAAAACGTAGTAATTTGTTCCAGGATCTCAACTTATCAGTCATTCTGCTATTATCAGTACTGGCAATTGTTAATGGGCCATTAGAGTCTTCCAAAAGATGCAAGTGTTCTCAGTCTAGTTCATTCATTGCTCGTATCTCGACAAGGACTTTTAAAATTCGGACGTCGATGCATTATTTTTCCACCCATAATTTCTTCCGAGAGTAATAATTAAATATCCAAAAAGAATTTCTCGGAATTGAAGAGTAATAGTTGATCGTCGAGATCTTAGGCTGGATTTGTGGGTGGAGGTGCACGAGGGTGGATGTTTGTGTAATGTTTGCCGCCCAAAAGTCAGCCATAGACCTCCACTCCACCCCCGCAACCCCAAATCCTTCGCCTCGACAGATCTTCCCCGCCCCCGCGCCATTCCAATTCCGACGCCACATTTTCTTGAAACTTGGCCGCCACTTCCTTCCCCCGACCTCCCCTGCCAACCCCAATACCCTTCACATCCTCGAATACCCTTCTCCTTCAACCCTACCCGACGCTTACACGTCCTTTTGTAACCTTTCGGGTCGGTCTCCCGCTTGCCCCCAATTCCTCCCCGCCCTCCGCCATTTCCTTGATATATATTTTTACCCCGGCTCGCTATCTTGACCTCCCGCACCACCCCCGCTCGACATGCTCTCTCCCAACTTTCCCTGTTTCCCAACTTCTTGCACCTTTCCCCTTCCACCTCTTAAACCCCCCCCTCCGTGCGCATCTTCTCCCCTGTCACTTTTCTTGCCCCTCCTCCAGCGCCGCCACCGCCTCCAGTCGGCCTCCAGGGCCCCGTCTCCCCTCTTCTTCCAACCTCCCTTCATCCCCTCTCCTCCCTCTTCCCATTGCCTTCAACCTCCTTTCGCTGAATTTTCCTTCTCCCATCTCCCTTGTCCTTGAGCTCAAACCATCCCAACTCCATCCTTTCAGTTTCACATAAATTATTTTCTCGACCAATTTAAAAGTGCCGGAAATGCCGCGAGGGGACATTTTTTCGCTCATTGTGCCGCGTGCAAATGTTGACACGAATGTGAGGAAGCATTATTTGCAGATGGTGGTCCACATCTACATCTATATAGTACTCCGTACGCGGCCGCAAGGGCGTGTGGCGAGGAGTGTTAGGCCACCACCCGTAATAAAACAATAAAACCACAAGCAAAATCAACATATCCACGCAAAACTACACCCACAGTGGTATACATTAATGAAAAACTCTTTCACGCATGCTAATAAATATACTATCAACTGACAAACAATTGAACCTTAGAATGCAGTAAAAAATGTATCCAATAAGGTGCAAGCCAGAATTTGACAAGTAAGAATACAAAATTCCACTTCCACGTGGAAATTCAGCATACAACGCTCTCTTTTCCAAGGACACAGGTAAGGATTTTGAACTAACGCTGCAGGTAGCGGGAGGGTTTCCATCCCCCAGAGAGAGACGAGGGATGGAAGGGCAATATTAATAACAAACAAAGCAGAGCAAGCGATACAGTAATGAGCACTACAGTTTTTAATGGCATTCTAATGCGGTCATACGGGAAAATATTTGACCACAAAACACACGAGTTTTGTGAAAGTGCATACGATTGAGTAGAACTAATTATTCCCTACATGCCGAGGGTGAAAAGTGTCATTTTTGCTATCTATAACCGTACAGTTGCTACCCCCTATTGTTCGTGGGATGTACGGTGATAATTGATCATTTTTTGTCGAAGATTTCCCAAACGCGTGTCAAGGCACTTGGTACCTTTGAGTCAGTCCTTCGTTCTTCGGAAAGCTCTTTAAATAATTCCCAGCATTCCTGACGCGTGGAAAATTTGGTCAGGACTCTGATAGAACAGTGGAGCGCACTCCTGATTGTGCTTGCCGTACTTTTCTGAAGCACCAAGACCCACACCTACAATGAATCCCTTCTTATGTCTTCAGTGGAAAGATATAAAAGCAGGAAATTGGAGATTTGCATTTAATTTATAGCCCATACTAAAACTGAGGCCATTGTATTGCAAACCTCTTAGTTTTGAATTATATCCACGATGGTTTAAAACGCTTTTCCAGCACATAAAATCACGCTCGCTAAGTTCCTTCTTACTTCTATTGTCATGATGGGTTACCCAAAGAGAAAATTCGGTGGTTTCAGTTACATTAACGGAAAACCTTACCGTTTGCTCAGATTAAATAGCTAAAGTTTATTCATCAGCTTTTCAGGATCGAAATTTTTTCCCTTACAATATTTTACTTGGTGGTGGTTTATGAGGAAAGAGATAATTTGAAATTAAAAATATTAAACAGATTCCCAGCTGATATTCTCGAAAATTATAACTTAAATTTCTCCCAATATTTCATTTACTTGACGAGCAGTAATTTAACAAATCTGATGTATTCATGCCGCTACAAGACACTGATCCACATTTTCCTGTCTGAAACTGAATAATTCAGGCTATCTAAGTAAAAAGAGCGTGATGAAAAACTTAAGGCCATTCGTACAGAAATGAAAAGGGTAATTCTATCACAGAAATACGTAACAGATAACAATTCCAATAATTTAAGCTATGTCTAACGGAAAGAAAGGAGTATTATCTGTAATGCGTATCCTGATAGGTTGGGAAGTGTCATCCACATAGGAAGCGGCGTGAGGAATAATTCTGGCGTCATTTACAATACATTCTTTCATCATTCTAATAAAAAAACCCTTCAGTCTATTTTGACAAAATAGATAGCTTAGGAATTAAGTAAAATTTAAAATGCATCTGACTGAAAATTTAGCTAGGACACGACTATAGAGTTCATCGATTTAACATTGTGCAAGGGAGTTAAGTGTGATGCGGTATTTTTGAAAAGAGTAAGAGGGAAGGACCTTTGGATAAGTGAGGTAGAAGTTGAAAAAGGGCAAAACGAAGGGAACCTGAAAGTATGCGGAGTTAAAGAACAGTTTATTTGTAGAGTGGGGTGGGAGGTTTTCCCCTTGTTACCCGAGGCTAAGAAACATCTGAGTGCACGGTTTTTGTCCGTCCAAGAACCTCCCTTGATCTGGTAGGCTACCGAGTTAATCAATAAAAAATTAAGAAAACGTTTAAAATATTCTAGAAATTTCCCACCTCAGATGTATCGAGTACCTTGCCTATTAAGAGCAATACAATGATGATGTGCGCTTTTCCTCAAAGATTGGGAAGTGGTATCCACATGGGAACCGGTGAGAGGGAGTATTCCAGTGCCATTTAATTTCCTATATCTTTATTTTTATAAAATCCCTTCAGTTTATTTTGAATATAGAGATAAATTAAGAACTAAGTAATATATTAGAGAGAAATGGAAAATTTAAAACTTTTAACGAGCTCACGGGCCTGTCGGGAGAGAACATTTATGAAGGAGCCACGTACATTGTGGAACAACTCAAGCAACAATTTTTAGGTTCAACTAAGAACGGAATTTGTTCATTATGAGGAAGATGAATTTGTCCATTTTTTCGACCGTGATGATTGTAACAACAATTATAATGGGGTGTTGCAGTGACAAAGAGGGGAGTTCCTTGCAAAACAGGAAAACATGATTTGACATACGGCATTGTCAATTTCATTTTGTCATCGAGAAAGCCTACTTGGGAATAAGTTAACCCATAGAATCGCATCCGCAAGTGGTGCTGAGAGGTAAGGGAGGAGTGGAGAAGGATGAGGGTTGAAAGGGGGGGAGACTGTGGGTGGGAATGGGAGGGTGAGGATCGGGAGGCGGGTTGGGAGGAGGGAGGTTGGCCGATCGGAATAGAAGGCATGAGGAATCATTAGCTACCTCAGAGGGAGGGGAAGGAATCGGCACCACAAATGTAGGCGAAAGAGATAGGGGGCGAAGGGGGCGTGAGAGTCGGCTGGTGTATTGTGGATGGGAGCGAATGGAAACGGGGATAGATAGAAGGAGGCGAAATTAAGGCATGCAATGGAGCAGCGGTAAATGACCGAATGTGCTTGTTCCCAAAGAAACTGGTGGAAGGAATCAACTTGGCCTTTGCTATAGAGGGTAAGTTGCTCTAAAAGTATTCATTAGAAGTAAATTTTAAAGAACGATTACTTTGGTAAAAAACATACGATGTTTACATACATTTCTCAAGGAAGAGAAGGAAGGATTTGAGGAAAAGAAGGGGCTGGAAGCGCTGAATGGAAGGGGAAGGTGGGGAGAGGTTTTGCGAGGGGAAGAGTTGGGAGGGGGATTTTTAGAGGTGTGGAAATAATATGAAAGGTATTGGGAGTGGAGGCGGGATGAAAATGAGAAAAATGGCTTGAGAAAGGTGGCTTGTACCACCGAAAATTCGAAATCTAGTGAGTTTCTTTTCTTTTCTGTGGATTGTTGTCTTTTTTCGCTACTGTAAACTTCATTTACATTATTATTCACATACGTGAGACTTTCACATAAGTTTATATATAAATACATGTATGTATATATATATACATGTATGTATGTATATATATATATATATATATATATATATATATAGTGCGGTGAGTGATACTTCCAATGGAGCTTTCCACATTTCATTTAGTAAAGATGCGGCTCATTAAATTGATGGAATCAATCTTATTCGAAGGCTCTAAATGAGTGTTTTATTAACAGCTTTAACATGGAAAGGAGGGGTCATGGGGAAAAATGTCCCTATCAGCGTGTTCAGACTCTCATCAAAAGGAAACAGTTTTTGCCGAGGGCCAACTTGAGTGCTCACATCGACTACTTTGTGGCACACAGAGCGGGTTTTACGATACCTTTGCGCAACGGGGAAGTTAAGACTACTCAACTCGCCTCCTCATATCAGCACTTGTGCAGTGTGTCTAAACTAGAACCATTACTCAAAACAATAAAATGGGCGCCAGCCGATCGAGCGGCGGTAAAAATAAACAATATACTCTACTCTGTAGCTACTCAAAAAAACATTTCTGCTCAAAATCCAGCTTAACAAAATCATGTGAGGTAACCATAGTAAAATACTGCAAGGAATTTCAAAAATATCATGCCTGAAATGGCGTTGAATAGTGAATAATTCCAAATCGTTAACGCTACCAATTGCGACCAAATGGATTTGCTGTGATGAAGTAATAATCCCTCGAACGGAGCAGAAAAAGAGCGGATGGACTTTAAGGAAATCGAAATTTCCACTGTATTAAATGTATACCACTCGGATACGAGATCTTAACAAGGTATGAAGGAAAGACCTCGGAAATATATATGTCTGGGGGTCTTCTCTCAGAAGGTTCGCGACTAGGATGGGAATGTTTATGAATGAGGGTGAATTGGAAGGGTTAAGGGGCTTTTTTACGGCCCAACCAGAGAGAGCCCTTCTTGCGACTTTGAAGAAGTTTCTGTTTCCCTTTCGGATCTCAAGAGAGACGTGGGTGGGCAGGGAAGAAGCGAGGTGGCGGGAGAAGTGGAAGCGTGTGGAATGGGTGGAAAAGGGTAAGTGGAGATGAAGACAATGAAAGACGAGGCGGAAAGAGGGTGAGAGGTGAGGGAACTCCTTGGCTGAATTTATCGATAAAATTACGAGCACCTTTTAATAATGGATATTCTATCATCCACAAGCAATGATTAGGATCCCTGAAACAATCGCCCAATGTAATCCTAAATATAATGAATAAAATTTTCTACTCAAGAAAAATAAAGAGAAAATATATTGACGAATATCATCCTGAGAAAAAAGGAGCATTTCATATTTACGTATCCCATTTCGGTGGGAAAATGAAGAAAAAAACTTTGATTGATATTAATATGAATGACATTTCACGAATTGAGTGATGACTTAAGTCAATTAGGATCGCATTAGAGAGAGCAGGAAAGGATGAATAAGTCTAACGTGAGAGTCAAAATTGGCGCGAGGAAGGCGATGGTAAGTATGCGGAGGAGCGAGAATGTAGAGAGGGCGAGAATTGAGAGAGAATTGGGAAGAGAGGGATGGAGGGAGGGAGAGTGTGTGTGTATGTGAGGCGCTCAAAGTCTTCGTCTCGCCTCCAGCATCTTCAACAGAACCGCTCCAAACTCTCTGCTTGGATCGGAATGGTCTTGTAAGGATGTAAGTGGGAAGCGATTCCGGAGAGCATGGGGGAAGTGGAGTGCAGCCGTGGGAGGGAGTGGACGGCTCTCGGGAAGAAAAGGCGGGTGACACACGCCGGGAGGAGAGGTCGCTTGGGGAGAGCTCAGTCGAAACCTATTTTACGCCCAAAAAAGGATTGCCTTTGTCTCTCCTCCCGTTGTCAGGCACTCTCGACAGGGGGACCGATACTGCTTGGAAAAATATTTTTTCTCTCATTTTACCCATAAATATTTTTAAGGAGAAGCGAACACGACGAACGATTCTTACTCTCAAATATTCTTTGGGGCATTCATTCAGAAAAGCCAAAACATCAATGCGGCCTTCGATATTAAATGGTTTCTCATTTTTTTATGTAAGATTTTGGAGGTATCATCGTAATAATTCGTTAATTACATATTCCTTAATTCATTTGGTGGTGATATGAGAGAATTTGATAACTGCTTGAATGTTTGCACAGAAACGAACGCACGACGATGCACATACAAATTGGGAATTTATCCTATAGCATTAAATTATACATTATAACTTATATTTTTATGAAAACTATATTAAATTGTATTATATAGTTTATATTAAATTTAAACTTAATAGTGTACACCAAAATAAAAAACACAGAGAAACACCCACAAATGGAGGAGACGAGCAACAGTGGCCAAATACACATTCGAACACGTAAAACCCACCATATGGTGAACAAATATTCATTCATATGCGTATTATATAAGGAAAGTGATAGGAATGCATATAACATATTACACTTCTGGATATGCGTTTCACGAAACGCACTGTTCCTATCCTTTATGACGTTGTATCATTGCTTTACCTGCTGCCCTACTACTCTTGTGTCGTCCATTTCTACTTTGGTGGGTGGAAAAGCTCCCTAACTACATCTATTGGCCAAAGAATCGAGGAACTTGGTTGCATAAACTCCCCACATTTTAGTGTAGCTCAAGTGGTTAGAGCATCGACATGTCGAAAACTCCGTGGTTCAAGACCGAGTCAAGGAAATATTTTGGCGCTTGTGATTTGCTCTATTCCACCTTCCTCATATCTATTGTGTACGTCTTTCATGTGTTCCTATCCCTCTTCCTTATATCTATACCCATTTGAATGAATGAATATATGTTCGCCATATGGCCGGTTATGCATGACTTCGATCTTTAACATAACGAGTAAATATTTGACGAAAGAGGAGATCGACCTAAACTTTTGAAGAGAGAAGGATGACAATAATTTCTGATGATTGTTATGACATGAATGATGAAAGATGATTTCATATATCATATTCAAATGCCATATGAAATTCCTACATTAGGGTGAGGGTTCGAAAAAAGTTATATCTTCCGTGGAGGTTTAATAACGTCGACGGATTTCATTTGCACCCGTGCGCATTTTGCTGCTTAGTCGTGTTTTTACTGATTATTGTTTGATTTGTATGAAGCATTTCTAATGACCTCTCTAATTGCCGTGATTAATTCGTGGTCGTGAAATAAATGCACGGCACTGAATGCCCTCCCCTATGACTATATAATTTTAAAACACTTAGGTATATACCAAAATATTTGGGATTGGATTGCTTTACGACTTCAAAATCATAACGATATTCGAGAGACGCTAATTTTAACAGTGCATCGTTGTTACTGTCTGCCTTAGAAAGGAGGAACGTCACGGAGAAAATATAGAATCAGAGGAAAGGTTGATTTATCAATTTCAATCCAAATTAGCATGAATATTTACTTTCACAACATAATCCGACTTCTGGCTTTTAAGAATATCGTCGTGCTATTAGAATTATATGTGAATAAAGTATTTAGTCATTTATGCATTGAAGTATTTAAAATATATATATTTTATAAGTTACTGAAATAGAAGTGTAAAAGTTATGAGAACTAGCAAAACTGAATTGTCTTTTTACCATTTTCCTGATTTGTCGACTAGAATGTAACTTATTTAATGAATTCCAGGGATTGGTGTAAGCAATATCACTACAAATATAATTATTTAACCTACTCTAATGCACCTTTAAATAGAGTAGAGCTTTATCACTTGAACTTCAGATAATATTTACAATGGAATAATATAGGAAAGTGAGAATTTTCAACAGGGTTAATGTTAAAGTTTGCAGTTTATTTTCATTGTTATCGAAAAGAAATATTCAAAGAGCTGCGGAAGATACCGTGACACCAACTTTTAACGGAGTCATCCACTAAAGTGGTCGCCTCTTTGAGTAGCATAACTGGCTAGAACACTCGTTTGGGCATCCGAGGGGTCCGAGTTCGACTCGAGGTGAATTATTTTTACAGTTTGAAATGTTTGTGATTCAAACACGAAAACCTGAATGAGAAAAAGAATGTTTAGTGCGATCCAGGCTCACTTACACTCAATGCTGCTCAAATACTGAGTGTTTTCTCTAATTTACATATGAATGCAGTGAAACTTTTCGTTTACATGAGAGTACTTAACCATAACATAACATGCGTAAAATGCAGTACGATAACTTGGAACAAATTTCACCCACTCACTGCAAATAATTTGACGATGAAAATATCAGAGAACATAATTTATCATCAAATTTACCTTACATGAACAATATTTCATCAGCCGCACAGAAAATAGATTGGCGACTACGCCCATTGGGAATCCTAATCCTCCTTTTTCTTCCCTATCCTCTGTTATCATACTTCCACCCTTTCCCACAGCTTCTTTGAAACCTCCCCCCCTTCATCACTCGTCTCTTACAGTGTGATAGGACCGTTCTCGCCATCTCCACCCATGGAGATTTACATGAATTAATTTCCGAATGGAGATCGCTGCGTTAAGGCGCAATTCCATCTCCGCCCCCGCGAGACATTCATTTTGGGCTCTCGGGCCGATCGCTTTTTTCCCCGTCTTCTATCGCTTAAGGACTTTTAGAGTGAATTTTAGTTATTTTAAAAATTTATTCCCTCCGTTTTTATTCTGGGTTCGATAAGGGGTTCCCGGGCTCCCTCGGATTATGGTCACTGTGTTATGCGCCGGCAGATTTCCAGATGTAAGGACGTGGGGGAGAATGAGAAGCCTTTTAAATGACTCAGCTTCGTGGTGAGAGAGGAAGGAAAGGAGGAAGGGAAATGATTTGGGGTGACGGTAGGCCGGGCGACGAAGGAGCGGAGGGATATTGCGGGGGCAAGGATAGAGTAAGCCTTGCAATAGAAAAATTCATTTTTAATTAGTCTAATCCCTTTATTGTCACTGTAAAGTCGCTATTATTATATAAAGTTCAAAACATATATTTAAATCACTAGGTATGCATATTTATCATGCGATAATATATAATAATAATTTATCATGCGATATATACGATAATAAAATACCTTCCCTAAATAATATCCAAGTTAAAACAAGGTAAAAGAGCTTAAATTAAAGCAAACATACTACCAAACATTACTCAATCAAGAAAATATGATTATCGAAGTCATCAATGTAATCACATGTCTATACCAGTTTAATACCTTATCGAAATTTATTTCTCAAAACAGCTAATAATATGAATTATAGACCTATAGGTGGACTCGAAGATTGTGTTAAACGATAAAAATAAAGCAATTTTGAATATTTACCCAATATGCCACTTAGTGAATTTTAATTGATGGGGTTAAAATAATATTCTTTGACGGCAATTAAACTGATTGTATCGTAATATTGTCAGATTAAAATTAGTTTCGTTATGCTGAGCCAAAACGGAATTGATATTGAGGCTGTTAACTAATATACATATAACCTAATGTACACAAACGTTACCTACTATTATCCTTAGCTTAATAAAACCAATTCGATTAAAAAATACTCTCCTACTTATCGGAACGTTACCCACTGAATCTTTTATTCACTGTGCCCTAACCCCTGTTGGAATACGAGTGCAATTCATCTCCCAAGTTCTAACACGCCTGGAGAGAAATGAATAATGGCCACTATTCCCACAAAGGCTTTTCGTAAATCAAAAAATATACATTTAATTTCTTTCTCCTTTCGGAGGCACTTGCTTAATTTTTTTTATAACTTTTAGTTCCATCTATTAAAAAAATTTTTTTCGTTTCAAGAATAAATCCATCCTGATGGAAGGAAAAAAAATCAATGTGGAAACAAATCGAAAATCGATGAATTTGCAAACCCATATGAATTCAGACTGGCGGCTTGAAGAGAACAAAAATTGGTACCGGGTTAGAAGGGTAGGGTGTGAGAAAGGAATGGAGACGACGGGAGAAGATTCTACTGGAGGAATAGAGTGCAAGGAAGGAGGAGGAAGAAAGGGAAGGAGGGATGGGAGCTACGGGAATAGGCTTCTGGGAGATTTAGGCGAGGGAAGAGAACAAAAATCGTGAAGAGTGGCAGAGAGGAGGCGACGAGAGAGAACAAGAGAAAAAGGAACAGATAAGAAATGAATTACCGCTTTTAGGGCCGCCACCTACGTCGCCAGAGAAATCTACACAACAGTAATTCAAGCAGACCTGAATAAAGACCCATACGTCATACGCAATTTGATAAGATTAAATGTGGGTCAAACTTATAAATTCACAACCGATGGAACCATCGGAGACACACGTGGCATCAATTAAATTATAAACAACCCATAAAGTTAACCATTGTATTCAAGAAAGTATATAATTTAGAATAAATCATCAGACATAAAAGGTAATTGCGCTAAATCAGAATCGCTGTGATCAATCGGAACGCCTCTGAACGTGATTAATTCCATTTCAAACCCTATTCAAACACGAAATATAAATAAAAAAAGAAATTAAAATCCTTGTAGTTGAGATTGTTACCAATTAAGGGAGGGATGCTACGAGTCATACAACGCACAACTTTGCGCCATAGCTTTGCCTTCTATCGATATTACTCGAAATAAAGCTAATTTCCTTATAGCGCCATAATTATTTCCTCAATTTGTTCAGTGCTGCAGGCATATATCATTGGATGGTGTCTCAGCTCCAGTATGCGCCAGCTAACACCATAAATTTATTTTTGATCGAGAATCAATCCCGAATACAGTGCAATATTAATCATAAACTGAATTAAAACGATGTAATATTTATACTGTTAAGAACAGTTTCAAACGCTCTGACTCAAGTGAAAGTTGTCATTTCGCCAGTTGAGCAATAGATCTCGATACTATTACGAATAACATACTCATGCAAAATATCTAAATAATGAGCAGATCGTATGAAATTGAATGAAAATTCAATTTGAGGCAACTTCCATCGAAAAAATACGCACGTGTATATCTTTTCGGAGTTTCGATCGTCCCCGAAAGCCACCCCTGAATACCATCATATCCAGATATACTACATATTTATGTTCCTAATTCCTCTTGAGAAAGGTGGTTGCACCACCAAAAATTCGAGAACCAGTGAGTCCCTCTTTTATATGTTTTAGTTTCTGTGTTTGCGTCGACTAGTTAGTCAATTTATATATATATATAATATGTATACATATATATATTTATATGTATATATACATATAAATATATGCATATATGTATTTATATGTATATATATATGTAAATATATAATATATATATTTATGTATATATATATATATATATATATATATATATATATATATATATATGCGGGTTGCGGTGGTCTTGCGGGTAGAGCGTTGGACTGCTGACCAGAGGGTCCCGGGTTCGATTCCCGGGCAAGGCACTTTGGGCACCTGCAGCTCCACCCAAGCTAGTTGATTTTTCGGGTACCAGGTCTTCCTGGGAAACCATAACCGGCACAGGGAAAGGAACTGGCCCCTCTACCCTGATGTATGAATATTCACACGCCGTCGGGCTTGGTACATGGGTGAGTGTGTGTGTGTGTGTAGGTATTTGATTATATTTGCATAGATATAAGTATAGGCAAGCATAATTTAATAGGGCTTTGTTCATCGGAAGAGCATAATGGCCACTTCGTACAACTTACACGACAAGGCGCATCGCGATAGAGGCTGAATTATGCGAGCATTTCTATCGGAGTCGCAATCAGGTGAGGATAAAGGAGCGGCAAGGGGAGGGAGGGATGGGGGAGACTTTAAGAGTGAATCGGGAGGATCTCGGAGGAAAGGAAGGAAGGAAGAATACTCGGAGAGGGGGTTGGATGCGTTGTGGGAAGAGCCCGGAGATCGATATTGGATCGGAACGGAGGAAGGATTAAGGCTCCCGAGGAAGGAATAAAAACGTCGATGCGAGATCGAAAGGAATGAAGCGAGTGTCGCGCTGAGAGGGAGGGGGGAACTGGACGAGAAGCAAGTGCTGCGAAGTGATCCGCGGAGCGCTTTTATTTCGACCACGGAGTGGAGCTGGAGACGAGCAGAGCAGATGGGAGGGCGAGTAGTGTGTCGGGTAAGGGAGGAGGAGGTGGTGCAGCTCTTGCATCGAAGGGTATTTGAAATTCTATTATCAAGAGACCCTAACCAGTTCTCCGTCCTCAGTACTCGCGTGCTCGGGAGAAGAGAGTTCCCGAGCCCGCGGGTCTTTCTATACCCTCAACCCAAGCACACGGAGAACATGGAGCGAACCTATCCTACTCGGATCACTTATGCCTCTGCTGAGGTCACGGCGCGCAACTCACTATGGGAAACATAACGCAGGCACCCGAGCAGCAAGAGATTCCCAAGGTCGAGACCCAACTCCACATCTTTTCAGCAGAGTGAGAACAGAACGAAACGAACGTGGCAATGTATTTACTAAAATTTTACGGTTATTTCTTGGTGTTTTAGCGTTTGAATGCGAATGTAACTATTTAGTTTTTCGACATTTCACGAGTTGATTTCCATTCATTCTCATTGTGTCAAAGCTATGGTAAATCCCGCAATGCGTCATATGGAAATAAAATAATTTAATTCATAAGTAAATCTTCAAAATATTCTCTTTCCACAGGAACCACATTTCGTACGTGCACCCCAGTTTTTCCCAGAATTTCTATCAATTAAAAATCCTGCTGATTCCTGTTCATATTTTTTTTATCGAATTACGCTCTTAAGATATGGCCTGAATTTGAATGGAATGCAATGAGGAAACTTAATGTTCGCGAAAATCACCCGCAGAATGACATAACATTTATTTTGATTGGGTCACCGATTCCATGTTTAAAAATTTTTTTAATTGCGATGCAAATCAGAAATAAATCACTGAGTATTTCCCGAGGTAGTGACATTTTCAAATTTTCCAGCAAGCAGAAATTAAATTCTTTGAACATTCAGCAATAATTTTTGATCATACTATTGAATAAGTGTCCAATACTGGAAGCACGAATATTCAGTCATCCAGTAAAACATTCATTCAGAGCTACGAGGAACTACAGTGTGCCTTCCGAAAGTAATGATATTATTTCTTAAAATTCATTTATTGGACAGATTTGCGCAAACACTTAAAATTATTCAAAGTATTGTCCTTGGTCTTGTAAACATTTTTTCCTGCGACTTTGCCATGACCGGTACCTGCCCTGTAAGGCGTCTTCGGGGACCTCTCGCAAGGTCTTCGAGACGGCTGATTGTATCTCTTCTATGGACGAAAAATGGGGGCAGCTGAGTTGAGCAGCTTCGCGACTTGGTGTTTGGCCAGGAACTCGCGGACTCGTAGCGCGTAGTGGCAAAGACCTTCGGCACGAGCGTGGCGCACACTTTCTTCATCGCTAAATCTTCCGTAATAATGCGAAACACAACAGAAGACGACAAGTTCAGTTCATTGGCAGACATGTTGATGCTCAATCGACGGTTAGAGTCCAATAATTGTAGAACACAAGCCACGTTCTCGGTTTTGCTGGTTGACGGACGCGCAGAGCATTTTCCGTCATGAACCTCTTCCATGCCCTCCCTAAAGACCTTAAAATAAGTACCTCAAAACCTGTGAGTAGGACAGATCAGAGTCCCCGTAAGACTCACAAATCATTTTGCTAACCTCCTCAAGATATTTTTTAGTTTAGCACAAAACTTAGTAATCGCGTAACGTTGCTCGATCGTCGATTCCATTTTTTTTACACGATCGATGGGCAGAGGTTTACAATAACTGACACCCTTCTTCTTTTTTATCTTGAAGAGAACTGAGACCGGTTTTGTAGCAAATCCTAGGGTCCCTTCCACCTACTTCGATTAGTTTGATTGCACTAAGATCAATAGGATATGACCTCCTATCATGTTAACTCCACACACACCAAGTCTTGAGGTAGCCTTCTCTCTCCACCATTCAAACCAACTTTAATAAGTTTTAAATAAAGAGAGCTGACCAGTATGACTGCGGGCTATTTCCGTCACCGAAAATAAATATATGGCACAAAGAAATAAAAGCGCGATTACCTGACACACATCGGTGTGTATCTAATCGTAAAAATATCCAAAGAAAAAGAATGAGGATTTTGTTTGTTACATTATTCTTAATAATAAAAGCACATAAATGTGGAGTTTCTAAGCAACAAGGATTGATTACAATATTTGCTTGTGTACGACTTCCTACTCTTCCCTAAGCTCGAAATGTTCCTCGGTGGAGTTTGTTATGGTGGAGGAAGGGGGGATCTTGATTCTCTTCAAGCAAATAACTAACAGCCGAAGTAGACAGGTATTTCGCAGGCCTGAAGGAATCCTAGTTTCAAGATGGGATCAAAACATTGCAGCATCACTGGACCAAGTGTATTAGTGTACAGGGAGACTACATTCAAAAATAAAAAAAACATTGACTGAGCTATGTCGTTTTTAAAATTACATTCCGAGAACATTTCAAAATACCCTCGTACTTATGAGGGCAGTTTGAAAAAGCTAGCGGTAAGAAAGATAACATTTTCCATACACGATTTTTTTTATGTTGTTTTGGGGAGACAACCGACAGCTGGTGTCATTTGCGCCATTAAGGGATGGATGGGAATGGAAGGAGAGAAACCCGGCGTCGGCATTAGCCTACTATTGTACTAAGACGCCAAGGGGTCCGCAGCTTAACGTCCCATCCGACGGACGTCGTAATTACTCTACGATAAATGCTCTCCACAAAGTAGCTCAAGTAGGAATCGGAATACCACTGAAAAAAATTTGCTGGCTCCAGAATTTGAACCCGGGCCCTCGGGTTCCAATCCCGGAGCCAACACGTACCCCGGGAAGCCAGTACGTTAGCTACCCCACCATCCCGACCCCCTCCATACACGAGTTGAGGGCAAACGCACCTCGATGGAAAGTATATTGCTGTCTTTCTGTCCCCGTAAAGTAATGCTATATCGATGCTATATGTTCTATGTGCAAGGAATAAGATCGTTTGCTACATCCCCGCTAATTCGAAGGGATACATTATCGGAGAAAGAATGCACGTCTCTAAGGAGACTATGGCGAGTGGCTGGAGAGGGGATGGGGCAGAGAGACGCGCCCTGCGGTGGAGGAAGTCAGGTGCGAAGCGAAAGCGGGGGAGTGGTTGAGAGGAAGGAGGAGTGCGTGGGCTGGCTGGGGAGTGATGATGAGGATTTGCATTGCAAAACTGCGTTGAGGCAAGGGAGGGGCAGAGGAGGGGAGGGGGACTAAAACGCGTGTGTGAGTGGGTGGAGAGGAGCAAGGGAGGGGGAAGAAGGCTGATTGACTGATTGATTGAGCCTTGCCTGCCTTTCGGAACGTCGAGAGTAACTCAAACGCCTTGCCTCAACACTCCAGACTAAAATGGAGCTGGAGGGCGAGGGGGCATTAGTTTGCGCCCACCCACGGAAGGAACCCTGCGGACTAATCACCTACCATGTGGTTGCCCATTACTCATATACAACATTAATAAATAGGCAGAGTGAATACAATGAAAAAATAGGATGAAGTTGTCAAGTGAAATAAATATACGATAAATGAATGAAAAGCAAATTTGTTCCCGCTATCACGATTTAGTTCACATTTACTAAAGGAATGCACTGTAATCATTAATTTAAAAATCGAATGGAAACAACTAATTAATGTTATGGTAAAAAAACACACGAAAAAATGAAAACCATTTCATGTACACAATATAAAACTATGAAAATATAAAATTATGACATAATTAGCAGTAGAATATACTTTATATTTTGAGATTACTGAAGGATAATGACGTTGAAGGCGTTGTGTCACCAGTTACATGAATGAAAGTCAAACGGCAGGAAAATATCCGTATCCTTCCTTATTGCAAATGTTGAACGATTTGTAACTTTGATTTTTGGAAGAAAAGAAAATGAGTCACAGATACTATTTTGGCGTAATATTCTAGCTGCAGCAGGGGAATTAAAAAAACAGCTTGTGAATTGAGAGGAATTTATGAAGCCAAGGTAGGAAAAAAACCTAAACTATTGAGTATAATAATTATTTTAAAAAGAGCATTTGTAAATAGCATGAAATAGTCAAAAGTGTGGAGCTACAGATTAGGAAAAATATGCTTTGGTGATTTTTCTCAAAAAAAACATCATGTCGATAATTGAATTCACAAATTTTAAGGGCGCTTCGAAATTTTTCTTAAAACAAGGCCATTAAAAGGCAATTTATCAATTTTACACCTGCCTAAGTTGGCGGATAGGGTATGAATATTTTAAAGATATATATTTATAAAAAACAGAAGAGAATTAGGGTGTTAGTGGGACAAGAAAGATAACGGGGAAGAGGTGGAGGTGTCAACTTGGTCATCCAGTTGGCGAGAATGGTGCCCCCTGATGCATTGTGTTCTAGGTTTTGGAGCTTGAGAAAAGAGTAAAGCCTAATGTTTTGATTGGCAACGACCAAAGCGATATATATCTTGGTCAAATTCCTCCCGTAAAATAAATAATCAGCTCCTCAATCCCTCGGCGCGTAAAATTTTACATCGGCCGTTAACAAGCTTATTACCCTCATCATATCACACATAAGGCTAAAATTACGATATCTGTTAAGAAAATAACGCCCTACCGTGGATGGAACTAGAGCCAAAATCTTGGTGCCTAAACGTCCCTACACTCAGTGCGCATCCTGCTGTGGTAGTGTTCAGATTGTAGTTCTTCTACTTAGCTCAATGCAAACTGTTACAATGTGCGTTGTAATAAAAAAAACCCGCGAGTTGTGAAGTGTGATCTGTGATTTCGATTTTACTGGAAAAAAACCACAAGAAAGTTGAAATTCATGAGCAACCTTGTGAGGTATGTACGGAGACGGAATAATGAGTGAAGGCAGAGTGAGGCAGTGGTAGATTCAGTTTTAAAATGGCCACAGCACCGATTTTATAACGACGAGCGTTGTTGTAGCAGGAGAACAGACGGATGGCCAGTTCTCTGGACATCATGGACATTTGTCCGTTCACCCTTAAACTAACAGCTCCACTGATGCACAACTCTTGTCACTCATCACTTTTGGTCCGTACAGAGAACATATTTCACATATGAATGTCAGCACCTTTGAAGTTTTTAATCCGTAAAAACCGTATCACTTAACGGATTTTACATTTGGCGAGAATTGTATTGATCATTTTGACTCGCTACTGTAAACAAACGACTAGCGGCCCGATATTATAACCACCGCAGCTCAAGGCGTACTGCCGTAGAGTGTATGTGTGTGCCTATACAGCTAACATTCGGCTTACCTCATCACTTTGCTCGCTACACGCAAACGGAGATTAGTTTTTAGACAGCCCTCCTACAATCTATCGCCGTGCTCATTCTTGGTGCCATCGCATTTCCAGATTGTAGAAGAGATCTTTTCTTTAGAACGTGTGCGTCCAAGGGGAATGGAGTCAGAATGAGTCGGCACGAGACACCGTCTCTCAAAGTTGCCTTCGGGCGGACGACGCACTCGCCTATGGCTTTGCAGACGAAGTCCAGCTTACCAGAAGAGCCGGAATAAGACTTGAGGGGTTTGAAGCGGGAGACTGGAGGAGTCTGATGATGGGCCACCCAAAACGGACGACTGATAAGCTGGCGGACGACTTCCCTTCCGAGTTCCCTGAAGAAAACCTCCCGTGAACAATGAGGCCAACTCAAGAGGCGTCCGGGTGGGGTTCCGGTATTCAATAGACGAAGGAGCATAATTCCCTCTCTTCATCTCAATACCTTAATCTTCTATCGTGGCACTTAATTGTATGTACCACAGGGGCGGCTGCACCAATCGGCCCACTCCACCTCAAGATATATATATATATATATATATATATATATATATATATATATAAACAGAAATAGGTATAAGGAAAGGGGATAGGAAAACATATAAAAGGCGAACACAGGACATGTGGGGAAGGTGGTTTTTGAGCAGATCACGAAAGTAAAAATATTTCCTTATCCGGGATTCTGTTTGAATATATATATATATATATATATATATATATATATATATATATATATGTTCGTACGTCATTAGTTTGCCTAATTGCAACGAAGTATGTAAATAAATAAATAAATCTTATTATCCTTTGATTGAACCAATTTTGCTTTTTTATCAATTTTCTACTTAATAATAATATAAATTGGCAGTTAATTCAATATGAAATACCAGCGTCTGCAAATTTTCCCTTCATGTATTCCCTCACTCTACTCTAATCACTAAAAGGTTACTAGCTGTTGGCAGAAGAGTAAAGATGCTCGGGTAAAACAAACGCACTCCTACAATTGTTAATTTTCATTAACTTTTCGAAATCATGAAACAGCCATGCTCTGCAAATAACTATTCTACGTAAAAAAAAATACCGGAACCGTGTCCCGGTATTTTTTGTTTACATTGATTCACGACCGTAGCTACGTTCCTTGTATATTTAAACTATTCTACGTTTAAACGTTAGAAAATTGCTGTGAATTTCATACTGTTTTGGTGCTGAAGTACAAAGTAGTCAAAAGATAATATAATAAACATTAATATATGAATTTGAGTTCAATAACCAATAAATGTGTATCAAGAGAAAATATATCTTTTAATTAAATGTATAGCATTAATCAAATGATACGTCCTTGGGTTTGGGTGAAATATTTACGTTTGAATTGTATAACTTCTGATTTCAATCACATTAAGAGGATATAATTGCTGTAAAATGATTTAAAATTTATTTAGATATTCCAAGGAATTTACAACTCTTAATTATGGTCTGAAATTGTTACGCTGGTCTTAATCATCTTTACGTTCTATGCAGATTTCGCAAACATGAGAATATTAAATTTTGATAATATGAATTAAACCGTAGAAAGGAAAATCCATTTTCCACTGCCAATACAATAGCACATTATTTTCCTTTGTTGGTAGATTTGAAGATGCCGGTCAAATGCCTTAGGGATGGATAACTAATAGATTACAACACAAGGCGGGAAGCCTTGTCCCATAATAACAGTACTGCTCTACTTACAAAGGTCAGAGACGCTGGGTTGCTAAATTCCCAAACGCAAAAAAAAACACGGGAGCATTTTTTCCAACGACCATGATCTGGGTTCTGGAGGTCGTCTCTCTAAAGCAAACAAAGCGGACAAAGTATTTGCCTCGGATCGACATTTAGGATCCACAGGCCCCGGGAGTGAGTGTCCGACAGGCCAGGATGTTGAGAGCTGACTCGAATGCCCTCACCACACCTTCGGAATTATTTCGATTAAAAAAAGTGAGAAGAGACGAAGACCGGGGCAGTTACGAGAAAAAATAGCCAAGTGAAAGTAAGGGTAAATGGAGAGAGAGAGGAAGGGTAGATGGAGAGAGAAGAAGGGTAGATGGAGAGAGAGGAAGGGTAGATGGAGAGAGAGGAAGGGTAGATGGAGAGAGAGGAAGGGTAGTTGGAGAGAGAGAGCAGTGGAGAAGGGTGTTATTGCAAGGGAGGGAGGAGGGTGCCATGTTCGAAGTTGGGAAGGAAGGGTGAATGGCGAGAGGGGGGAAGGGACAGAAGCTGTTGGGTGCGGGGTGGGTGAACCGGTGGGGAGGGGAGGTGGGAGAGGGAGGGAAGGAAGAGGAGGAGGGAGTGGGAGGGAAGGAGGAAGCTGACGGTACGAAATGAGAGTTATGGGCGAAAATTGAGTGCGAGAGAAGGAAGGGTAAGGGCGAGAGAGAATTTTTCATCGTCCTCCGTAGAAACCCCGCAAACGAGCAGAGAGGGGGAGGGAGACTCCCGTCCCTCATGCCGTCGCCTATTAGTCCCGGAGGGGTCCCGCCCACTCACGCGCCTTTCCTCCCCACCCAACTCTTCTCCCTCCTCTCCAGCCCCACCGAGTTTCCCTCCCTCCCAGGTACCCACCCCCTTGACCCCGGGTGGTATCCTACCCCCATTACCTCTTTCTGGAGTTGGAAGAAGGGCAAAGATGGATTCCAAATTGCGACGGGGTCCTCCGCCCCCCTCGTGCCATCCGGGAATCAAACAAAGGCTTCGTCCTACGGCACACGAGCCTTTTCGCCCGATACTTCTTCCGAGGGAACCGATTTGGGCTGGATCGCTAAATGGCTCCCTATATAGAAGGTAAAACCACAGGTAATCAACCGGAAGGTGGGTTTTTTGGGTGAAGATCCAGCTGATTTTGAATACGGCCTGTGTAATTCACATTTAAGGCCATGTTAAGGTAGATGGCGATTTCACAGGAATATCTACAGGACTGTATAACCTGGAAAATGGCATACGCTAGAGTGGAGCTACTTGTGTCTACGGTCATAAGCCAAACGATCCCATATCCAATACACTACCTCATTGGTATAAACCGGAGGAAATCGCATTAGGAGACGTTGATAGGCCGAATGAAATATTATGATATCTCTTTAAATTGGATTATTCCCTTTGGGATCCACCGGCGTCTTTCTGGAGGATGTTGGCAGGGTTAATCAATGGATATCGGTCATAAATGGAAGTTGGTGGTCAATTGCATTCGATATCATTCTATTACGATAAAGTTAAATTGGTCGAGCGTCATGTTTCCTAATCCTGAAGTCACGAATCTTATGAGAGGATATAGGCTCTTTATACGTTGGTCTCATCGGCAATCAATTTTTCTTATACCTTCTCTGTACATTATAAATTCTTACCTACTGTTATATTATCCTGAGCAAAAGTATTTACTCTGGGTCAGGCCCTAATAACCAAATTTGGCATAAAATTTGGAGTCATGGATATGATCTTCGAACATCCACTGACTCCCAACACAGGCTATCTGTTAGTAATCATGTGACGATTTCTATTTGTTCATTAGAGACTTTGCGAAACGGACGGTCCACATGCGTACTTCCTTTTTCCTGAAATTAGATCATAATATCAAAAGCTCCCAAGAAGTTTTTATTAATTTTCACTAGTATTTGTCACTTCTAACAGGTCGTTAACAATTAGCGTCGCAGCGGTCATTTGCCATGACTTCACGCATTGCTCGATTCTGATTTGCAGTTTAAAAAAATTGAGATAAAGTCTGTACGATGAAGAATTCCCTAGACTGTGTGAATACATTCACGTTATTCATTATATTCCCTTTAAAGCCTTGTCTCTTATTACTCTGTAATTGAATGATGAAATAAGCAAATTACCGTGACTAGGTCTCACTGAATAACCGTTGTATGTTATATAATAAAAATTAAATACGTATGCACAATCATAAACAGTTATCGTTTTACAATTGCGAGATATAAATATACAGTTCAATAGACAATTGCGCATGATAACAGAAAATATAGCGCGCAAATCTTAAAATTACATTTAATTAAAAAATTAGATTGCGAAGTGCAAAAGTTGTCACATAGAGATAGTTGCAATACGGAATTAATCACTTGTGAGTGTACCTATACTATAGAAGTGTTTTAATTCTCTACTGATATTTTACAAAGTGTTGACAGTAACTTGTCTTGGCAATTGATTATTAATTTTCCTTTCTCGCGCTAAAATATTCGATCTCATTTAGCACCATTATCAAAAGATTTAAACACAATTGTGCCATAAAATGGTCTCATGTCATTCTTTGACACAAAATGGTAACATTTTCTCCGATACGAGGTAATTTATGAGAGTTTGTTTCTGAAAGATTCGCTTACGTTATTCTCATTATATATAATGGTTTAGTAAAAATCTTAGGCCATATCTTGCTTGATTAACCACAAAGATATTCACTTAAACCTCAAGAGTATTTAACATCCCTGCAGTAAACCAATCCTTCCTCTCGTAAAAAAGGCGTGTACTCGAGCCTTTGGAAATTTCTCCTTTTTTTAACCAGTAAATTTAAAAGAAAGGATGGTGACAAGTGCTATTATTTTCCACAGTTAAACCATCCTCCCGTTTGATTATTCCCAGCTCCGCTTTCGGTTATTCTCCTCTGTTCGTTGTCTGCCTATTTCTCGATCCGCTCGCAAGGAGCGCCCCCCCCACCCTCGCATACTTGCCCGTACCTCCCCCTCCCCGCCCGTACATCCCCCTCCCGCCCGCCTTCCCATATTCCCGGCTGTCTCCCCCGCGACGGATGCTCTCCCGCTGGCCAACACCACGAGCGGCGCAGGAATGTGTATTATTAAAATTCCTTCCAGTTCTGTTCCAGTCTCCAGACTCCATCTCTCTCCGTGTCCTTCTCTCCTCCCCACCCATCTGCCGCCGCCTTCCCCGGGAGAACGACCCCAACCGGTCCCCCGTCCTCCTCCACCCCAAGCCGCTCCACCCCCTGCCCGTCACGCTCCTCCACCCCTTCTGCCCCCTTCTCTTAATCCCTCTCGGTGGGGAGCCGTCTCACTGCGCATTATTTCCACGCACCGAAAAGTCGGTGTTCGATACCCGGATGGGCGAGAAAGCCCTCCCGTCCCGTAGTGGTAGTACGTCCCGTCGAAATGAGACTCGCTTCGAGATCGGTGCTTGCTCTCCTCCCCCTGAATCGTCTTGGGACTATCCCAATAGGACCACGGAGGCTTCGTTTCTGGGTTTGGAGGGATTTTAACTGCCAAATCCTTTAGCTGGATCGTCATTTCAACCGCGATGAGGAGTACAGCATTCAACGAATTCATTTTAGCAGAGAAGGCTCGGAAATTCTATTTCCTTTGATGAATTGATAGCTTAGGATAAAATACGAAAAATTTGATCCAGGTGCATTGGAATACTCGGGAAGAGAAGAGCGGTAAAATTTGTGAGTGTGAAAGAGGAAAAAGACTCTGCAAAGATATGCCACAATGGTAAAATCATTAAATGAGGAACCAATTCTCTGATAAATTCTAAAAGCAGGACCTATTGACTTCGCTACCTCGATAAGGAACCAGGATGCATACACGTATTGAATGAATGAATGGAAAAGTATAGGCTTCATGAGGGTAATTTAGCAAACGGATTGATATCCCTGTTAATTCTCAGAATAGAGTTATAGTTACTGCGAAACTCAAGATTACTACCATAAGAAACTATTTTCTTTGTTGTCTAAAATGTTTTATCACTACTGACGCTTGCCTCGAAGCAAACTTTGAGCCTAATTGACTCCAGGCCCTTATATAGGAGACTTTTGGAAATGGAATCTAATTATCGAGGGTCTTAGATCTTGCTTAGATATTGCAAATATAAAAAGGTACGAAATGAAAAAAATAAAGCGATAAACGGATGCAAACCTAGATGCAACGAATATCAAATATCATAAATGTGAAGATGTGCATGCATGAAAGCTAGGGAAATAAAAGCTCCTTTTAACTGACTCTCTCCAAAGCGAGTGAAGAAAGAAAAACGAGGATTGACTTCGAATGGCTTTGCATGAAAAACCACCACTCAGAGAGTAGAAATTGCCGAAACTCGTTTGGCAAGATGGGCGAAGATGGCAAAGCAAAAAACGTCGCATGGCATAAAGCCACCCCCAAAATCGGAAAAAAAATTATACAAGCTATCGGGAAATTATCAAAGGAAAAATAATGGCACTAATAATTTGGAATTAATTGACATTTTCCCGACGAGGGAGGGAGCAGAGAAGTGGGCACTGGCCCTAATCAACCCGGAACTTTTTCACTTCTCCCCCGAGGTCCTTACACCACCCGCTGCCATTCACCCCCGCCTCCTTCTCCATCACGGCGTGACCCTCCCTCGACCCCTCCAAGGAGAGGCTCCAAACCACCTGCCGAGGAGAAAGGGGACGGAGAGGGTGCCGCACGAGATGGACCCTGACCGTCTCCGCAGCCTCACCAGGAGCCCGAAAACCCTCATCCCAGGTGCTCTCCAACCCCACATCCATCGTCCGAGCCGCAACGGCCCATCCCCCCCCGCGGCTGTTAAAATTACCCCGGCCATCACCCTTGAGCAGTACTCCCCCCACCATACCACCCTTTTTCACGCTAATGCCACGGCCGCATTCCCCCCGCCCCCATTCCCCAAACTTGAGCGCGTGTTGTCTCATCTCATTACCCTGCTGCGAGAACTACTCTAAAACGAGTCGCCTTCTTTAAGGAGACCGAGGTTTCCTCCGCCCGCCCACCGCTTCCCCACCCTTCGAGACCCTTTTGAACCCCTCGCCCTTTTAACCCTCACACCCCACCTCCGTCTTTCCTCTCATCCACTGCCTGACTTACCCTAGCCTTCCCCAACCCATTCTCTTTTTCCTTTCTCTCTATTTTCTAATCTAATTTGCGTCCTAATTCAATACACCTCCTTTTAATGTCTCCTCTTATGGTCGTCTTATATTTTGTATGGCTGGAAGTCTACTTCCTGATTAAATATCTTTCAACGCACGCAAACTTCACTTTAGCTCCCCTAAGTATTCCGGCGTTTCTTCTTCGAAATAAAAAAATGCCTTGCAATGGCTTTTATATTGCTTTTATAGCTCCCTAACGGAGCTTTTATGTACCTCGTCTAACTCAAAAGTTTAGTGTAGATAATGCAGGATTTTTAAAGGACTTCTTTAATTGGGATAAAAAATGTGCATTACACACATTCTTCATTCTGATTATTACTTGGCACCACATCTACGAAGTTAATTATATTCCACTCAAAGAGGCTATTTTTTAATACTCTACTATTCCACTTAAGAATACATTAATTTTTAGGGTATGAATATTTTCAACCAGAACATCATGTGTCCGATAAGATAAGCCTATCTACGGATTGCAGATAAAGATCCCAGAATATTTAAAGAAATATGCTTATTAAATTATTTGAAGTTTCGGGAGGTACGTAATTGCCACATTAAGCGTCAGTTATCGTTAAGGACACATTTTGTGTAAACATAGCGCAACTGGAACTTCCAGTGACGCATACCGTATACCAATACGTTCTCGAAAAATCATTCCAATCATTAATTAAAATTTTAATTGTATTCACTCGGCCATGGCATGAGAAGAGCTCCTCTCGTCTTCCCTTTTTGTTAATCCGACACCAGGGGTGAGAAGCTGGGCCTCGACGCCCTCCAACGCTTTTTCGGACGATTGTATCAAACGCTTTTAAAAGTTTCGGGAGAGCAATTGCCGCGGACAAGAGAGGTACACTTCACGAGATTCATTTCGTCATTAACGAATCATCTTTTCTGTTTTGGGTAAGTGGAGCGGGGTTGGAAGGAATGAACGGAATGTTTGTTTGATCCAAAATTAGCAACATTTAGCAAGTTGGTAATCGGAATAGTTCATGCCCCTCGTAAGTCACACATTCAACGTGGCATACGAAATGTGTTATCAACCATCCTTTTCGAAAATTAGACTGACGAATAACAGGAAACAAAGCACTGGTCTCCGTTAAAATCCTATGAGTGTGAGAGGAAATTTGGAAATCAGAATGAAGATGAGGTTACAATCAGAAAATCTGTTGAGTTAGGATTTTTACGCATTTAACCTAGCCTTATATATTATGAACAAGGTTATACTCTCTTACCTCATTTTATTGAACCAAATAACTTGAAATATAAAATAAAAATCAATGTTGAGCGTGGTGGCATTTGGGGCCTTTATAACAAAGAATTTTTTAATACTCCAGATTTTTCAACAGATAGGCCCCAGAGAAATTCGATATCAACGACAGCGTGGGGATTTAAGAGGCTAAGTTGATGACTACTTTTTATGAGGGCTACATTTTAATGACGATTCTATAATAACAAAACTAGTGAGATATTGTTAAATGATCAACATCGGAATTCACACGATGCCCTTCAAGGAGGGTTTGGGGCAGGAGGTGTTAGGTCACCACTTCTAAGACCAATTTTAACTTATATTCAAATACATATAATTGCAAATAAATTACATATGCACATACACCTGCAAATATACCTTATATCTACGCAGCGTTAAACTTGTCCTGACTTGCAAATCGAATTAATTTACTATTCTCATAATGACTTTCATTCCTTACTATTAAAATTCCTGATTGTTCATGGAAAGAACGAACATTTGTATCTATCTGGGATGGAGTCTATTTCCCTTGTCTTAGTATATCTGTATTCTAATCTACCTAAGTAGTATGGGGCCATAATAATTCTTTAGGTGTCATTGTTAAACAACGTTTGTTCTGAACCTTTCTAAACGTCTGTCTCGCTTGTTCTCTTCGCATCTCAAGCGGCTCCCAGCCTTATTCCCCTAAAATACTTGTCACATTCGCCTTCTCATTACAACAATTTTTCACTTGACTTTATCTCACTCTTTTGCCAAATATTCTCCCAAGTACTTGCCAACTAATCCCAAGTACTTGCGGCGTATTCCAAATGTGGCCTAACTAGAGAGAAATAACACCTCTCAAGTTACATCTGCCTCTGTTGAGTACAACCCATTGATGATAACGACTTGTTTGCGATAAGATAAAAAACCTCAGATCGACTTTATTACTATCTAATTGATACCATAGCGTTTAAGTATGTGTAAAACTTTATTTTACGGGATTTTAACGAAGGCTTTCTTGAAATCCATAATTAATGCATCAGCTCAAGTGTTATTTTCTCCCGATCTAATTATTTCGTGAATAAAAAAGCCCGATGTGGTTTCGCAAATACTGGTCCTACTAAATCCGTGCCGTTTGTGCCTTAGCATCTTCCTGCTATCGAGAAATATCATAATACTACAGACAATAATATGTTCTAATAATTAACATGAGATTGATATTAAAGATATTGGTTGGTTTCTCTTCATCACCACCTTTATAGATGGGGAGTTAAGGGCTAGTTTCCATGTACGAGGTACGGAGCCGATTCTATCGGTTTTAGGAAAATATATCGAATCGATTTTAGGAAAAGAATTTCTAAAAACGGGGCAATAGATTCAGCTAATTCCTTCGATATTCTAGCAAGTATTTTTTCCGGGCCTCATGCTTTATTGGCTTTAGTACTACAAAGCTGATGCTCTATTCCTTTCATGGTCAGTCGCTCATGTATTCCCTGGGGGGTGTGGACGCATTTTTGGTGCGTTTGCTATATTTCCTGCAGACCCATCTGACTTCTACGTTTTTATCTTGAACTCTTGTAATTTGGTTTTGAAATATTCTCGAAGTCCGTTAAAATTTACCCATTTGAATGAGTATCTTTTACTTTTTTCTATGTTTACTTTCACAAATGAAGTTTTTAATTCTACAAGAATAGCTTTATGGTCACACATGGTGTTCATTATCCGAATTTTCGATATAGTCTTATAGGCGTAGAAGTCGCGAAGATATCAAGTATACTTTACTCCTAGTTGATTTGGTAAATATATCGTACGGCGCCGAGTGTTTATTTTTTATATTAATCCTTAAAAATTAACATAAGAATTAAATAATAACGATAGATGATGTAATTGAAGCAACATTCGTTCGATTTTTCTTCTGTAGGGTAAGTCGAAATTGAAGGAATGGAAACTTTTCCATTCCTTCAATTTTGGAATGGTTTTCAGATGTACTAAATTCGATCCTAGGGTGGGGTATATATTATTTTGGCGCACAGGGGGAAGGGGCGTCGTGGGGCCCACGTATGCGTTTAAGACGCCAAGAGACTCACTTCTACAGTCCAGGCCGTTAAAAGGATGGCCAATCAGTTTCAAGTTTACACATCCCCACTCTTTCCCGATTTTCCCAACGAATACAGCGTAATTTTCCCCCAAGACTTTGAATTTTTAAAAGGCTTCTCTTATTTATCCGTGTCCCATCTGTACACGTCACTAAGGACGCCAGAGTAGGTGATGATACTAATGTTGATGTTGCCTGGACTTGCACGCGCATGATGACCCTCGCCGAACATGAACTGAGCTCAACGACATAAGGACATCACTCCGATCGGTAATTTTCAAACCTTCTGAGGGCTTTCACACGCCAAACAGAATCACGTTTGCCCTTGAAATCTCGGATGGAGATGAAAATTGCGGGGTGTTTCGGCCTTGTTAAAAAATATAATTTGGAGCGTTTGCGAATCGAAGACGTAGCCGAGTGGGAGTCATTAAAAAAAACGTATTTAAAAAACACCGAACTTTCATGACCGTATATCTAAGAATACATTAAGAGCGTAAAATGAGTTTATTGTCTTTTTTTAATTTGCACGCACTGCAAAATTTTATTATGACCACGAATATTGTTTTAAGAGCATTATTGCATTAATTGTTGATGCATACATTTTAAATAAAATTTAACTTCGCTTAAAATTTATGAAATTTTCATTAATTATTCAATTAATTTTATACATTATCATGTAAAGTGAAGTATGATATATTTCAAGCATTCAATATTGCAATTTTTTAAATTTTTTCAGCAGCATTTTTCAGTGCAGACGTACGTAGATGAATTAAATGTCTTTTCCAATGAAAATGTCACGCAATTTTAAATTATGTCATTAAACGTGTTTTAATTTTTTGTTGCTTAAATATCTTAATGTTGAACATATTACCTTTAAAACTATTTAAGTGTCAAACTTGTGACTTCTCTAATTTTTTTAGGAAATCCATACAATGTGAAGTATATTAGAGTATATATTTGAGAATTTTATTTTTCTATCTTAGAAAGAAAAAATTGAATTTTGTCGAAGGTGTTTCATTGATAACGATTTTAAGAGGCACACCTGAATTCACACATTTTAATGACTCAGTTGAAAAACATAAGCAATATCCGTGTCAACTGTTAAAACAGAAACAAATGTAATTAAAAATAATAAAAAAATCTCATTTTTTCAAAAATATAAAGGTAAGTTACTCTTTCTGGAGTCATAGATTACCAGTGCTATCAATTTTGAATAAAATGAATATCTTAAGCAATGATGATCCATTGTCAAGTCCGAATTCTGCTCAGCTGTTTTTTCGAATTACGTAAAAAGCAGAAATTTAGGCCTTTTTCTGAAAATGTTAACATAATTTGTGATTTTAATCCTTTTTAGAGGGAGCTAGGGTGAACTCAAGTCTGAAGTGCCGTGAAATGACCCAAATCATCATATTCCTGAATTTATTTAAATACTGGATTGACCACTGTGCCGAGTTTATTATAAATTTTTTCAATATACTCAGCATACATTCCGACATGGAGAACCTGGCATTGAGCTCCAAGAATTTACATATAAATATATTTAATATCCTAAACATTACTAACGTAATACTCTGCAAGAATTCACTTCTGGACAATTAATAAGAAAACACAATTTATTGAAAATCTTAAAAAAATCGACAGTAACGGAACGCTCGCATTCTATGTTTCCTTTTCTTTCCAGTTCTCACGGTTAAACGCCAATTTTTAGAATTATCCCGTCTTCAATTACCACACCGTTAACTCGTAATGACAATGTACACCTGTAGGATAAATAGAAAATGATGCTATACTAAAGTGGTTAGTTCGATATGACGTTATATTAAACACATTCAAAGAACTGGGGGAGATACCGTCACAGTAACTTTTACTGGAGTCATCCGCTAATATGCATTAAAAAGAAACAAAATATTTCAAAGTGTAAAAATCATTTACCTCGACCGGGATATCATTAAAATTTCAGAATTTAAGAGGATACCTTGGTAGCTTAACTGACGAAAGCACTCGGCCGGATATTAAGGGATCCGGGTTTGAATTCTGGTCCACGTGATTGAGTTTTACACTTTGAAGTTCCCGTATTGTAATAAAACAATATTTCCTTCAAGTCAACCACGCCTATAATATGTGCAGTTTATGGGCACCAATACATATCGAAGTTTTTAACTCTCGACCATGGCAACGATATGGAGTATTCCTTTTATTGTGATTTTCTGTGATTCTGGGCATAAGTATAGAAAAGAGTGATTGCGTCCTTTAAGTTCAAAATAATGGAATTAAGAGCACTGTAGAATTTATTGTAAAAATCATTTGAACGATATAGTTGATGCGAGATATCGAAACTATTAAAAATTAGATGAGTTTTTGATTTTTCTCATCATTACTTCTATTTATCGCTTACTTGGTGTGTCACCGTAATTTTCATATTTATTTTACGTGAATGGTCAATATTGGAAAAGTTATGTTGAAGAGCTCATACAAACAAACACACTTTTAACAACGAGTGAAGCGAAATAAAATTTCAACGGAAAAATATATCCTAGTCAGTATATCGTATTCATCAAGGTATTACTTTCAATATGCAAAATTGTTTTTGGAAATTGACTATCATAGAGTCTAAACTATCTGCTTTCTTTTGCTTACATGTGTCAGCAATGTGAAATTTGAAGCCTGCATTGGCAGAAAGTATAAATGGATTGGAAAGAAACCGCGTAATTTTAATGTATATGGAGAGCATAATTAACGCAATAAAGAGAGCGACGTGGTGGCGGCACACTCTAGAAAACGGTGGCGCGGCAGAAAACATGGCGGGCCAACGGTTGACATGAAAAACACACACCGTCCTCCTCTTTGGTAACTACGGTGAACTCGTTTGCAGAGACACGGGCGTCGCCGCGAGGGAATTGACACCACTGCAAGGTTTGCCCACTCACCGCTTGCTTCACCGCCCTCATTCGAGCGAGTGCCACCTCCGTGGACAATCAGCAATTTTTAAATTGCTTCTCTTCACAACACAAGGTCGAGCCTTCTTTCGACGAGACACTCCCCTCATCCTCAAATTTGACGGCGCTTTATCAACGCGCGTTGCATTGCTTCGCTGACGATCTAGCACATTGAAGTTTCATCTGTGGCTCTGCTTCCCCAAAGCACTACTTCTCCCTTGTACTTCCAGCTCCTTGACCCCTTCCAAACCCAGGCTCCATCCCATTGAAAGTGAAGGATATCTGATATGAGGCAAAGTCGGGGAATGGTACTTGTATCTAGACACAGAGCAAGTACCTTGGATTAGGACGTACATTTTTTGCCGATTGTTTAGGCAATTAAAATTCTGCACAAAGATTATTAACTATTATTGATGCTCAAGGATTTGGCTATCTCAGTTTGCTGCTTTATGTACTTAAATTGCTCTTAAAGGATTTGGCAAATGGGGATTCTCCGTAGTGAATAAATAAGGTTTGGTCCTTCATAGGTAGCACCAGAAGGTATTTATACTCAAAAGTTAGTTCTGGGTTTTTTTTCCTGTATATTTTCCCAAGGTTTTGAGCCTAAGTGCCAATCCAATGGGTAATATTCATTTTTTGTTGTACTATATGTGTACTCCGATATTTGGTCAACCAAGTGACCATCGACGCAAGAGAGAGTTTGATAGCTAGGAAGACAAGAGTAGCGAAGTACTTCCCGCGGTCAAGTGCAGAGTGAAAATTACCTTTAACGTACAAATTCACAGACAATAGTACGCACCCCTCTCCTGTCGTCGTTTCTGTGCGTTTTTCCCCTAGAGTTAGGATGCAAGATACTAAGATCGAGGAAATGGAAACTATACAATTCTCTACCCAAGTCCTGGTTACCACATACCAATGTCTCCATTTGTCAGATTTGATCCTAATTTTCGAATGCTTAGCATTTTTTTACGTACAATAATTATGCCTCAATATATAACTGTGTCGGATCATCTCATGATAACTGTTTTAGGTGGCAACTAACACTAAGGTGGCAAAATTTCTTCTCTTAAAACTAATAAAAAAACTATTATCTGGTCAACCGTAAACAGTCAAATATTCACGCGTCAATATACATCATTCTGTTGAAAAAGGCGGGCAGGGTTGCAATTTAGACGCAATGATATCGAAGTGTTAGAAATACGCAGGAAATGTCCTTTGACGTTGAAGGTTCGCTGGGAGGACCGATAAAAAAATGGAAAGCGAGACATGAAGCAAACACAGGAGACAGAAAGCCATCCCGCTCGAGCGAAGCGCCTTCTGTCGAAGACGGCGTGTCGACCACGTACACATCGGTGCCCTCGCCATTTTCGGGGTCGCATCTAATCTAATCAAACACTTCATACCCCTTCCCTCCAAAAAGCGTCGTGCTTCCATCCATTATTCACTCGCGCGAGGGCGAACAAGAACCTTGGGCACACGCACACACGCCTACACACAGGCACACACACTCCCCGGGGTGACAACAGGCTGTGCTCGATAGAAGTACAATATTAGACCTGCACGGCACTTCGCCCTTCCCCTCTCGCACAAACGGCAGAGAAAAAATTGAAACCGAATCCTGCCCCCTCCCTTTCTCTAGTGGAGGGAAGTAGGCGTGTGGCGGAGGGTGTAGGACAGCCTTTCCCTCACCATCCCCGCCACATTCACTTATATTTCCCTGCTTAGAATTTTAATCCTTATGTGCTTCTTTTATTTTTAACTTTACAGCGGAGCTACCCAGGGGATCAGTCGCTCGGAAATGCATGTCAATGGAGAGAGAGACTGCGTGGACCACATTCGAGGACGCAAAATTGGAGCTGCTAGCTACCTGCGCAGGTACTCACCCTCATCCTCCCATGCATTTCCTTTCCCTCCCCTTTCTCCCCTATCTTTTCCACCTCTCCCTTGCTGCATAATTTCATTAACTGCATTCGGCTCTCCCTTGAATCCCACCTCCTCATCCCATCTGCTCGCACATTTCATTCGGGAGTAGCATTAATGGCTTTCCTCCTTCCCGAGCCCACCGGCTCGGCAGAGTGTCCACGACCGGGGATGGACGGGCTCCGACTGAGTGAGCGAACGAGTGAGGGGTCGGAGTCGGTCGGCGGGCGCCCTTATAAAGAGCAAAGTGTCTCACTCGGAAAGAGAATTGTGGAGAAGCATTAGCGCGGAATTTGATGGCCTGCCAAACGAGCCGGAGACACCCTCATCTTGATGGACCTACCAGTGGAAAATAAGAAGTGGTTCGCGAAGTGTTTCACGAGGAATCGTCTCCTTCCGGTGAAGGGGTCGGGTGAGGATAAGGGCAGCGAATCATTGCAAGCACTGAGAGACATCAGCATTTCAACCAATATTAATCATCTCATATTCCATGCGTGGCTGATGAAGACAGAAATCGGTGGTGGAATTCGATCCCCAATATAATAAAATGATATGAAGTTCTCGAATTGGAATGGTGTTAAAAATTCTTGAGAGAATATGAACGTAGATTTAAACGCCAAAGGTAAATATCTCCAGAATGTTTTTCCAGAAAGACGAAAAAAATAAAATGTTAGCGCCATATCTTTGATATTAATTATTAAAAACATATGTGACCATAAATATTGATGATACACAGGTTTTATTCCTCTCAAAAAGCATCTTATTAAATGATGTTCCACTATTGAGTTGCTGGATTCACGCCTATAGAAACTTTTCCAAAAATTAATAATCGAATCGTACTTTTGATCAGCCAACAACAAAAACATTCCCTCAACTTAACTGCAAAACTTACACCATAGGTATTTAATCAACATTTTTCGACACCAACAAATAAAATTTTACTGAGGTCGTGGTCATAATTGTATTTGAATTGAAAATGGATTATATTTTTATAGGTTCAGGCTTCACATCTTGGAATTTTTATTGTGGTGAATTTAATTCTGTCGAAATTCTGTATAGAAGCACGTTCTTTCTTTTATTTGAAATATGGATAGAAAATATTTATCATGGAATGTTTAAATACGATGTCATTTAATATGACATTGTTCACCATAAAACTTTGCAAAAAACATTTCAAATTAAACTAGATGAAACATATTAAATTAATAACTAATGAAACAAAACTGTTACGATCCATTAACGCGATCACAAGAAACGTTTTCATTAAGGATTTCAAAACGAATCTGGGAATGTTTCCCGAGCGAAAGTCTAAATAAAAATACCGAAACAAAGGATTTTATTTCGCTTCCGTCCCGAAATTTCTGATTGGAGTTACACACCCTGAAATTTGTTCGGGAGAAGTTTTTATGAGGTTTTCCGTATAAGACATTTTTTCAACTTCCAACTGAGGAATTACGTTGTTATTTTCTTTTCCGTTATGAAACCCCCACCAGCCGAACTAGGCGGAGCTGTAGCAATCCCGACGCAGCACTCTGCCGGGGAAAGAGCTCCATGGTCCACAGATGGAAACTTCACAAAACCCACGGGCATCCGGAATGAGAGGCGTATAACGCGAAACCGAGATATCCATCCAAGTCTTCCAATGTAAAAGTTTTCGCTATTTGTCATTGCGAGGGCTTCTCATTCATCCTGGGACCAAAACGGAGACACCTGCAGGCAATCCAAAGGAATCTAAAATCCACTGAGGTTACTCGGAGAGCCTTCGAGAGCGATTACACTTAGAAAAGAAGTACTATCAATTTCAACTGTATAGCTACATTCAACAAGCTAAATTCTTCTGTCCTATTGACGAGGGAGCACTCCCGAATATAAGCGGACATAGACAAAAGTTTTCCTCATATAATATATTTTTTCGACGGCAGTTAACATACTAATAGAATATTATGGCATGTACTACAACATGGTAATGTTCATTACCAATAAAAGTCTCAATCTTGGATCAAATTGTTATTATTATTAAAAACCTCACCTCCAGTCAACTATTTGACGAAATATCATTTTGCTGCCATTTTAGGCTGTGAATGTGAAGCTCCAGTCATCAAGCTAAGGTCAGTAAATGTTAAATTCGTATAAATTTAAAGATTTCACAGCCCTTCGTCAGTTGATCGTTACAATATCTACTATCTTCACATCTGTTTCATAAGCCTAGAAGTCTGCCCTTCACCTCAAGAAATCACAGTAAAACATTTAAGCACCAGAACACAAGTTGGCGCAAATAGAATCGGCAGCAATTGACATAGTAGGTGAGGAAGACAGCACGCCGCCAACAATGCCCAAGGGATCCAATCTTGAACGGCAACCAATTATATTACTAAAGTTACGCATCTGACCGCATACATTGGTCGAATCTTGACCTTTGACCTAAAAGAGTTTATTACTATATTATTACTATTAGTATTACTCAACAAATGCTCATGTTTAATAAAATACTGCAACCTGTAACGAGGTACTACATATTTCGCCAAATCATAAACATAGTTATGCCGTAAACTGAAAACCTTACGGGGAATACTTTCAATTTATGATATTTTTGAAAATCTGATCACAAAAAAAGTCATCCCCTTAACTTAAAATAAGAATCATTATACGCAATCATCTTTTCCATAAAAATTATCATTGAAAATATTAATCCATGTACAAAAATATGTGCATGAAAACTTCAAATTCTTAAATCATTCACTGATACGAATTAGTAAATTTTTACAAAGAAAGCATTAGTTCACTTAATCAATTCGTAAGTGCAATGAAAATTGAGTCACCAAAGATATTACCAAGAATTATGCTCTCCAAAGGGCATATATCTTTGAACTACGAATACAATAGGCTTTTGACGAATACAATTAAATATTATTTATTTATATATTTATCTCCTAAAATCAGACAAAAAAATTCGAAAAGATTTTCCGTTATAAAAATGTTAAAAAAATGATCCGTTTCCTCATTTGAATATCACAGTAAACATCCAGCGTGGAGGAATCTCAAACTGTTGTATATCACTCATGGTGACTGAAAAAGGGTAAAATCATATTAGGTAAACCTCTGGAGGCTAATCTCATTGTTACGTGCAAGCGCAATCCACTGTCTAGTTCCTAGACCTCCTAATCCAGGTCTAGCCGTTCATCCGTGGCATTTGCGGGCACTTATCTAATACATCCACCGAAAGAACACGTTTAAAGCGATCCTCCATGAACTTTAATGGCTCTGCTGTGGGATCCATGGTCTATCGGCTCCAATTCCAATTGTTACAGTCTTACCATGTACATTTCGTAATTCCATTTGTGCTCATTCACGGTTGGTCGTGCTTGGAATCATGAAATGCAGACTAGAAGCGTAATTCTATTGGTCTCACCTCTTTGCCATTTGCGAGAGACCGGGACTCCCAAGATCCGGCGACTCGACCCGGATAAACAACGGGCAAAGATCCGGAAAGGGAAGGAAGAACTCGGGAAAATTTGAACGATTCGAGTCTTCTCCTCAATGGGCGTGGCATTGAACCATCAAATCCTTCTCTATACCTTACTTCATTTATTATTCAAATCCATATATTTTTTGATTTTTTAATGCAAAAATTTGGAAGGAATTATCTTTCAACTGAGAGTAGAGAGAGACTATCTCAATGCAACAATTTCAGAGTGTAAAAATCATTCGCCGCCTAGACCGGGATCCCCGTCACTTGCCATCGTTTATCCCGGTCAAGGCGAATGATTTTTACACTCTGAAATTGTTGCATTGAAATGCATGTTAGCGGATGACTCCGTTAAAAGTTACTGTTGCGGCAATTCCCGCAGTTTCTTGAAAAAAAGAGACTATCACACCTTCAAAACGTCAATACTATTTCTTATAACTTTTAGTAAATACATGTATTTTCAGATACAATTACATTGAACGCACGTTAGTATTCACTAAAAAATAGGCTAAAGACCAATCTTGTTTAAAAAGAAAACTCCATTTCTTCCTTCTCCTTTTATGTATTGTCTCTTCCAGTAATCTCAATCTCATTGAACGTACGAACAAGGTCAACTCTTGCATATTAGTCGACTCATATACGGGTAAAGTCCAGTTTGTTTCCCTAGCGCTCAATTAGCACTGCCGAAATTCAAGAAAATCTTACCAAACAAAAACTAGAGAAATATCAATTCCTCAGATATATTTCACTAAGTGAAATGATTTTTAAAGGTAAATTTAAAAGGAAAAAAATGATACCGCACATGGCATCGGAGATAAATCTATAAAGTTAAATTATTCACCCAAATCTCAAAAGTGTTTTCTCTGTTCACTGAGATCTTCCATTCAAAAGCACACAAATCACATCACGGTACACCTTAATTTTGTATAAATTATCGAACATCAATAATTAGCATTATTTTTATCATTTAAAATTACTTGACATACATTATTTGTGTAAAAGTTTCTATACCTCGAAGAATGACTCTGTAATTAAGTAGTTTAGTTTGGTATTGACTAGATGAAAAATTACTCTTCGAAGAGGTGCAGAAAGAAATTTGAAAAAATATTTAATGTGTTTATTAATCAATGTACTGTGTAATATTTTTCTAATATCGTCAAAATATCCTCCTACGTGCAAGAGTATCTATAATAATGTTCGTTTTAAACAGCCCATATAAGGCTAGAAATGAAGCTATTTCACCTAAAAATGGAATCTGAAAATATTTTGTAAAATACTAGTATATACATGGTATTGAAGACTGTAGACAGGCAAGGATATTGACGTCAATACTTTTGTTAGTATGAATTACCCATAATTTCATATATGTAATGCCCTAATGACGAAAAGTGTTAGCAGTTATATATAAGTTGACAAATTCAAATTCGCTTTCTTCAAAATATTTATTTCTATTCATCTTCTGACGCCTCACTCACTCTTGCACCTGCACGTCTGGTAATTTGCTTTCATATGGAATTTCAAAGAACATATTAAACACTTTTAACTTTTTAAGATTACATGCTACAATGATAATTTTCCCCTGCCTCTTTTTCTACAACAGTGAGGTAGTAATAAAATAAATAATAAATCCTAATAATGAACAAAATAGTAGAACTTTATCAGTGAAAATGTATATAAATCACGAGCGTTTTTCATGAAAAATTATTGCATCATCTTGATGTGAAAACCTTAGTCATGTGACGGCAGTTTTCACCTGAAGATTATGTAGTATATTGAAACTGGTCGCGGTTGAAATAAGGTTCCAGCGAAAAAGCGTTACTATTTTGTTCATTATTACGATTTATTCATCCTTTCATCACTGACTGAATTAAAATCCGTGGACCAAGACTTTGTCGATTTTATTTCATATACATGACCTTCTATTTATCTAGGTCTGAAAGCATCGAATTCAAAATCTTATTCTTTAATTACAACTTTTATTCAGATGTAATTATTTTTTTATGCAGTCTCCATTTCCGAATAAATACTATCTAAATGTCAAACAGCAAATGAATGTCAAGTGCTAACGCAAATGCTACTAAAAGAAGTACAATTCATTTCACTGCAAAATAAAACACTGGTTTCGTTGATGGCTGATTCGAAGTGATGAACGTGGTTTTTGTGTTTGCTGGTGCTCCGCTCTCACATTGGTCCTGTGCTCTCAACGGATTACGCATCAAATAGACTGAAACTTTCCCCTCAAATCTCAACAAACTTCTAATTTGACGATGCTGAATTAAGAGAGAGAATAAAGTACTTTTAGTAATGCCACAATTAATTCTTATCTCGATGATTACTGTGTTTTTTTATTAAGGTTATATAAAGGAATGAAGTGGACGAAATCGATAAAAGTGGCGAACTTTCGGATATACTTGAGTCATCTGAGAAAATAGGTCTAGAAAAAATAAGAATTCAAACTTAAAATGGACAATTTGTCATTGGTTCTAGATTTCGACAAGATGCACCCGCGTCGTTATTGTACGAACGTACTCACGCGCGCGTGCGTACGTCCTCGTGGCTTGTTGTCAGCAGTTACGTCAGGGGTGCAAGAAGAGAAGAGCTAGGAAAGGATCCATGATACATCTCATCGTAAACGACGTAAATCGTAACGTAACTTTCGGCGTCAATCGTTCGTCTGGTCATAAGCTCCACCCTCAAGACTCCCTTGCGCAGTGACAATGGCTTCCGTGCCACTTCCAAACATTCAGCTTTGACTGATTAGAAAGGAAACCAACCGCTTTAAGTGCCGACAAAATGCGCTAGAAATGAGATGCCTGAAGAGTGCATTCGGAAAGAACGGGGGAGTGGAGCGAGGAATTAGTAAAATATGAAAGAGGCTTGAATTAAGCCTGCTTAGGCTCTTTTGGTTGCACGGAGAGAGAGGACGAGAGGCGGGCAGCCAGAAGGCATGCGGGCGTTTGGTTTTGAAGGAATGATCAGGCTTAGAAACTCATTGTTACACTTGAATGAAGAGATTCTAAGCGCAAGGAAAATTAGATGTCTCAAGTGCAGTATGAGACCGTGTAAAGTCACAAAGGAAAAAAGTACGGTACATAAATAGAGCGTAAGAGAAAACATTTAGCAAGAGGAAATTCCATCTGGTAAAACAATAGCTTAATAACTTTTTGCATCTTAATGCGTCATTACTAAATTTAAAAAATCCACAAAATAAAATGGGAGAATTGACAAATTTTTCACCTTAGAGGATTCATGCACATCAAAATAGGCCAAAGTGTTAGGGAATTATTGAAATTCATTGTGCGACATATACGTAATTTTACCTAAAATATTAATGAAAAACTCGAGGATGTAAAGTTTCAAATACGAAAGAAATGCGCTTGACTTAAAGGAATTTAATACATTTTTAAAATGCTAATTAATAAAAAAATACATTTTATATCTCTTCTAAGTATGCAAAATCACTGAAATTACAATGGAATAATTTTATGCGAATTTCTATGAAAAATCAACGCAAGAGATAAATGACCAGACATTGGCGAATATTTTGTTACAGTTAAGCTAAAATTAGGAGCATATATCATGGCAAACAAGAGTGATTCAGGGAATATACAAGCCCATACATACACACAGAGAGCCCCTTCTCTCCCTCCCGCCCTTCCACGGTGTGGGGGTTGATACAGCGGCCTATGAATCACCCCCCGCCCCTAAACTCCCTACCCCCAACTCCACCCTTCCCATCACCCTCCATTTTTACCCCGGGTTAACCCTCTTCCCACGCCCCGCCACAAAAAACCGTCAACGCCCCAACTCCCACCAGTGCCAAAACTTTTTCAATTCCTATTTCCCACCACACGGGATCCCTCCCCCCATTCTTACCCCACCCCTCCCCCTTTGTTGCTCCCTTGCAAGCCTATTTTTTTTTCTTTTCAACTGCGTCCTTCTCTAAGCCCCCCGCTTCCGTAGCAAAGAGACACCTCCCTCCCCCTTTCTCCCTCAACCATTTCTCCAACTCTCAAAACCACCCACGCACTATTTCCCCTTCCTCCCCCCTCCAACTGCACAACTTCCTCCCCTCTCCCGCGCACACCCAAAGGGCACTTATATGCGAGAGGACGCTAACAACGTCACCCTGCCACCCACCACTTCGGCGTCCGTGACAGCTGTTAGCACTCTGCCGCCAATCCGCGCCCCACGGCGTCGAAGTTCCCGCCCAACCCCCGTACTCTGCCTCCGCCCGATACCCCGCCCCCCTCCCCCGCCCCCGACTGGTAGAGGCCGGCGTGAATGATGGGCGGTGGCGAGCAGTCCAAGTGCCGGCCGGCTTGATCCAACCTCGACTCCCCAGGGCCCCCGGCTGTGAGAGTGTCCCCCTAACCCCTCCTGCCCCACCCTCGAGAGTCCGCTTACAGTGCGCCGTGGGAGGCACTCCTTCGCGTATTTTTTCGGACGCTAAAGTTATAAAAATGCGAATGCACACAATAAAATCGGATTAGAGACGACAAGAGATTTACTTTTTTGCTTGAGGGAGTAGAAAAAAGATTAAATGCGCCAGATTTTTTTTTAATTCGGAAAATTTAAGATTGCCTAAGACTTAGAGGGGATTTAAACTACTATCTGGGCCTTTTTCGCTCTTCGAACAAAAACAAGTGAGAGGGAGGGAACATTTTCGGAGAAGGCAAATGAAATAGTTGAGCACAGACACTAATTCCACTGAGGTATGCTCTACGAGTATATAACTCAGTTCTCTGAAGAAATGCGCCCCGCTACAATTAGCTTTATCACATAGATACTAAAGTTTCCTTCACTACTCCCAAAATTACGTGGGATTAACCCATTGCAATGTCAATACTCTTAGACGTGGATGAACAAAATTATTGCTCGGAATAAAGCATGAAGTGATTCATATTATAGTAAGAATGGTCTGTCTCCTGAAGCTACATGGAGTTATTTGCTTATAATCCATGCTCTTCTATTGAATGTTAACCTTCAGTAAATAGGATTTATCCGCCAGTTGATGAAGACTTCTTCATTAATAAATGTCTGAACTAGAATATTCTCCGCTTTTATCAAGTAAGTTTGACTAACTAACGATCAATGATAATTTTTTGAAATGATATATCAACAAGAGAAGAATAATAGTTAACGTATAGAATGTTAACACGTACATTAATTATGCTCTTCAAGACAAGTAAAAGGTCCATAGAGTAAAACCTATTCTTTGGACAGTTTGGAGAGTCTAATGGATTTGAAGGAAATGATTGTCGACACCCAGTACACATTGGGAAAAATTTGAATAGAGGGAACGAACAAAATTAGTTTCCTTTCGTGTTTACTACCCAGACGCAGTAACTAGTCTCAATATTATGTCTGAAATGCAATTATTTACTAACGTCCCATATTAATATTAATTCCATCACGAGTTAGCTTCTTAATAACAGTATTAAAAAGTCTTTAGAAAAATGAATCACACAGACGAAGCATGACTTCATGTTTCAAAATATGTAAACCTCGATAAACTGTGAGGAAATAATATTTCAAATGGGAGCCAATTTATTGAAACCCATTTTTAAGCAGAGAATAAAATAAGGAAATTTTCATTTCATCTCGGCAGTTATTCGAAGCGAATGGATTTCAAAATTTCATTTGGTAGGTTGAATTTTTTTGACGTATGCATCAATCTATTGCTTGTTGTCATCCCACCGCACAATCATCTCATTGATTCCGTAGCCCTCCCATAATTTATTAGGTGACCTACTATAATTTTGATCATCCCATATCCGCAGCATTCGGATAACCGCATTTTGATAACACAATCCACAAAGGTGCACTTCTAAAACGTCACTCCTTTAAGGGGATGGCTCTCAAAATGAACTGATCAAACATCGATGCCTGCCACTCAAAACTCAAAAGAGTTTGCTAATGAGGGAGAAGAATCCTGCGTAATGGAGAGAAACTGAAAGCTAACCCCATCCCAGAAGCTCCCCGCAAAGGCGCCGTGCCATAATAGGAACGAGACAATGATGCGCTTGCATTCCGAGACCACAAATACGCGAAACCACTTCCGTTCATGGAAGGCGGGTCGCTCCGAGAGTGAGCCCAACCCGCAAATCGCAAATCCTCGAACGCTGGTGCCAAGCTTTTAATTACCGACTACGCGGTTTCCCCACCCACCTTCCCCAGGGCGGGCTGAACCACCCCCCGCCCCCCCCGCAGATCAGCCACTCTCCCCCGTGACCAAATACGCCCGCCAACGAGCGGCACCCACCTCACCAATCCAACGATCCCCCATCCTGCGATATATTACCCTAGAGTGTATGTCCTCTAGGTCATCTAGATTCACGCCCGTTTCAGGAGGCACAAGATT
The DNA here is from genome assembly GCA_037158775.1 of Hetaerina titia. Taxonomy (NCBI): domain Eukaryota; kingdom Metazoa; phylum Arthropoda; class Insecta; order Odonata; family Calopterygidae; genus Hetaerina; species Hetaerina titia. Next base: position 21,600,406 of record CM073770.1, on the reverse strand, counting down.
TGTATGAAACGAATCGGGAAAATTTCTTGGGAAAAACAGATTTATTTCAGAAGATATTGCTACAATGCCTCAAAAGTCTTCAAAATATGAGGATAATATAAAAAGTTCTCGTCCTCACAATGAAAGACTACACTTTACAGTTAAAAAATTATTTTATTTTTCAACATAATCTCTCTTCAACACACTTGATCCAGTGTTTCTTCAACATCAGTATTCCTTCCCGGAAATGAGAGTCTGGAAGGCTGTGAAAATATCCATCTACGGCACCTAATATTGGATACGAAGCGCATCCCAGAAACAAATTTCTTCAGGTATGGGAATAGATGGAAGTCTGAGGTTGCTAAATAGGGAGAATAGGTGGGGTAGCCGAGCAAATCGTTCCCCAAATCCCGTAGTTTTCCCATCGCCAAAGCACGTTTGCAATCAGGTGACAGCAGATTGTCCTGGTAAAAGATGATTTCTTTCTTCTAAAAGCCAGGTATCGTCTCGCGAATTTTAGCATTCAGATGGTCAATAAGGTTGGAGTAATATTCACTTGTAACAATTATGCCTTTTTAAAGGTCATCAATTAACAGGACCCCTTTCGCATCCCTAAACACACTAGCCATGACCTTTCCGACAGATGCGATCGACTTTGTTTTCCTTGGCGCTAAACCACCACTTCCATCAACTGCTTCGACTGCAGTTTCATTTCTGGCGTGTAATAGTGGACCCATTTCTCATCCATGGTGGCAATTCGCCGAACAAAATCAGTTGATTTCCTCTTGAGTCGGTCAAAACATTGCTGCGAAAATCGTTTGCGCATTTGCTTTTGATCAGCACCCATATTACGTAGAGCTTTCGTATCCCTGATTAATTTTGCAAGATGTTTCGCACCCTTTCTTCCAATATTCCTACGGCCTATGTCACTCATATTCACTCACCTATCACCCAATATGATATCATATACCTTTTCGATGGTATTCGGTGTGGTTGCGGTTTTTGGCCGTCCTTCACGTGGGTCATCTTCGGGGTGTGCGACCGCGTTTAAATTCAGCTGCCCACTTTTTAACGGTTGATATTGAACGATCAGAGTCACCGTATACTTATTTTTCTTTGGGATGAATTTTCTTAGGGGTTAATTCATCCAAAACGAAGAATATTATGACCGCAGGGAATTCAATTTTTCTATTTTAATGAAAAACACGAGAGACGTCTACTCCAACAATACGTATACAAAGACTACTTGAGACAAGTTAAAACTTGTATTACGAACACCTGCACCCAGACAGGAATCATAAATTACGCTGATTGGAGCGTCATATTTGTGTCCGGCCAAGAACTTTGCATCTTACCCTTCATCCCTTGAGCATCGACACACTATTGCCAGGGGCTTTTGTACGACACGAAGGCTCCCTGCTATGCGGATTCCTGAAGGTCTTTAAGGGTACGCGTTCAGGCTTCTTTGATGGCTTGACTTAGGGTCCCATAGTGGTGTCCTTTGAGGGAGGGAGGATTTCACTTTTGGGAATAGGATGCAGCATGCTGGCCTGGCTAAGTCGGGACTGTAAGGGGGTTGAGGAATCATCGTGAGCAGACGCTTGACTCCGCTCTTGGTTGTCCGACAAGACCTTCGGGACGAGTTTAGCACAGATATTTCGCATCGCCAAATTTTCACTGATAATGGTGTACACTGTCATCTTATCAATTTCAATACGATTTGCGATCAGACGCACACTTAACTGATGGTCTGAATTCAGCACTTCAGGTACACGTCGGGAAAGAGTTGTTTCTGATACTTTTTATAGAAACCTTATACACTTGTTTGAGCATTTGTTCTTCGATCCAGAGAGAGAACATCACGACACCGTCTTTATGAACCTTGGAATGCTCACTTCAACAACACGCTCGATAATCATGGCTGCAATTCCCGGAAATATCTGCCCACGTGACCCTTCGTCAAATTGAAATTCAAATGTCGTTTGAAGAAATGAAAACACAAAGAAATTTCACCCTCTGGTTTTTCTCATAAAAATACAACACTTGATACAATTCTTTTATTTTGATTTAATTGCTATGTTTAATTTGAGTGGTTTCCTTTGCGAGTACCTATTCCATAGACACGGTGTGCCTTTATTAATGACTCGATTCTAACAGTGGAGACTCAGTAATCGTCTTTAAGCAACAATTTTAAAAGAGAAAGTACTGTTTCCATGACAAATTTTGGTGGTAGCGAAGATTTGTAAGAATAAAACATTTTTATAATTAACGAAGAGTGCATGAGTTAAAATTATTAATGAATCCCATAGTAGATTAATTAGTGAATGAATTGGGTAATTAATTTTAAAATGATTAAATTTTTCGTGACTACTACACATTAATATTTGTGTGTTTATCATTTCTTTTTGAATTAATATAATTTTTAGGATTAGTAATACAGAGTAATGTTATTCAAAGAAACGTTATTTTCCTTCTTAGAAAATGTATACTAAACGGAATCAATTGATAAACTATATATATTTGTGGAGTACCTGCAGAATCTTTTTCCCTCTCTGTAGGACGAAAAAATGTGAAATTCCTAATTACTTATCCCTTTCGCCATAGGCACATTCAAAATTCAAATTTCAGAAACCATGATTTTTTTAGATTCAGTATGAAGAAACGGATTGAATCGATCATAAAACCTTTTGCATCAAAACCTTTGACCTCGGTAGACCTTCGGTTAACGAGATTCTCAGCTAAAAAGAATGTGGTCAGTTGGCAACTCGACTTTAGAATGGATGTCACCCAACCTTGGCGGATTTATATGCGCTGTGGCGATATATATAGCCATTAAAACAGCCTCAAAACCAAATTTATCGATAGATACACACATCTCCACACATTAAATGTTTCTGAGGAGTAATTCAATTATGAATATTTCATGTTTATCTACATTAGGTCCTCAAATAAGTAGGGACATGGACTCATTTTCAATCCATCCGTATCACAATTTTATTCAGATTTATGAACGATATATAAGCCAAATATTAATTGCAAGCAATTGGAATAGGAGACAAAAGTAGCTTTGTATTAATGCGTTTAAATATGAACCACGAGTACTTATCTATGAATGCGAGAAGAACTGAGAGAAGCGATTATAACAAAATAGGTATACCCGCCAACAAATATCATTCACGGTATAAAAATGTCAAAAATGAAAGTTATTCTGGACACTTAATATTTGATAACAAGAAAAGAGTTTGAGCTTTTCTTTCGAAATTCGACATAATCTTTCTATTATGGTTAGTCCTAACTTGAGAACAATGGGATTATTAATATTCCCCCAATTGTTCAGATGAGAGACTGAAATTAAATACACAAAGAAGTTTTATCCTAGGTTTTAATGTTTATCTTTGATTACTCCAATAAGAAAGTCATTCCTCTTTTCATAACTAATGAAAACTTCAAAGTTAAGTGTAACACCGATTTACAAATCAACCTACTCTTTGCTACATTCGATTTAATATAGAAACTGATCTAGTAATGTTTCTACACATCTGCACCCACATTTTAGGTTCGACAGATAAGTTTAAATAGATGCAGAGAAACATCACAATCATGTGATCAATTATTCACATTATTTCAAGACTATATTTTTATCTTACTTTCTTCATAGTTTTCTTTCAAGTACCCCGTGTATGTATTCCTAAAGATTAAGAGTTAAAGTAATGTATTGTACAAATTCTCCAATTTTAAATATCTTATGTTTCACAAAAAAGGAATTTTTTGAGGAAACTACCTTTTTTTAACAACTATTTATTTGCCAGACAATCAGTTATATTACAAAAATATGTATATGTAAAATATATGGAAGTCATCACAGGAACTCTTACGAGCGCAGTCTTTCCATGAGATGCCTGTGTCTTTTACTGGAGATTTTTCAAAGCAGCAATCAATCTTGGTGATGAAATGTGGCTCGGGGTAAATCCTGCCGTCTGTCTTACGTTAAAATAGGTACAATTTGCCTACGGTTGTTCTTACGGATTTACTTCCGCCCGTACGAAATGTCACGGACCACTTTCAAAACTGATCTCCCATTTCCGAAGAGAACGACCACGAACCGCTTTCGCTGACTCAAGTACACTATCTCCCCACGCAAGGTTATGCGCGCCTCAGTCCGGATCGACCGCCATAATACGAGGAGCGAGCCCAAATTTGACCCGCTTTTAAATAATTTAATAAATTTGTACTCGAATATCTGGCCCTCCAAGGGCAAAAACTTTCGGTAAATACTTATATTTCAGTTTCAGTTCGCGGAGCTTATAGGGAAGTTTTCCCTTCCTTTGGGTGGTACTAGTGTCTTTTCAACTTACTTCCTCCTTTATTAAATATATATACTCTTATCTCTCAAAAATTTCAGTGAAAACCAAAACAGAAAAGCTCTCGGTCGCTCGCTCCCACGAACTTCCTCCGCATTCCGCCCCCCCCCCCCAGACCCACCACGCTCCCAAACCCCCAAATCCAACCTCCCCCCTCCCCTCGCCCTTGGAAACTTTCGGCAGGAAAAAAAAGAGCCAAGTTCCTCGACGACGCCTCCAACGCCCCAGCACTATACGCACACACACGCAAACACAAACACACACACACACAACCACTCCCTCCATCCACTACTCACCCTCACGCTCTCTCCCTTCCCCTCCCCTCACTATTATCCCCATCTCGAGAATAATCCGCCAACGCACAAAACATCCTCGGGAAAACAGGGCCGCTCGAATGCCCAGCGACAAAAAAGTTTCCCATGCACAATACCGTCCACCCCCCAACCCTATCAGGGATCCCCACGCACCCCTTTAAACCCTCACTCATCCTGTCTGCCTCCCCCTCCTCCTCATCGCGACTAAATCGGCCCCCCGGGGTCCCTCCGCCATTGTCTAACCCCTTATTCCTTCCCCCACCGAGAGGTGGCAACCTTGAGTCTACATTCTCGATTCGGTTGTATCGATATGCGTATAATACAGCTGCGGTTATAACAGTTCTATATAAGAAAATTATCAGAATAATGCTGTTACGAATCAAATATTGTATCAAAGTAAGTGATATTGTATCAAATTCGCCGAAATATCTTTTACCAGAACTTTCCGATGATTTCATATTGCTAATAAGAATGAATTTTAATGACAACAACACTAAGTAGAAATGTCCGAATAGAAACTAATCATTGCTTTGGTACTCGTAGCACCCGTGTCTAAACTAACAAGTTTACAATCTCAAAAATACTCGTTACTTTCAAGTTTTGGGCACTCCCCATATGTGCTCTACGATTCCTCCACAGGTATACCCACATAATGTATTCTATGGATGTACCCATAGAGGGATCGGTACGCGGAGTCATAAATAAAAAGGTGGATGAGTCTTCCTTTAACTTTTTAAGGACTCTTCCTTGACCTTTTTAAGGTCAATTGTAGTAAACGATACCATGAGTGGGTATTGATTATTTTTTAATTTTGTGGAATCTCGCATACCTCAGCACATGCGAATGCATCCATCCTTAAGAAAACATAACAATGAAAAGAAAATAGTTCGGACGCCATGGAAGCATTTTATCCCAATTTATGAAACTACTGAGTGCATCTTTTCTTCTTAAGACAATAATTTTCCAGCAGCTTAATGAAATCCTATAAAAATCATCATCATTCAAATGAAATTCGTTTTAGCAAGTTAGTAAATTAGTCACAATAAACACAAGACGATGCGTTTGAAAAAAATATGTATTGACAGAGTTGACTCATATGAAAGTGATTATTTGATGTAGTGCATTTCTGCTCCAATTTTTCCTTTTACGGGATCAATGTAAGCATTATAGCATCACAATAAGAATAATGACTAATACAGAGCACTTAAAACCACCACAAACACATTTCGAATTGGAGAAAGCGAAAGGAGAATCAGGAATATAACTTGAAAGGAATAGACAAACTTTAAAATATATATTTAGAAACTAATATTAATATCTCACAGCCTAAAGTTTGGCTCTATCGCAACATCTTCCAGTGGTGTTGAAATTATAATTTATGTGCAATTAGCCTTAACTATAACAAGGCTAAGAACACATATACTCTGACAACACGAATACGACATATCGGTGACGTATGACTACGGTGGATTGGAAAGATAAATTACTCATTGCCTCCATAATTACAAACAAATAAATATATGTCAATGTCCAAAGGAATAACAATTGGTCAAGGTTAACCGACCGAAACGCTCAAGCTTATTTTAATCTTGAGTGAAGAATCATGAACTTTCTTGGGCAGAACGCCGCGAATTGATCCCTTTCCATACGTTTCCTTCAGCAAATTATTAATGTACCGGATTTATTTAACGGCATTTATCAGGTTATAAGTCACGTAAAGAAATTCAGTGGGGAACCTTTGAAAATTCCTTAAGTGACTGCTATGCCCGCTAATATAAGTTATCCGAAAAAAAGAAAAACGAATGCCTAATAACTACTCAAAAGTAAGGAGTACCCGAGTAACAAGTATCGTAGAGGATAGAACGAGTCGTAACGATTACTGAGAAGTACCTATACGTCCGATCATTAACATTGATCGCTCATTACAGATAAGGTAATTGCATTTTAAAGCAACATCGGATTATTGTATCATTGTGTTAATACTCATAAATATGGTTACAAATAGTAAAATTTAGTGCCCACATCGTAATGTCGCAACGTCTAAAAAAACTGTAAAAGAACTTTCCTTTAAACTTGAATGCTATACATTAAAGGTTTTTATTTCCGTAATGGCTTGGGATAGTGAAAGAAGTACAATACACTCTATATAACCTAATAATAAAAAAGAACAGACACCCCTTTTTGGGAAAAACTCCACTTCGGCGTGGATTGACAAAAAAGGATAGATGCCACAAAGAGGCAGCGGCGATGTGCTGGATCTACTTACATTCTAATCAGCACGCGGCATTCTCCGATTAGAACCAGCCATATTCGGCCATGGAAACGTATATTTGCTCATTACAAATATGAGTTTTGCAAGATCAAATCGCGATAAAGGTTCACTATATTAACGAGAAAAATAGGACTCTTAGCTACCAGGTCGGCCCTTCATCAGCTGCCAGCGAAAGTAGGAGTCCACGGTATCGGACGCAGTACTGCTATGTGGGTAACCACCTCCCTATTTTCCCTTGGAAATGTAACCCATCTTTCAGCCGTAGAAAAGAGAGGACTACCGTCCCCTCACGTGCCCCTCTCACATTTTCCCTGATAAATACGGAATAACTTGGGGCCGAAATGAAAGGAAAAAAATCAGAGTGTTAATTTCAGTGCAGAGCAGACTTTGTGTAGAAAGGGAGTCAAACTTCCGCGAGAGTGGCGTGAGGAGAGGGATCGAAAATAATCATCTTATTTGGCGAGGTGTTAAGTTTTGATCGGATACGATACCCTGTCCCACCACCCGCCCCACGTCATGGATCCCGAGGGGCGTCCTTCTGAGACCGCTTTGGATCCCGACTCATCTTTCGGTGTCTTTCGAAGGATTCCCTCTGTCAGTTGGATTGTTTATCGAGATTCGAAAGGAGTTTTTGCTTTTATATAGCAAAAAATCCTGCCAGCCAGCCCTAGGGTGTATGGCGGCACTAGGTAATAACACACCAGACTACTTTTGACACACAGCACTTTTCCCCCTTAGCGCGCTCGGACGTTATTCTTATCCCTTTTTGTTGGTGGGAAAATTGACATCTGAAATCGATCTGTATACCACCTATGTATATATACTATTTATACACTTATTCGATCTAATTTTATTTACATGATCCTCGCCAACCGTAGTACGACGGAGATAATAATATATTTTCATCATCACTGCTAAAGTGACGTCCTTCCGATGCAGAGATGTAATTTGTGTTCCATGAGTGCTTCCCTACCTATATCATCTGATGATTTTGATACGCTACTCAGTTTGTGACAACATCATTTTACAAAGCTAGCTTCTCTACGCTGCACGCGATCAGATTCGACAATTAATCCACCTCCGTGAGGATTCCATATACTTTCAGCATACTATATACTTGTACACTTACAGCGATTTCTATAACATTTCTCTTCAACCAGGTCATCACATTCACCCAAAGCTATTCTTATAAATCAAAATTTCTTGTTTTCTTGCTACATATTCCTCGTATGTTTCTCACCCTGGAGAACTCAGGGTGAAACCTGGACACTTAGTCGAGTGCACACTATTTCGGTATTACTGATTAATCCTGCGTTCGTTAGGATACTAACAGCATTTCAAGTCATCACTGCGAATTTTAAAAGCTTAATTCTACTCTGTCAAGTGCCACACAGACTTTGTACATAACATTAAAATCATCTGGTAAAGCTACTTCATCCTTAGGACAACTGATGTCTCTGTAATCCACTGTGCCGTCGAAAAATATACGTAATTTACGATTAGCCACGGAAATGTTTATTTCCATGAGATTTCATATTATTTATAAATGCTTTTTCAGTTTGGAATATTATTTAAGAAATGTGAAAAGTTCTTTAGTGGAGTTTGACTCATTTACTTCCAGTATGAACAAATGCACCCTCATGCCAACACTGCATACTGGGTGCATACAGATGAATATATACTGGGTGCATACAATGGAAAAAAGTTGTTAGTTAAAGTTTATTTCCGGCATTCGAATTGAATTATTTCCCCTTTGGTAAGTGCCATCTAAGTAATATTTAATTTAGTGCTCCTTAATGTGGGATCACCCCATGACACACACTCTATAGGGGGCTTGCAGGATATGCAGATGCACTCTATCGGAATACCACAGAGGACGGGGAACGACGCGACTGAGCAGCGTGCGCACGGACCCGCGAGTCCTAGGGGACTTGAACGCATACAAGTGTGCCACTGTGTCCTCACACTCCTTCCTGAATCATTACCCCTTCTCCGCTTTCCCTCCACCCTCTATCCCGTCCCTTCATCGCAACGGTCCGCTCGCTACAAATTCCTTGCAAGTGAATTATCCCCCCTGTCCCCCCTTGAAATGTAAAATTATTCTCCTTATCTGATGCACCTTAACATAACATATAAAGTTCTGCCAAAACATTTCCGAGTATAAACGTATTACCCAAAGTATGATGGATTGATAAAGGAAGGATAACATAAATTCCCGTTACTACAAGCAAAATTTACCCTGTCCATAGATAACCGAAATGGGCGTCTTCAATTCGTTTCTTTCTGACCCAATGTTGACCGAAAGGTCATGCGTCAATAAGGGGAACTTCCATGCTGCCATTAACAACAAAGATTCGATTCGACGCCAAATCACATCTAGTTTACTACGTCAATACTACAATAATTGAATTTACCGCAACAATTCAATTAGTTATACTATAATCTAAAATTGATTTTTCTAAATAAAACATCACAATATTATTACTAAAACCACAAGTAAATATTGTAGAAATAGATAGATACATAACGACTATAATTTTTCTTTCCCTGGACTTCTGGTCGTCTCCTAATGCTGATGTCCATTGGATACTCCCTCTGCACCTCCAGTAATGTAGTTCGTCTCCTGAAGTGTAAACTGTGCCCTAATTTCTACATTGGACAGTGTACCGAGATCCTGATGTTTAGGATTAATATTCACCGTACTTCTTGCAAACATTCTGTCCTGTCCGAGATGATGCCAAATCCAAATCACGCCTTCCAGCATAACACACACTTTGATAAATACTATAGTATGTCTATTTTACCCCTTCCCCTCCCTCCGACCCGCTACTCTAACTCAAAACATTAGATCAGGCATAAAAATGACTCCTCAACTCCTGGAATAAGCCATGAATTAATATCAGACCTTAATCAACCCACCCTCCAGATGCTCACATACCCCCATTACCTTTCAGATATGTAAGTGCACATGTATGTATGTATGTATATATATATATATATATAGTTGACGCTCTCCGGCGATATATATATATATATATATATATATATATATATATATATCGCCGGAGAGCGTCAACTTCAAAGATATATCAAAATTTTTTTATACATATATGTGTGTATAATTATATATATATATATATATATATATATATATATATATATATATATATATATATATATATATATATATATATATATATATATATATATATAACTTTTGGACGGCACAATAGAACACAGAATAAAACAGATAACACGTAAAAGGACACTCACACTGTAGATGTTTTAAGCTTTCGGCCTACTCCGAGGCCTTCTTCAGGTCAGACTGACTATATATAAATGATCTCAAAGCACTCACGAGCGCAATATAACATTTGATGACATAATAGAACACAAAAATATAAATAGATAACACGTAAAATGACACACTTCAGAAAGTTTAAGCATTGAGCCTTCCCTTAGGTCTTCTACAGATCAGACTGGAGGATTTCGAGCGGAGGAAATGCGAAGCCTGGGGGGAGGCCCAAGGTATGCCGGAAAGAGATCTAGTGGTAACAGTTGAGGCCAGGAATTTCAAAAGAATGGAAAGCTAAAACCTACGCGAATTCATGAGTTCCCACCTCTATATTAGTGGCTGCTTCGGGTAGGGATTCCAGGATGGTTAGGGAGAAATACTGGTCAAAGGAAAGGTTGCAGGAATTTGCGTATAAAGGGATAGGAAGAGAAGAGAGTGGGGTAGATATACAGGAGAAGCGGTGATTGTCCATTCGGATGGACAAGGGAATAATGCATTCGCCTATGCAAAATGAAGGGCATTGATTGCATGTCAAAAGGTGGATAACGTTTTTGGAGAGGCCATTAGCATGGGAACGAGGTGGGGAGGCAATGAGGGGATGTTGGGAGAGGGGAACACATCTGATAAGCAGACATGTTATAAGTCAGGGGTGGTTGCAAGTAGGGGCAAAATGAGAAATTTGCCGGAGGGTGGCGCCAAAGGGTTGGTGGATCTCAGAAGGCTTCTGAGATTAGCAATTCGTCTGAATGCGAGAGAGGGACATTGGAGCAGAAGAGATGAGGTAGCGTTATTGCCGTATAATATAGAGAACATTTTTAAGAAAGGTTTTTAGCCTGTGGGATCCTGGGAAATAGGTGGTGAAAAGTTTGACCCCTGCATCAGATATGGGTTTTTTTCTGTGGTGTGTGAGGTGAGGTGAAGCGGGTTTATTTTACTTCGAAGGAACTTTTCGGGGTAATTGCGTTCGTGAAGTGTATTGTATAGCTTGTTAAGGTATTTTCTGAGGGAGGCTGTGGTATGGCAAATTCGGTGTCCAAATTAACTCTGATATTATTATTATTATTATTAGGTAATCTACCGTTTAAGGTAGGTTTTTGGATGGACACAACTATCAAATAAATATTTTGTGACTCCCCACCTAGCAAACTAATCTATATCAGGTCCCTCTTCATCTCGGTGTACTTCTTTCCTCCCTTCATCCCGTCCAACATCTCTATCCTGCTCCTACCCTTACCTCGCTTGCCCAACATTCTCCCCTCTATTACCCTCTTCAACATTCCACTACCGCTCAATACGCTTTCCATCCATTTTCCTGCCTCCATAGGATTTCTCTCAACAAACCCCTCTCCTCACCCACCATCTCTAGTACTAACTCTGATATAGTTTTTTTGAATACAGAAATAGAAAAATATGACACATATGTAATTTTGACGTCAAAATATAAATATTTTATATCCCTATCCTAGCCTTTGTGGTTATGCTCTTCTTTTCTCATAACTTCTGCTCGTTTTTGAAAGGATTTCGTGTTGATGACGAGGCTTCTGGGTATGAAACCAGGCGAAATAATTTTTGCCAAGACCTTACCATTCAAATTGTAGTGGTAATATAAGAAGATAATTCACCACATCCTCCTTAGTAGCGGTTTTAACAGGAAAACGTGAATAGCCGTTACGCTATGATTAGAGCCCATTACAACACCTCCTTGAGGGAAGAAACCAAGTGGACTACCTTTTATCTCGAACCTATCCTTAAACCTATAGCTTACCCTACAAAAAACAATTATTATTACCCGTAAAGGCATCGTCTCAGGAGTCAATACGACTCGTAAGTCCTTCCATCACGTTATAATCATAGTCAATTTGCGGGAAATTATCGATATCTACAATTATTTCCCCACTCATTATTGCACAATTTATTTTATCAACGATTTTAGTTCTAGGAGCTCAGGGTATCTTACTTTAATGGATCGTTTTCTATTGCGTCTTATTAATAATGATGTAGTGAAAACTATACTCCGTTTCAATATGGAAGTGTACTTAATAAATATACTTTTGGGAAAAACCGAATTTTACCGTATAATCAACGATTTTCGAAAGCAGATTCGCCATATTTTTAATGAAATCCATAGGCAAAATGAGTTAATTCTTCTAAAAATTGACTAAAAAATAAATATGCTATAAAAGATACCTTATTTGTTTCCAATCTCTTTTGAACTCTTTACGTCTATTGACAAGGTAGCAAATGGAGCGACCTCGCGTCACTGTATCTCCGGTTTAAAGGTGACTCTAAACCAGTAGTCTATTCGAAACCCATTATGATCTGATTATGGTGTCGAATTTAGGGCGGCTAAAGCTTCTCCTGTTTCATCCGTACAACCTCGCGATGCAATTAACGAGTCATAGCATTCGCCCAGTTGTCAAAGGATTTGCAGAATGCGAGACCTGACGAGCAAATGCACTTTTCTTCGTGCCTTTAGTGAATATCGACGTTCACACCATTGATAATGAGGAGTAGCCGCGCATCTCAAATCACGAGTTCCCCCGGACTAACTGATGAATCGGGGGAGAAAGATGAACAAAAGGGAAACATGCTACCGCTAACGAGTCCGTTGACACTAGTACCGTTTTATAATTAATTTTTTTATTTATAAATGATCTGAAAACTTGAAGTTAAGGAAATAATTGAGCGGAATCGCAAACCTTTTTCCCTCTACTCGGTTATCACAGGCCTGGATTTTATGCCAGACCTGGCAGCAAACCACGTTAATTTCCACGTTGAAAGAAAAAGAGCAAAGGGGTCAATGAGGATAAATGATGGCTAGGGTGTCAGTCGAAGGAGGAAGGACCACGGGATTAGTCGGGGAGGGGGAGCTGCGCTCGCCGAGAGGGGAAATAGGGGCCCGGTGACGGTGGCAGGAGGGGAAGGCAACATTTTGGCTTTATATTTCGGTTTGGTGCGTCAAAAGGTAGAGTCATTTGCGACAGGAGTGTTTAAAAGGGGGCCAGACATACGAAAGGATAACCGCCTTTAATTTGTGTGAAGTGGAGGCAGCGGTTGCTCCTCTTACATGTGATCCGTCGTCGACAGAAGACACGTTGCACATCCATCGTGGTAGGCTGCCTCAAGGCTTGCGAAGAAGTCGCAGCCTATGCCCTGATGATGTCCGCAACATTGTGCTCTATGACATAAAGAGCTCCCTCTAAAATTTTAAGAACATTTTTCCAAATGATAGAAAATAGAATAAAAATATTTTTCAGTTTTTTCCTCAAATATCGTAGTAATAATACTGTAACAAAAAACTTGGACCATATCACTATCATCAATCTAAGCGATGGAAGTATATATGATATAATACCTAAATTTTATATCTCATAGTGATGATGCCAATATTGGAAGACGAATGGCGAAAAAACAACTCAGCATAATCTATGATAAACAGATTAAATAATCAAACTGAGGAAGCAATTCATTTTATTTTTTATTCGCATAAATATTTTTATTGGTATAACATTTTTGCAGGCATTTTACATCATTTTACTTCTAATTAATACATTTCAATTTAAAAATCAGGAACTATTTAATCCACAATGAAATTTAACAAATTATTTATAAAATATTGCGTATAATCGGACTTAGCGTGTAACGGGCAGAAGAGAAAATAGCTATTGAAGGGGAAAATGAGTTGCTCAATTGTATTAAATTAAGAAGAAATAGTTATATTGAATAAACATGATGTATTCAGTATTTTCTAGACGCAATATAAAAGGGAAAACAGAAAAGAAGGAACCGCGAGGAACAGCAAGAGTCAAATATACGTTTACAAGTAAGCCAAGTAAAAATTAATGTAAAGTGGGAGGGCTGGCTCTCAGGGTTTTCGTTGGATTTTTCTCTTTAAAGGGAAGGTATCGGGGAGGGGGTTATAGGAAACATTATTCTGACAGAAAAAAATATGAAGAAATTTAAAAGTTCATATTTTTTTCAAAGAAATGGAAGAATGAGCGACAATATCAGATCATTTACGTCACAGTTTTTGAGAGTTTTAAGGATTCCAATTTCAGTGGTTTCATATGCTCTCATTTTCTTTAGGTGGTTCGACCGTTCTACAGGTCAAGATTGGTCAGCACGATTTACTAATATTAAAAACACCACGGCATTCAACCATAAATTTGGTTACGATAGGTGTAAACACAGCTCATCTTGCTCAAATACAATTAAAATATTAAATAATTCGTGTCGCGAGTCAAAACAAAAAAAATCGGTCCAATTCCTATTGCTGAGACTCTCGTGTTCTCTCAGGAAGAATTTGTTCTCAATAGTGCCATAAAGTCACTATTAATTCGGATGAAATTGAGACAGCATTTGCGTATCTTACATGTGAGCAATTTTCACAAGGAGATACCTGGTGGTACATGTTTTTTAGCAATGCTGTTAACAGTATTGTTTGCTCTGCTTCTGGTACCCTAAATTTCCCCTTCCATCCCTTGTCCCTCTCCGTGGGTGAGCTCTCCTCCTACCTGCAGCATTGGGCCAGATTCCTCACCTTGGGTAGGAGAGAGTTTTACGTAGCACGTTTTTGTGGTGGTGGTATTTCGCCTAGCTACTTACTAAAATCTAGATTGCACGTTCCTGATAAATTTCTTGCTGCATCCTGGGGTACAATTATTTGTTGTAGTTAAGCGTTCTATTTGCATGCTTGTGGAGTAAAGGTAGGTGGATGTGTGTTTGCATGCGCGTGGAATTATGGGATGTTTCTATGAATGTGTGCACTGCTGTGGATTGGGGTTTGCATGTGTGTGTTGGTTTTGAATGCGGTATTTCTTTTTTCTTTTTTTGGGTGGAGACCTAACACCCCCCGACAAACACCCTTGCGGCGGCTTGCGGGGTATTATGTAGATGTAGATGAATGATTCAATGAAGTACCTGTTTAATAGGAGACTTTACACGTCACCGAGAATAAAATTTGGGAATAGAAAAAAAGTGTGAACTATAAAGTAGTTGAGATCAAGTTAAACGTCTCAGATCAGGTGGTCAAATGCTTTGATAATACACTGAAGTTAAACCTTATAAAAATATATATTTGAATTTATAACTTATAAATACATATATTTAAAAGATTTAATTTTAGTTAAATGCCAAAGTGTTTGACCACACACCCACAAATGTATATATATATATATATATATATATATATATATATATATATATATATGGTATAGATAGCACCTTTTAGGCGTCAATTAGCCTTGATACACGCTAACAAATCAATAATAGTAAATGTAGGATTAATACAAAAATAACCATAACTCACTTCGATATTTCGGTGGTCCCAGCCACCATCATCAAGGCATAAGAAGTCACTTTTTTACTACCACTAATTGGTAGTGTGCATTAAGAATAAGTTTATATTTGTTTATATTGAAATGCATGTATTGACTAAAATATTTGCATTTTGAGTATAATAGGTGGCACCTCTAACATCCCCGGCCACACGTCCCAAAGGCGACTTGCGGGGTATTTACTAGCTGCAGATGTAGGTGAACTTGAACCCCTTGGGCATTTATCTACGTTTTTGACTATCTCGCCTCAATATCAAAAGAATTGTATGTTATTCTATTTTTGCTAATCCTAATTCAAACTCGTACTTTAAATTATTGATGCTGGATGTGTTTGGGAACGTTAAGTGCAAATAATAGATTTAAGTTATCAATACTATGGCCTTTAGAGAAACTTTGAAAGAGTAGTTATTTGTAAAGTGGTTTAAAGTAAGTGCAATTTACCACGTTTTTCCACACACAGTGATTAGAGAAAATGACATTTTAATACAATGTGATTTCTTCGAAGGGGAAAAATTACATATAAAATAATTCATTGCGGAAATGAGGCACCTTAGACTCTTGGAAATGAATTGACAGTAAGTCTTGTGCAAATGATAAATCATATTCCAGTACAACTACGTCTGTTATCTATTTCCAAAGAAATGACCCAAATCATTTCAAAAATGAAAGAGTCCTCTCAATAATAGGATTGTGAGTGAGTTTGCCGGATTCACGATTTGCTTCGGAAGGAAATCTTTAGCGCAGTCGTAGTACGAAAATATTTTTCTCGCAACGCTTCAACTCCAATTGCATGGAAAGTTGACTTTCGGGTAAAAAATATAAGAGTGCAGCGAGGGGGTCAGCACGGAGAGTTTTCTTTGTTTGGAGAAAGGTATTCTTTACATTGCATTCACGAGTGTGCGAGCGAGGCAAGGGGTCAAGGGGCGGGAGGGAAATGGGATGCAAAGGGAATAGAGAGAGCGTTCGCTGCTTTGGTTGGGCGGAAGGGCGAATGGACACACGGGGAAGGGCAAGTGTACCGCCCCAGGGATCGAGGGCCTGAATCATTTATCTCCCGCCCTCCTCGTCACCTCCTCCGCCTACGAATTTTACGCCCGGCGACGACAACACTGGTTCCCTCCGCGCGTCGTCCTCCCCCCCCCCCCCCCACCAGAGGCGCTGGCCTCGGCAAATATCACCATTTCCGATACTCACGCTGCTGGCGGAAGTATGCCGCCTCGAAATATTTCTTTTCTCTCTACACTCGCAGTATTGCATTTTCCTTGAATAAATATGAAAACTGGAATTATAAAGAGAGGCAAAAATACCACCGCTGCCAAACCCGTACAAAAGATCCGACGCTTCAATGTAGTACCACGTCAAAGATTTCATAAAGGCTGGAATTCAACGTAAAACACGTATTTGCGTTTTTCAAAGAATAAAAAATAATTATTTTATGAAATCCTCAATAAGCAGTATTCATGAATCCTCAAGGTAGAATGAGGTGGAAACAAAAAAGTTTCGAATCATTTCGATATACGAATGGGGGAAGGTTTGATACCGGTTTAGATTAATGCGCTGTTTCGGCATTGGAAACCGTTCTGTAAAAGATGTTTTGGAGACTCATCGGATGATAACTAGGTTCAAGGTTAACATAGTTAAGACTTGAAGTAAGAATTGGTGCTTTCCCGGCGTATTTGCATGGTGAAGTTATCTCGGGTCTTCCACCGGGTCAGGGGTTCCATAATGGTCAAAGTTTCGATGCTCAACTCGTGCATCGTCCTCAGGGTAGATGAGTGCCACTCTGCATTTGGTCGTCTTATATACATGAGCTCACGGGTCAGGTCACTCGTGATTGGTGGAGGAGCCTCCCGTTTGGTCACCATGGCGGTTTGTTGTGTTCCTTCCTTTTCTAACCTTTATCAGCACCGGTTTCCACGCGTTGCTGAGGGAATAGTTGGAGTCCCTGTTGAAATTACGTCTCGCCATTCTTATTTCAATAGCTTCTTTAATATTATGGGTCACCTTACCCGTGGGCTCATGTATAGAAGACGGCCAAATGCAGAGTGGCACTCATCCACCCAGAGGTTCTACTCTCACGACATCTCTCGCAATTTTTTTAATGTGGGCGTCACATAATACTCTGTTGTAGAGAAAGGGAAGTGTTTGGACAAAATACTGAGTTTATCATTAATTGATGCGTCTCTGACCCATTATAACTGCAAGGAATGAGTACAGTAAATAACACTTCTAAATATAGTAGAATTTATTCAATTTGATCAAATTCACAATCAGAGATTCAGTTTTATACGCAGGAATTGGGATCGATTTTCTAGGATAATATTACATAAACAAATATTCCTGTTATAAGGAATATTCATAGCCGCGTGTCATCTTTGTTGTATTATTTGTTGTTTTTAAAAGTAAAATAAGAGAGTTTCATAGTTTGGCTCAAGATATCCAATGATCTACAAGTCATCAGTACCTAAAATAATGCTTAACATTAAAATGAATAGAATGGCACAGGACATGGCGCTTGATTTTACCACTACGACTATGGCCTCCTCTTAGAAACTGCAAATAAGGACAAAATTATATTTGAACTGAAAAAAAAGCATCTAGATTCGGTCAAAATCCCTTTCGATTACACATGGAAGGCTCTAAAACTTTGGATTCACTTACGAGCACTCACATTTTATAAATCTAGAGGTATTTCGTGTCCAATTAATTAACTTTTCATTGAAATCTCGGTTTAGAGTGTAAGCTTTATGTGTGTATATATGGTGACCAAACTATCATACTCTGGGGAAAGATGGTACTGAGAAGGAAGGAACCTCAGTCCCTTTTTTCCCCAGAGGAAGGGGGTTTGGCCACCGAAAACTCGGAATAAGTTATATACGAGGGATATACAATCCCATATTCAAATACTATAAAACTTTACAGCTTTTAACATTCAGTCACTGTTTCTTAAGAGTAATTCACTCTGATAAAAGAATAAATACTCATTTATGCTAATAAATATATTGAACATCGATGAAAATATATTTTTTCAGCATGAATTTATAAATGAATTATTGACAAATTGCCATGGGAGTACGTTGCGGTGTGTAGGCCTCACCAACTCTTGGGTAATTGGCGGCATACTTAAAAAACACCTCTCAAAATATTTACCGGGCGCTGTAAAAGAAAGGCGGTGAGAGACTTCATTCGTGCAGCCATGGTAACAACCGCGCCCCAGGGCATGTCGCTTTTAAGAAGGTCTTTTTTCGGGTGATTCTCACGGACGAATTTGGCCAGTGGCTCCTCTTATGGAATTCATTGAAAACACTTGGAAGGGGGAGGGTGGGGGGGGGAGGGATGAGTGGTCTTCTGGAAGGGAGCGAACGGAGATGGAGAGAGAGCGAGAGAGGGAAAAGGGTCCACAAAGCCGCGCTTTTAAGCCCTCACCAACATAATCGATATGCAATTTTTTCCGGCGATTTCCACTTCACGAGGACATAAGAGAGAGAGAGAGAGTGAGGGAGGGAGAAAGAGAGAAAGAGGAAGATCGAGGAGGAGGGCGAGAGACAGGGTCTCTTATCCGCGTTTCTCCCTGCAGAAGGGGTGCTGTTTTGAAGGGTGGGGGCGGCGAGTTCGGACGCTTTCGCCCCCAAGAGGGAAGTGGTTTTTTCGGGAGGAAGGTGGGGGAGGGAGGCATTAAGGAGGAATAAGGGATTGACGGCAGATGGGCGAAGAAGGGCGGAAGGATGGGATGGGAGAAAGGCCTCCTCCCCTTTATCCCCTTTCCTTCTTCCCTCATCCCGTGCACCTAAGTGTTTCTCCCCCGGCTCCCTCGACGGCGGGGCCCAATGGAAAGGAAGCGGAGGGAGGCGAGGAAAGGGGTGGGGCAGCACACACAAGGGAACTACTTGCCTTGGTCGCCCATTCGTGAGAAACTGGTCGAAGTACTTGTCCTTTGGAGGGAATGACCTTCCTTACAATATTGGAAAATGTAAAAAAAAATTATTCTCAATGTAAAACATATCCATATCAAAGATTCGGTCACTCCGAAATTAGATATTCATTGCGGAAGCTTTTGGCGTACCTCAGGGTTTGAATACCAATGAATGAAATAGTCATTTGGGTATAAATACTATACACTTCTCTGATCAAAAAAACTACACGTAACACAACAACATTGTTGACCGTATAGAGCATATCTAAAGGTGATAAAAATGTCTTAAATGAGGTATTTGTAAATTAAATTAATTATATAACTTTGTCCTCAAATGTTCACACATCATACATTAAATAGGATAATTAGTCAGAATTTGGTCAGATATTATATCTCTATTACATTTATATAGTAATAATCTTTTTTCGAGACAATTTTTATAAATAAAATGTAATATTATAGAAGGATTAAATGTATAAGTGTCCTGATTTATATTATTTTGGTGAATATAAATGGATGTATATAAATGCTACGGGAAAAATATAATTTTATTTCTCCAATGATAATTAATATTGTTTAATAAAGTATAGGAGCTAGAAAATATTATAGGATTCAAAGAAAATTTCAAATAATCTTAAAATATTTTAAGTTTGGCTAAGCAATGTGTTTTCGTCAGATAGTGATATTTTACAGAAATAAAAATATGGCGAATGGCTAAATCATGACTTACAAAACTAGTTGGTAAGCAACTGAAAACTCTAATTGTAAGGTTATGAAAATTTTATTGTAAATATGAGCACCTGTGCCGGTTATGGTTTCCCAGGAAGATTTGGTATCCAGCTTGGGTGGAGCTGACGGTTAAGGACGAAGGCGTACCCGGGAATCGAACCCGGACCCTTCGGTCAGTATTCTAACGATCTACCCCTTGACTATTGCGTCCCCAATTTATGACTTATTTGCCTGCCTAGATTTGTTTTTGAAAATAATAATTTAAACGTAATTCTGATTGCATATAGATATACTTCTCATTTTTGAAAAAATATCTATATTTACTAAAATATTAATTGTATATGTAGCATGTAATAATTTTTTAACTTCAATATTAGCATTACTTATTCTTATTTATGCATATTCTTACTTGCACATGTAATTTATAGGATGGAAATCATAATATTTCCTTTGGTATTTCTGAGCCAGCAAAAGCTGAACAAGAAATGATTGAAATGATTTATATGTTCTATGATAGAGATATCTTATTGATAAATCCCGACTTTTGTTTGATGTTTTATTTCTCTCCTTTGAGTCTTCACCGCGATTTGATCCTAGTTCTCAGTCTCATTATATTACTCCTTCTCTTCCTCTATTCCTCTTCCATCGACTTGGTTTGCCTCGGCGATAAAAGATAGTTTCGCATTACCCCTCGTAAGTGTTAATTGTTTTATGACTTACTGTGTTTTCACAATTTCCTCTCTCCCTTTTTCTCGTCTTCTCCTTCATTCATTATCTTGACCCTAGTAATATTTTGAAAATTAAACCTGGCAAGAGTAGAGTCCTTAATCCTCGGCATTACTAGAGCTCACCTGGTGCTAAGTCCTACGGTTCGTGAAATTTAAGCATTTAGTGTGATCGAGAGCCTACCCTTCCCTTTGCCACATGCGGTTTTCCTTAAAGTTACGTTGTCAAATTAATCGCGCAGTTTGGAATTTGCGGCGGTGGTGTCATAAAGGTATCACCCGGATTTTCGACCGAAGACCCCCGAATCAGCGCCTCTTCCAATGGAAACCCATCAGAAATCCTTCGCGAGAACAATGCTCGACCTCAAACCACATTTTTGGAGATTCGTCGAGTGATCAAAAACTAAAGAGTAAACACTCATACAGAGTGCGTTCCAAAAGTAATGCGATTATTTATTAAAAGTAATTTATTGACTAGATTTGCACAAACACTTAAAATTCTTCAAAGTCCTGTCCTTGAGCCTCTACACATTTCCAGCGACTTTCCCATGACCAATACGCGCCCTGGAAGACGCCCGGAGCGTTCCTCCAACTAATTAAAGTAGGTTGATCCCACTCCAACTAACAGGAGCGGCGCGAAAAATTTAATTATATTACTTTTGGAATGAATCCTGTATTTCATCGCGCACGCGAAACCGAGAGCTGTGGAAATTGATGAACGCGCAGGTCTACAAGGTCAAAAGTGAAGTCTATATTTTCAGCAAAACTTAGGAAAATTTAATGTAGAAGGATTGAAAACTCATTTCATAAATTTATCAAGGTACTATTTGCTGCTATGGAATATTTATTTAGCATTAGACCGAAAACAGCATTTTTTGGCATTTTACATCGGACTATTAACATCTAGAGATAGGGTTAACATATTTTTGAAATCTAAGTTTTATTCAATTAATTAGAACTTCCTATTATATTCGTAACATTATACTTTCATCACCACTTTCTACAGACAAATATTACGACCTAAGGTTACGGTTTAGGTTAATCTTTCATAAATGTTAGATTTTGTTGTTAATATAAAAAATTCTTTGGATCCAAAAAAAGGAAGACCTGTTCTCATCGCAATTATCACAATTGCTTCAATGATAAGGAATAATTTGGTGGTTAATCATTGCCTAAGATCTTTTAATTGGACAATAGTGCAATTTTGAATTCTAAAAATGGGCAGATTCTAATATTTTCTTAAAATATCTCCAATTACGAGCTAGAATCCCGGAAAGTCCGAAAGTCTAAATCTATATGCCAGATACTCTCCTAGTGAGAGCACGATTTACATACTTAGATATTTTATGATTTCTTTTGTAAATCGTCTGAAACGTTTACCCGAATAGGCTAGAAAGTATTTAGAAAAACTTTGGCACACTTTTTAATGAATAATTAACATATTTACACAGGCCAAAATAAAAGGAAATATTTCTTCCTAAGGGGATTGGAACGACGAAGCAAAATGGCCTAGAGGAGTGGATTGGTGTAATAATCTATGAAAATTATGATTGTAGCAACAGAGGGGCAACACAACTGTGATGTCAAATGATTGACAATGAACGACGGGTTTTGGGTATTATTGATGGTATATCAGTTAGTGCACGCTGTGCGTTAACAACGTTTGTCAGTCAATTAATATTCAAAAGTGAGTTTTACATATAAAGGGGTGAGTTTTGAATATGATGGGAGAAGAGGAAAAATTCTCCTACTGCATTCGAAGAAGGCGAGGAGTCGGAACAGGAGGTTTTTAAGTAAGATGCCGAATATATTAGAAAAAGGCGGATCATTAAGTATTTGGGTAAGAGGAATGAAGATAGTAGTGTTTTTGATTGGCTTGGAAATCGCACAGAACTTAGTAATCAAATTGTGAATACGAAAATACGCTAGTTGTTGTGGTTTTCTACCAATATAGGCTTAGAAAAAACTTAATTCATTGAATCCTATATTCCCGCTGGCATATCCAAAAAAATTGGGGTTGAATCCTCAATTAAGGGATAAACCATACACTCATGATGCACACGCTAATTTCTGCTTGTAACTGCACCCATGCGCGTGATTCGTGCAATAAATTGGTTCGGTATTTCTCGTGGAAATACGCATAACGGATTGCGAAAGGTATCCGACGGATTTCGGGTGCTTCGTCACTGCAGATATATTTTGCTTTTACGCCCAAGCAGTCAAGAGGGGCATATAATAATTGGAAATTATGAATGGCCGCCCAGTGTTGGAAAATATGTCCATTAATCCCGGGCAGCCTCTCCTTTAGCAGCAATCTCCATGGGAGATGCACCGCAAAACAGAATGACGCATTTTTTACAGTCAGAGGGGTAGCATCAATAAATCTGAGAAGGGTTTTGAAGGTGAATAAGCGATCCCCGAGAGCAGGGACAGTGGAGGAATGGAGCTAGAAGGCTTGGAGAGAGTGCCACAGGCAGCAGCAGAGGGGAGGTGGGGTGAGGGTGGAAGAGGAAGGTGGTGGAGGGAGGGTGCGCCGCCTCCCCCCCCCCTGGGTTGGGTGGAGAGGGAGGAAAAGGGGATAGGAGCGTGTGGCGGTAGGGACGCGGGAGAGAGAAAGGACATCAAAGGCAATTCGCTGTGCTAATGCATCCCCGCTTCCCTTTCAGCGGCGGATTCTTGGATTTATATCGCTCGAGGGTGGAAAAGAAGAGATGGTCCCGAAGAGCAAGAAGGAAGGGCTCTTTTTTCAAGGGCTTAGACATTACCGTAGGATCGCCTAGTCCTTTCGTAATGGGCAAGAGGAAATGTTGCCCTAAGAAGCGGATGATTTTCGTGATGCTCGGGGCTACACTCCCTGCCTCCTTATTCTTTTTTTCTCTTTCTCTGCCTCCTCCTCCTGGACCGCTCGAGGTTAAGTGCGTCTTGCAAGGGGAAGAGGTCATTCCTCCGGGCAGATTGGTGAGTTATTAAGTATATGACAGGGAGAAAAGATGAGCGCCTCGCGATGCGGATACCTCAAGGCAAAAGCGGGCGAAATACGTCTTCGGGGAAGGTAGATGAAGAAGAATGATGTCAAGTAAGAGGCATCCGAGCTCAAACGAGAGTTTCGAGGGCGGCCGCGACGGAGGATGAGCGCGTGCGCCGATGGCACTCCCTGGAGGATCTGAGAGTCGATTTGCTCAACGATGCGTGTCGAAGGCACAGGGAAAAAAACTCCGCATGGAAATTAGCGCTCTCCTTTGCTCGTAATTAGTGCGGGGAGGATGTTCTTGCAACTCTTCACAACGATTTAAAATTCAAATGAATTTTGTTCCATTTTGCGGTCTCGCCGAACGGAAATGAGAATTAATAATCTTGTATATTTATGCTCTGATGAATTATAAAATCCTCAAATATCATGAGTTGCAAAATTATATTTTTGTTGCTCGCCGGTTTTCAGTTACAAAGTTACCATCTCATTTTATTAAGAGAGAACAGACTACGCTCATTGAAACGTGCCCACCATCAGGAAAAAAACATGTGCCCGCGCGGAGTGCGCACGAATTGGATCAAATTAATGCGATATATCCTTTTTAATGCCTTCCTTCAGTTCTGATTAAAGGGAATAAAAACTTTTACTGTTGCCTTATGGCTTGTTTTGGAAAAATGCATGATATACCGCCTCTCATTTCCTTCCAATTACACCCGAAATTCCTTATTCCCTTTCCCGGAGATTTTAATCTTATTCCCTCATTATTTCCGTTCCGACTTCCAACGCCGCCACGTAGTTCTTGCCCTTCCTCCCTTCTCCGCCATTTCCCCTGCCTTCACTCGCCACTCCCACCCTTTCAGACAAGAGCCCTTACTCCCCCACACACACTCGATTCACCAACGCCCCCCATCTTTCAAGTCCCCCTGCATCCTTGCCCGCCACCCTTCGACCCCTCGCCACAGCCCCTCCCAACCCCCCATACCCGCCCCTCATAATCCCCCTTTGCACCCTTTCGCTTTATCGGCTCATATACCATTCATTAAAATTGGATGTGTGCTAATGCTCTCATCTTGGAGACACGGCAGGGGAGGGTGGGAGGGGGTGGGGAGGAGTCGAACGCTGTTGCTTAAGCGCCCAGCTCCAGTTACACCATTTACCTTTGTTTCCCTCCTCACCGCAAAAACAAAGAAATAAGAGCGATGAAGAACGGTCGTTTAGGGGTAATTAGCAGGATAGTTTCAAATCGGTTTTTATTTGATTAATTTGCCACAAGATGCCATTAATCACTGTGCTTATTTATTTTATACTTTGATTCGTCTGGGAATTTTTCATTTAATGAATCGAATGTTGCACGTTGAATTCTTCGGCAAGCCAAATAGTTTTTCCAATAGAATAAAATTTCTCGACCCCTTAACTGAAATCTTCATGTTCATGCCCTAGAGGATAAATATGGTGAAAACGTACTTTCGTTACATTATATGTATGCATTATCAGTATAATGTGTGGTTATCTGTGTGACAAATATGAATAAATGTGAAATGTTTTAATGACGTAAATGCAATTTATTGGATACAAAAAAACTCAAGCAATCTTCAAAATGCTTACAGGAAATAATACCATTTTAAAAAACCAGTAATTTTCTAGGAAAATAACAATGTTTAAAACAGACTGTGCTCAAAGTGACAAAAATAAAGCTAAGAGTGAAATGTGGCAATCAACTGTCTCATAGTTATTAGCCAAATCTTTGTGCCTCATCTTATTATCTTATCTCAGAATTTGCCAGTGTTTCGTTCCGTGGCTAACATGTTCTCCAAAGCATAGCTATCCTTGTTAAAGGTTGATATTAGTCAAATTATTCAATAGTAGATATATATATATATATATATAGAGGTATAGAGGTTAAATTAATTGACTTTATGCCTCTAACACGTTCCATTGTAAAGTTTCAGGATGTGATTAAGTTGAATACAATGATCAACATCAATGCAAGTTATTGGATTCACTCGAGTAGAAGAATCATGACGTGAAACTAAATACAGGGATCCAATCCAATGCAAAAACTATCAGTGAATAAGGAATTTAAAAAAATAAAGAGACAACATTCATGAAGATGTCGACAAAAGGTCGCGGTTCAAGGTTACCCTGGCACCCTCCATTGAGTTCTAAACGTCTGACAGCAACTCTTCCTTCGGTGAACACCACTTATTTATTTAAGCAATGGAATGGAGAAAGCGTGACCTGATTTACATTACCGCGAAACTTGGTTATTTCCACCGGAGAGTAGCCTAGTAGCGACAAAAATATCACTTACATCCGTCTTATGGTCTTTAGGTAGATCTCATTCAATTTAAAAATTAAAGAGGGATTTCAGCTCACAAGTTAGAATTAAACGAAAAGTGCCTTTAACTGAAATCGTTTTAAATAAGAGCTGTAGCTCTAAGCGCTCCTCTGGAATTAAACACTGTGGCAAGAACGTCACAGAGAGGTGCGAGATAAAATACGTGAAAGATGAATTGAAGAGGGAAATTGAGATTACATAAGAGTTGATACATTCACCTGTCCACCAAGGAGTCAATAAGAAAGGATGACATCATCAATATAACGGGTTCAGAGGAATGATTTGAAGCCTTGGTTTTGGAGGGGAGTGTTACTCAACACGCAAATACAAGTGAGTCGTCTGATAACTCCTTAGAAAACCAAGATATGCCGTTCGTAGTATCAGCAATGTTTACTGTTAGTAGGCCATTAATCTCACTATCCTGAAGTGGAAACTTAGAGATAGGTTTCATTTTTACAGTCAATTGAAGCAACAAACTTTTGATAATTTAGAAAATGAGAAAAAAATGAGTTTCGTGACATAATTTAATACCTTTTACCTTAAAAGCCTAAAACCAAAATTGATCAAAGCTGAGTTGGAGGAAGTTCATAGTACTTATGCTCCTGTGTTTGTGACTGTTTGGAATTAGGGAAATGAATTTAAACCTGGCCGTACATCCACAAATGATGAACATCGTTCTGGACTTGCAGTGAAAAAGATTTATTTAAATGATTGACGAAATCCACGATATAACTTTGAGTCATCGACAAATCAAAGTTGAGGCCACAGGAATCAATATCACAGCGAACAGTGTTTTCAATTTTGCACGTAAGAAAAATTTGGGGTGAAAAAGATCTCGACGAGATAGGTGCCGCGTTTGCTCTCAGCGGAGAATAAACGCGATCGTGCTGTCGATTCGGAGACTGGTTTGGAGAGCTTCCGTCGCAATCCTGACCTCTGAGTGTTTGCGTCGATACGTTACTGTGGACCAAACATGGATACACTAATAGACTCCATGGACAAAGGAAGAGCCGAAACAGTGAAATTCATAGCGAAAACTATGAATTAAAGTTCAAATTATTACAACATCCACCGTGTTCACTATATTTGGACCAATGTGACTTATTTTAAATTTAAAAACTTGAAAAATATGGCTTCGCCATTCCGGTAAACGATTCCAGCCGAACGAGGAGGAAGGTCATTGCCAACACAAATGCCTATTTTGAGGACCTTCCCGAATCCTCCGTTTCGGACGAAAGAAAAACGTTCAAGAAACGCTGTTAAAAGTGTATTGAGCTAAAAGGAGATTATTTTAAACAATAAAACATTAAATTTTAATATTTATCATTCTAAAAAATAATTCAGAAAAAAACTCAATATCGAGATATAAGATCAGAGTGCTGAATAATAAAAAGTCTACCTGAAATAATTTTATATTTTTGTCGGCTGATTGATCAACCCACACATGTACGCTTCAATGATTAAATAAATATATATGTAAACATTAATACAATGTGTATTTTTATAATGTGTGTACATACTATAAGAGTATCTATCGTTCAGGGGGACAGAGCAAAATTGCATAACAACTTGTATTTGCTCGGTTCTCCTAACCAAAAACAGCCTAGAATTGAACACTGATATAAGTCAGTCTTAATTCTACATATTTTTTCCTCCCTGAATTCCATCCAGCATGCCTATCCTTCTCCTTTTCCTTTGTTGTTCACCCAACGTACCTCCTCCATAAATGCTAATAATAAGTCTTATTAAACTCTTCGTTCTACATTTCCTTAGAACTTTAAATAGTTCCGCAAATGTTGCCTTCCGCCACAATGTTAATTTATTTCAATGCCATCATTGCCCTTTCTATCTTAGAATCGAGTAAGGCTGGCCTAAGCTATCCTTGTCTGCCTCATATTCTCTTTCCATGTTTGATTTGTTATCTTCCTGTATAACGCACCAATTTCGCCTTTTCTCGGTAACCTTTCCGAATCCCTGCAACACGTATGTCTTCCACCACACTTATTTTGCTCTATTTGTTTCATGAAAAAGTTTATTATTTATCTCTTTATTTCTTTCTACCGAACTCGGTGTTTGTATTATTCCTTTTCCATTTCTCATCTATTATTCCAATCACTATCTACTAAATCCATGGTTTTCTTGTTCTTTTAATATTCCATTATTTTCTTTTTTGGCTCTCCATATCCCTTTTTTAATATGTTCCCATTTCTTTTATTATACCCAGCTCCCTGTGTAGATTGGTGGTGATGTCTCTGCCGGTTGCTGATTCTCCTTCCTTGTTGATTCCGTTAGTGCTCCTACATTTAATTTCCTGTTGCCTGTACCTTTCCAGCCTTGTCTTTTGAATCGAATGCTACGCTTAATAATTAAATCAAATTGTGAATCCCCATCCGCTCCCGGGAAATTGTGCCAATTGATCACGCTGTTCTTAACTCTATACCTAACTATGATATAGACTGACCGATATCTCCTTGAATCATAGAGCATCTACCATAGATACCTACGTCTTTTCTGCTATCTACACCAAGTGATGGTGATTAATTACCCCTGTCTCCTACAGAATTCAATTGCTTTCTTCCCGCGGTCATTCCTCATGCCTAAACCGTAGTCTCCCCCCTCTTCACCATTTCTTCCTTCGACTATTGTCACATTCAAGTCCCCCATAATTATCAAGTATAATGCAGCAGGAACACAAGATTAGTTACTATAACTGATTTTCTATGCTATCGACTCCTTTCTCCTCCATCCTCGGTGGAATGTACGAGCTCGTGTACCTGAACAATAACCAATTTCGTCGGTTCAGCATTTATCTCTATTAGCAATATTCTATTCGTTGCTTGTTCCCTGTTGACTACGCTTCTTACTATATTTTATTCAATCTTATGGCTACCCTTCGCTGACTCTCGTTCCCTCCGCTGTATATTACTCCATAACTACAAATCCAGTAATTCCCTCCATCCTTCCATCTCACCTCACATAGACTTAAAATATAGATATTTTTTCCTTCTATTTCTCGCTTTAAATTCTCTAATTTGTCTGTCCTTGCCATAACATTGTCCAACATTTCCCTAACTATCCAAATTCCTATTTCAACTAATTCGATCTTTTTCCTCCACATCTCTCTCTCTCTTCTGCTACTGTCGGTTTTTCTTCGCAAGGATTTCGTGAGAAAACCACCATGAAAGCCTTGCCTCTTCCGATATTGGGAACGACACACGGCCGATTGGTCCGAATTCCGTAGTTGCCAGGAATCATATTCTCTATACTCTCCACCACAGATCTTGGGAGTAATAGTTGAGGTAGTTTACCGTTGCTTTCCTCAATAGTGTTTTTAACACAACACCATCATTTAATGGCCACCCAACTGGTGTCAGATACCTTTTCAGCCGCCTCATTGAGGAACAGACGCTGCGTGGACTACCTCTCGTCTAGCTCCTCACCTTCGACCGATCACATGGGTGACCCTACCAGGAGCAATTATTATTACTCCCACCAGCAAATCTCTAAGGGTTATCAGAACGCTCAAACCCTTCCCCCACTTAACGGTTTATAGTTCATAGGGAAGGATATATATTAAACGCAAAAACTCGAATATGTCCTCTTGTCTCATATAAAAGTTCATATTCTACTGGTCGCTCTTTGCTAACCAATGATCTGTTGCACTTCTGCCTTCAATTGTAATCACCCCAGTGGGGAATCGATTCTCATTCCTTTTTCTGGTGAGATAAATTCTGAACTAATCAAAGTATGATTGGTGAATTGATGGAGTGAGACGAAAGCATGGAAATAAATTTCGACTTTATTCTCAGAGGAAAGAAGCTCCTGGGCCATGAAAGATTAAGAAGAGATCATCGCCCCAAACCCATCGGTCCCTTTCCGGCTACCACCTGTCCCGTCCGTGATCTTCCAGCGTTCAGCCTCTACCCCTTGCTCCAACTGCTGCCCCGTCCGCCTCATCTCCACCCCCGCGTCCGTCGAATCCTCCGTCGACGGACGACCGCCACCTCGGACGTTGATGCACGGCCGCCCCGGGGACATTTTTATTGACCATCGGTCGCCAAGGAAAACTAAGAAGAGCGCGAGAATCTTCCCTCGAAGGGATTAAAACGAGAGAATTACGGCGCCGCCGAGATTAACACGCACCGTAATCGGAATCCGGCCAACGAGTCGGATGGGGGGAGGGGAGCGTGAAGCTGAAACCTGAAAAAATTTTTGAAGGTAAGGATTGACGCGCTTTTAAAACATCGGATGGAAAAAACAATGGGCAATCGATTCGGCGCCTCGCTTCTCGGTTCCGCGCCTGTGGGGGTGTGGGGGAGGAGGGGTCCAGGGATCGATGCGGGATCAATCTCGTGCACTTCCGCCCCCTCCCGTCCACCACACCCTCCCTCGAATCCCTTCAGCATTGCGCGATTAATTATCAACTCCGGAGGGTGTGCGTGGGATGGATTTACGTGGGGCTGAGAATTTCGCACCCCCACGGGAGTCCCCCTTTCACTCCTCGCACGCACCACCACCCCGCACCACCACCCGCGCTCCAGCACCGCTGCGCCCGCACCACTGCCCTCTTCCGCCTTCCTATCCGTTTCATCGAAAAAGGGGGAAAGGCAATTAACCCCCGAGGCGTAGATCTATCCATCTCTCTCTCTCCCCTCAATTATCCTCCCCTTTTCTCTTTCTCTCTCAATCTTTACCTCATTTCCTTCCCTCGACGAGAATGTTCCCCTCTTCTTCACTTCAATTCTCTTTCCTCTCTGTTCTCCCCCCTCCATGGGTCGGAGTGGAGGGGTGGGGGACGACTCAACACCCGCCCCGCACGTTTCTCGGTCGAGTTCCCTCTTTCAATGCCCACAGACCATTGCTTCTAACGCATGCTTATCATGCCGCCTAAGCGGCCCTTATTAAATTTTCGTCTTCTGATGGAAATTAGAAATGCTAATTTTTGACTTTGCCGAGTGTTTTCCGATGGCCATTTGCATTGCTCCCGTTTTGACTCCCGAGGAAACGTTCTCGGTCTTTCTCAGGCGCGCACATGTCCTCATTATTTTTCATCCAATCCCAAACCCACTCCACGTCCTTTTTCCCCTCCTCTCAAACCCCCTTTGCTGCGGCTCTACCGGCCACTCGGAGTTTTTCTGCTCGACTCCTTAAGAAACAGTCCGCTGCTGATCCACGTTCGCCGAGGCGGAGACACGCCAGCAAAAGAACGCTTCATTCTGTTTACACGTTAATGACCTTGATTTCATTTATTGGCTGTTCCTAATAGTTTCGATAAACGAGCTGAGAAGGTGATTTCGTTTCTCTGGGGAGACCCAGGATGTATAATGGTCAAGTCTTTAATGCAATATATACGATATCTTACAAAAGCAGGCCTGTTGGACTTCATGTGGTTTCCTATGAAATAGCTACTTAATATATTCAATGAATGTTACTTGATTTCAGAGAAATATTTTTATTTTATTTTATGGCACTTTGGAAAGCCTGTAGGAAAAATCGCCACATTCCCTTTGATTTGACGCGC
This sequence comes from Hetaerina titia, assembly GCA_037158775.1. NCBI lineage: Eukaryota > Metazoa > Arthropoda > Insecta > Odonata > Calopterygidae > Hetaerina > Hetaerina titia. Next base: position 21,568,652 of record CM073770.1, on the reverse strand, counting down.
GGAGCAAAATATCCGTTTTCGTTCTGCAGCTTCCACCATCGCAAAATTTGTTTAACTCGAATAATATATATTAAAACTATGGTTAATTTTTTGTAAAATATAGTTATTGCAACTCACAATATATCTATATCAAAAATGTTAGCAATAATAGCTTCACATATTTCTCAGGCATTATACATAACGTACTTCCACAACAAAAGGCACCAAATCAAAAGATAAACTAGTTGGTATTTTTATAAAAGGGCGTGAAATCGAGAAATCGGGTACGTATAAAAAGAAACACAATGGTGAAAATTGAAATAAATATTCATTAGTTGAGACCATATAGCTTAGTCTTAGAATAGTCTTGACAACGTATTAGTGCATTAAATAATTTTGTTAAGGCTAGTTAGCGAATTGTCTAAGTGATCAGTTTACCTTGGTCCATCAGGCCAATTGTTTATCAAAGCAGGTTTTGAAATAGTGTGTTATCTTATCATCTCTTTAGGAATGTTTGAGACATTTATAATCTTCAGACACTGCACTGGTAGAAATTTAATGTCGCAAGAGGAAACCACGGAAATCAACTCAAAGGGGATTTTGACAGTCAGTTAAAGCGCACAGTTCACCTTGTTCTAAGGCTTATCGCGTATGAAAATGACACGACAGCAGGAATATTAGCTTCTTGTATGACCTGCCTGCAGTTTCCACTAAGAATAAATGTAGAACTTATGTCAATCTTCATATGGTAAGTGACTAATCCTTCAACTCGATGCATCGGGCGTTTTAAGCGATTAAAGATTGAAAAATATCGCTGTCGGGCACCATCTGAAAGATTTCAAAGCCAAATAGCTACGAGCCAATGATTTTTCTAAGAAAACAAAGGAATTATATGTTTGAAAGGTTAGATTGATTTTATCATGCATTCGCGCAAAAGGCATTGATTCACTAGCTTCAAGCAGCGGGTTTCCTGCTTTCAGATTTTATTAGACTAAGATACATACGATTACGTTTAAAAATTTACTAACCGTTAAAAATTGCGTAAAGAATATAACGCATAGATATGCTGGAATTATCCCCTTCAGCTCAAACATTGCTGTGGGTGGATGGGTATCAAGTGAGTACTGAAGATCAAGATGTAAAAATTGCATTGGTCCGGTCCATTTATTTGCAGTTTTTAAATGATGTAAGGAATTTAAAATGTCACAAATAACTTTTTGTCAGAAAAATCCCTTACTTCTCGGTGTACACTCTTTTGGAAATTCAATCAATATCCAAAATTGATGGTTTCCGGCTTAACTTTGTGAAATCATTTCATATTGGAAATGAAAGAATGGTAACTTTGTGATTCTACTGAAAAATTTATTACGATACGACCCGGGTTTTGACGTTCAACGTCATCTTCAGGTAACAAATCTACAGACATCCATCTATACTACCTACCATCTACATCTACCTGAATGTAGTATACATAGATGGATGTCTGTAGAGTTGTTACCTGAAGATGACGTTGAACGTCAAAACCCGGGTCGTATCGTAATAAACTTTCTGTGGAATCACAAAGTTACCATTCTTTCATTTCCAATACTCAAAATATGTAGATTAATGTGTTATGATGTTTGAGCGAGCAAAGTATCTCATATGATATTAGAATAAGCGGATACCTTTCTTACTAGCATGGCTCACGGCCTGATAAGGTTGAGCAAAATATATAAGGAGACCTATTTTAAGTTTTCTAATCTGCGATTCTCGTTCAGAGTAGGAAAATACATTTGTTCACCTAAAAAAAAAATAAAGCGATTCGAGTTTTAAAATCTCTCATTATTGGAATATCATGTCTGGAGACACGGCTAAATAAAATAATCATTTGGCCCCCGGAACAAGAGGTGTCGATACGAATTTCGGTTTCCTCACTGAGGATCCTCCATCCTCGTCGACTCATATGAAAACGTGCGGTCAGAGGTGATAGAAGAACCTCACCCAGATTTCTATGCTCCTTCCCTCCACCGAGTAAGACAAAGAGCGGAAGGTATGCCTCCAAAAAGCGTCATCACAAACGGCAGGACTAAATACTGGAATTTCCCAGTCCCTCCACTTATCCTCCCGCCATCTAAGGCATTTTATGGTTACTCATCAAAGGCTCCATTCCCCTTTATCTTATTTTCGACCCAAATAGTTCACCCCTTGGGGATCCTAAATTTTGAAGAATCCCCTCTTCACGTCAAAGTGATCCCTCACCCCATACTCCATGTATGCCTCTCCCGCCATTCGGTATTGCGGTGACGTTTCGAGGAATCGGTTGGGCGACAGAGGGTAAATTATGGAGGCCCCGGCGGGCGAGAACTCTTTCTTCCATCTCTTTCAGTTTGCGTAGTATTATCTTCGACATCATCATCCCATTGAAACTGCTCTGATTTCTCGGAAACACGTCAAGCCAAAAGCCATTTCTCCCTCGCTCAAACGATGTTTCAAACTCGACTACGTGACATTAATCAAATTAAAGGTTAACTTTGACTACATAAGGCTATAATTGAGCCTTAAGAATATCAACAGCTGACCATATTTCCATTATTCTAGAATATTATCAACAAAACAAGATCAAATTAACACAAAAATATAGGAGCATACTCGTAATTAGAGTAATCAAAAATCACATAGCTTTGGTGGAGCTGCAGGTGCCCAGAGAGGCTTGCCCGCGAATTGAACCCCGGCCCCTCAGGTCATTAGTGCAACCCTCTACCCCTGGACTACCGCGATTCTTATACATATATATATATATATATATATATTAATTCACACATAGAAATAGATATCAGTAAGGGGGATAGGAAAACACGTAAAAGACAAACACAGGAGAAGTGGGGAAGGCGGAATTGAGCAGATCACAAACGTAAAAATATATAAAATGTATATCAAGTTAGCAATAGCGAACAAAAACTCAGAAGAACAAAAAAGAAAAGAAACTCGCACGTTTTCGAATTTTTGGTGGTCAAACCACCTTTCTCAAGGAAGAGAAGGAAGGAACTTTAGTTTCTTTCTTCCCTTCCTTTCTTGATAACAAATCGGAAGGCGTCAGCGTGCACTACAGAAATCACGTTTTCAACCACATTTCCTGGTTTTTGGTTACATTTTCTCTATCTCATAATGGAAAATTTATATTTTATATCACTCTATGTTAAACTACCTTACCGCTGGTGAGTGGTGAATAAAATGAACCAGGAGAAATAGAAAATCCGGAATAGCCCCTTTCTATATTCTGAAAGGTGAATTTAAGCTTTGAAAATTAACAAGAATAGAGTTTTTCTTTCCTTTTCATCGGAATAGGATTCTCCAAAACAAGCGGAGGAAAGGGGATTTATTTTTCCTCCGCTTGGCTTGTTGATGGAGTGACACAGAGATTGCTACTGAGGGCATACGTAATGGATGAAAAGAATAGTGACATGGCAAAATCGAACTGAAGGTCGGATTTGGAAAAATTTCCGATAACTCGTGTCCTTGACGTGAAATGGGGGGACAAGGTTGGCGGGGGTTGGCAAGGAAAGCAGCGGGTGGTGGGGAGAGGTTTTATGGGGGAACAGGGAGTGGGAAGAAAAAAGCCGTAATGGAAAGAATAGAATTTGTGAGTGAGACATATAATGATAGGTCATGAGCAATAAAGGCAAAGGAGGTAATGGACCTAATCTTTTACTTTGGTCCTGAATCTAGTGTACATGCATGGAAAGAGATGGGCGAGTATATCGTGATGCTAGGAAGCGCAATCACTTCCAGCTCTTCCATGGTCGTTAAAGAAAAGTTAGCAAATAATACAATAGTTGAATATGTGAAGGGTTTGAATGACAGTATCCAACATTTATCAAATTACACATTCTATATCAGAAAATGTGAAATAATGGCTACTGAAATTATACATTCAAATACAATATTACTTCTTGCGCTATTCTCCTAGGCACAATTTATTTTTGTAATTCATTCACAATATAACAATGAATGACAGTAAGGAGATTATACACGTACTCGTAATAAATGTGAGAAGAATCGGAATTTGGGGTTAGGGGGTGTTGGAAGTGGAGTTCACTAGGAGTGGATAAGTAGGAGTGTACTCTAAACTAGAGAGAAGTGGGCATCTATTTCAATATCGATTGGAAAAATTGACTTTGTGATTTTCCATAAGATATCAGAGAAAATTATTAACGTAATTTAACCAAGTTTAAAAGAAAAGAGATCACTAAATCTACGTCGATTACCCACAAAATGTAGAAATTGAAGGTATATATTATTACTATTGTTAATCTACCGGTTAACGTAGGTTTTGAATAGAAAAAACGATCTAATAAATTAATATTTGTTTTCTCCTAACAAAACAACCCAGCATCCTACTCTAAAAGTCCTTTATCTCTGCGTACTTCCTTCGTCCCGTCCAACATCCCTATTCTATTCCTGTCCCTTCCTTGTTTCCATAACATCCTCCCCTTTATCACAATCTTCCACATTCAACCCTAGCCCAAATGCCACATCACATCTTCTCCATCCTTCTCCACTACCAAATTTCAAAAGCCTCCGATCTACATCTATTATCCATCCTCGATCAGTGACCATGTTTCCACGACGTACAAAACAACGCTCCATGCCAAAGTTGCAACGAGCGATTTCTAGAAATCCTCTCTCGATGCAACATATAGAAATCCTCTCTCAACCTGTCATCGATTCTCTCCTTTTCGTGAACTCTTCTTTGACTAGCACAATTCTTCTCCTCATGCGCCTACTACTTTGACCATTTTCGTCCAAAAAACTTCCGAGATACGTAAACTGCTTCACCTGCTCTAGTTTTTACCCTCCTAATTTAACGTTTAACTTTAACGACTTTCTCTTTCTGTAAAATCACAGCCGCTGTTGTTTTATTTATATTTATTCTTTTCCCATATCTATCATGCCAAATGTCCAATTTACTCAGCAATGCTTGGAAGCACTTGGATGACTTAGTTCAGTTCCTTCTGCCCGCAAAATAATACATTAATAAAATGAAATGATATGAGCTATTATAAATATATACATGATACTCTGAAGAATACTAGAGTACATGATACTCGCCGAAAGGTCAAACATATACGCGAGCGTCCTTCCTATGTGTTTCTGTGATTAGCTTAATTTTAAATCAAATCTTGGACATAATTTTGTCGTCGCTGAAGAGCGTCCGTTATCAAAGATTATATATATATATATATACATATGTATATATATACATATGTGTATATATATACATATGTATATATATATATACATATGTATATATATATATATATATATATATATATACATACATACACACACACATATATGAGACGTATAAGACGTTTTCGGTGGGTTTTTCTTTTAATGTTCATGTTAATACTAAATACCCTTGACAAAAATCATTTTTTATCGAAATCCTAAATGTAAATATCACATGAAAACAGGCCATTCGCATGATGACTGGCCAAGTAAGTTATAACTCTGCAATCGGCTTTCGACAGAGATTGTCTGACGGGTATTTAGGAGGGATTAGCTTGGGAGTCCTTTAAATCGCGGAGAGAGCAGAGAGGACTTTAAGATACGCACAAGACCGTACTGAGTTTACTTGCTACATCGAGGACACCATTATGACACAACCACTACGCGGTGGTTTCTGAGAACCTTTTTCTTTATATTTCAACTTTATTGATTCTATTGCAAGAGTTAAAAGTTTCACTACTTCCACAAATGAATTCTTGTACAGTGGTTTAATTACATTTTGTATTAAAATGTGGGAAAAGACTTTTGTCTCAACATCTAAACATGTAACATGCACACTTAAGGGAAATCTAAAAATATAGTTTAAAATATCATCGAACATTAAATGCGAAAGAAATAATGGAATTGAAAGTCTCTACTATTTAGAACCCTGTAAGGAATTGCGATAGGATGATACATGATAAGACATGATAGGATTTAATAAGATTTACCATAACCTGAACAATATATTTCACGAAACTTTCCAGTAAATAAACCCATCCCTCTCCCGCGTTTATCCCTGTTAGAAGATAAAGAATGATATATCCTCGGTTTTCAATTAGCACCAGCTATTTTCCTTTCATTAATTCTTGTTTCTAGCCGGGTCGCAGGCGTGTGGTGTTCACAATAACCGCGATATTTGCGCATGCATTTACCTCCTGCAGGTAGGGGAGCGGCAAAACGGCTTCGATACATGCCTCTTATGAAATATGACGTCAGGCAGAGGCTGTGATGATGGGATCCGGAAAAGTGGTCTCGGAGGATGATACGAGTGACAAGGCAGTTATGGCGCGCGCTCCCCCGTCCGCCTTCAACGAGCGCAGGAAGAAGAAGAAAGGGTAAACTCCTTTTGCTGGGGCGCCTTCCGATTTGATAGCGGATCAGTTGTGAAGCGAGAAACGAGTATTCGGCGTTGCAGGGGATTTGCAAACAAACTCTCACTCTATCTGCGCGCTCCAGCGCCAAGAAGTCGAGATTTTTCTGTTCCTCCAGTCAGCCACTTCGCCGAAGTGGTGGCAATCAATCCAGCATCGAATTCAGAGTTTACGGAAGAAATTTGAAATTATTGTGTAGAGCGATATGTAAAATTAAATGACACATGTTTCATTTCGATTGCACATTTTGTGTTTTAATTTGTTTTTCTGCTACGAATAATGCCTACATGAAATATTATTCAGCATTCAATGCAAGTATTACATTTCAAAGAAAACTAACGCCATTTTTTTAAAGTTTGTACCGGCCATGACGGAAACTTTTAACAAGTTCCTTTTTCGATGTATCGAGAAATGTTTTGTGCTATTTAAATCCATTAACTTTTATTAATAGAAGTATTAAGGAACCCCAGTACCATAGCCACGGATACAAACGCCAATGTTCTTTGACCTACGCAATAGATATGTTTTTATGAATATTTTATGAAAAGGTTTTTCGTGCACTTCCATTATGAAAAACCCTCTTCATTTTCGTTATGAGCTTTTATGCTAGAGTATTTCTCCATTGGAAAATATGCTGAGTAAAGGCATGATGAATTAACAATCTTCTCTTGCTGGTGCAAAATATTATCGATATGATAATGACACATATTAACAACAAAAATTACGAGGCGTATTCTTGAAGTAAGTACCGTTTGCTTATATTTAAATATTGGCGCTTCAGAACACAGTTTTGCTCCTGCAGCGCCATCTACTAATTCATTGAGAAGCTATAGCAGCATTTGTTTTGTTTCAGAAGTTGTTTGCTTGTCCGTGCATGCAAACAACAATGTCCGCGACAATCATTGATCCCATCAGCTGTGAAGTGCGTTCTGTCATACGATTCTTGTATGCAAAAGGATTGTCGGCTGCTGAAATTCATCGGCAATTATGCCTAGTTTATAAACCTACAGTTATGATTGAAGGAAAGGTTAGACAATGGTGCTGTGATTTTAAAAATGGACGAACAAATGTCCATGACGAAGAGCGAAGTGGTAGGCCCAGTATTCTGACCGATGAAATTGTTTCGCAAGTGGAACAAAAACTGCGATGTGATCGTCGGTTGACAATTAATGGCCTGGCTGAACAATTTCCTCAACTTGGACGCACTACTGTCTACAATATTGTTACGGAAAACCTCGGATACCACACATTGCGTGCAAGTTGGGTACCGAAAATGCTCACCGACCACCACAAAGAGCATAGAATGTCCAGTGGACGAGAGTTTTTGGGTCGTTGGGAACTCTTTAAACCACCCACCGTACAGTCATGACCTTACACCCAGCGACTACTTCTTCTTCTTTCACTTGAAACAGTGGTTCGGTGGACAACGTTTCGAAACCGTTGTTTTCGATAAAGTCCCTCATTGCAAATTACTGGCGAAATTGGAAACCTATGGAATACACGAAAGTATTATTAACTGGATTAAACAATTTTTAAGTGATCGTGTCCAAACAGTCGTCCTGGACGGTGTATCATCCGATACTGTCAAGGTCACGTCGGTGTACCACAAGGAAGTGTCATAGGTCCCCTCCTTTTCCTTATTTACATAAACGACCTCAGTACCATAGTTAATAGCAAGCTCCGTCTTTTCGCCGATGATGCAGTAATTTATGGGGACATCCGAAGTCACGAAGACAGAGTCGTGTTAGCCAACGACCTAGATGCAATTCAAAATTGGTGCGATACATGGCAATTGGAATTGAATTTTTAAAAATGCGTAGTAATACATTTTTGGGAAAACAGTAATTCCCTCCCTTATAGTTACAAAGTGAAACAAACCAATATCGCGAGGGTAGATTCCTATAAATACTTGGGTGTAACAATTACTCACGATCTGTTCTGGGGAAAACACATACGAGAAATATGCGGTCGTGCTAATAAAAAATTGGGATTTGTGAAAAGAGTGCTAGATAAATGCGACGAAAACGTAAAAGAACGATGTTTCCTTGCCTTGGTCAGGCCCCACCTAGAGTATGGTGCCAGTATATGGGATCCTCATAACATAAATTTGGTTTCGGAATTAGATCGAGTTCAGCGGAGGGGGGCTAGCTTTTTCAAACATTGTTATGACCAACTCAGCAGCGTATCCACTTTGCTAGACAATTTAGGTTGGGATTCTCTTACACAGCGGCGTTTCCAATATAGATTAAACTTATTAAAAACATTTAAAGATGGGCCCTTTTCCGATGACATCAAGGATATAATACGAACCCCAACGTATTACGGTCGAAGGGATCACGAATATAAGACTAGAGAGATGGACTGCAAGACTGACAGGTTTAAAATGTCATTTTTTCCAAGAACGATAAGGGACCAGAATGCTTGTAGCCTAAATTCCCCAGGACTTAGTTCACTACAATAAGTATGAACGTACAGGTTAGGGACTTCGCGAGGATGTGTATACATGTGCGTATGTATGTATGCATATATAAGTATGTGTATATAGTGTATATATGTATGTATGTGTATATAGTGTATATATATATATGGAAATATATATATATTTTTTTTCTTACAGGTTCCCCCCACCTTTCCTCACTTAACCCCCAACCCCCTCAACCCTTACCCTTCCCTCATGGTGCTACACCCCCTGCCACACACCTTTTTGGTGGCTCGCTGGGTATTTATGTAGATGTAGATGAACCGAAGAGGAACTCAAGAATTGCGTTGTCGATTGGTTCAACCCTCAGGCGGCGAGTTTCTATGCAGAGGGGTTAAAGAAGCTAGTGAAGCGGTACGATAAATGCTTAGAAGTGAACGGCGATTATGTAGATAAGTGAAGTAAGTTTGTAGCTAACTAAACGTGCCAATAAAATGTGTTTCATATGAGTATATTTTTTCCTGTGACCAAACGGGTCTTACTTTATGAACACGCCTCGTAACCTCATTTACGTACACTCTCACGCATTTCATTCGGCGGAGAATCGCAAGCTGCTTTAAAGGACACATTCTTCAAATTTTCTAGCGATATTTTACCATTTCATACGAGAAATTTTGTGGAAAATATACATTTCACATATTCCATAGTAATTTTTCTACATTCATTTTGTTTTTTCATGTGCATGAATGTGAAAAGATTGATAGTCCTTTCCCCAACCTGAACACTCCCCTGAAACATGCATTGATATTTCTCTCCGGAGACGCAAAGAGAAGAATAATGCTAGGCAAAGAGGCTTTCATAAGGAGAAGGGAGTTGATGACAGGGACGTTGAATAAGGATGTTCAGAAATACTCGCAAAAACTTTGATATGGAGCGTAGATGCGGAAATTTGGTCACTGAAGCAGGATAACAGAAGTAGATTGGAGGCTTTTGAAATGAGGGTGTGGAGAAGAATGGATAAGATGAAATGGGCCAAAAGAAAAACAAATGAGAAAGTACTAGGGATGGTGGGCGAGGAGAGGGGTTTGTAGGGAGAAATCCTATGGAGGCAGGAAAAATGGATGAAGGACGAATTGATCGGTAGTTGAATGTTGAAAGCTGTAATAGAGGTGAGAATGTTAGGCAAACGAGGAAAGGGCAGGAACAGGATAGGGATGTTGGACGGAATGAAGGGAGGAAGGATACGTAGAGATAAGAAGGACCTGATGTAGAATAGGTTACTAGATTGTGTTTTGTAAGGAGTCACAAAATGTTTATTTGGTAGTTGTGTCCATCCAAAAACCTACCTTAACCGGTAGATTACTCAATGATAATATTATCTACCCGTACTTGTAAACCGTATGACATCAATGTTTTCAATATCAAAGGTATTCATTCCATGATCGTACATATTTATTACTACATAACAGTAATAAGGTAAATTATATGACAACACAAAGACGATGTAATAAAAATATAAAACTAGAAAACATACCAGAAAGCCGTTATTTATTAGACGATATTTTCCTATTTATACTATTAATCCATGGACATTTTGTTTTTTGACGAGTCTGATTGTACTTAGCTTCTCTTCACTTTTGACAGTGAAATATTTGTTCACTTCTCTCCTCATCCTCAGTCGACCCATTTCCCCACCCTATGGCAGTTGCCTGCTGCATCACTAACGTACACGACTGACTCACCACTGCACTGCCATCTGTTTACGACTCAATTCACAAGAGGAAAGCGGTCACCCCTACTGGTATAATGCAACAAGTAAGAATATTAAATCGACCTCTCTGGATGACATATGCTTATGAATCATTCATTTTTCGCGAGTAAGGAAATGACTCATGTATTACCGAGATTAATATTTGCAGTCAGGAGGCTTTCCAATGTCCTATTGTTTATGGTGTCGCGTTTTGCGCGCAATCCATTTAACCTGTCCGAACCGGTTATCGTCTCTGCTCTTCATCTTCCATTGCCGACAACCACTCCGCGGAACCCCCCCTCCCTCTAACTCATTGCCCCACTAAATCTCTCCCCTCATTTCCGTCCCTCTTTTCCTTTCATCCCTCGACCGCGCTACCCATGCACCCCCTGCCACCCACCCCCCTCCCCTCAACAATTCAGGGCCCCTCCCGCGGAAAGTAAGCTCATCTATCAGACCTTCACATGCTGACAGCTTTTCGTTTCGACCACTGAGCGCTCGGCCGGCCAGGGGCACCCGGAGCTTGGAGCGAGACACCGGCCTCCCCTGGCCGGCGTATCCTTCGCCCCTTGCCCAGGAGGTAAAGCAGATACCTCAGATTTCAGGCTTATCAGAAAATTTGGCGCCGCCCATCCTCCCGAAACACAGCAATCAAACATTTACTTGATATTAATGCCGGAGGTTTTTCCACGCGGTTGGATTTCTAATTATTGAAGCAGTGATAGCACATGATAAATTATGCCTTCCACGTTTACAGAGTAATAGCTTCATACATTTCTCTTTGATACAATTTCGTATTACCTAGATCTCCATGAAGTTAATGTCTTATTTAGCTTTACTCATGTAGATGCTTTTAATGACGTGCTATAATCCTTAATGTGCATATGTGTACCCTTGAACTAAAATGTATCTCACAGTAAAGTACGTACTAAAATATTAAACCTTTTGCGTTTGATAAAATATTGCATGCGATCACTAGATTCATTACAAGTCAATAAAAAATCTACCCACATCCGCAGAGAGATTCCTTATCAAATTTATACGCATTAGTTGTGAAGGATTCTAGTCTTTTCGTGATAAAGGATAACAAATTCGATATCCCAGTTAATTAATCCACCGCGATCCTAGGAGGACCTCACCTCAACAGTGGTCTGGAATTATTATCTCCGAGTGGGTATATTCGATATTATACCAACATAATGTTAATTGCGAAGAGCATGATGAACAAGCTAATCGGAAATTTTGAGAAAGATATTGTGCAACAGTTACCCCGAGTTGCAATCATATAAAGACATCCGCATTCAAGGGTTTTTGGCAATTGAATATTTTTTCGAAATGAGCATATGTCTTTGTGAATGCAAGAAAACAATACACTGTTACGGTGGACAAGAAAATGCTAAAACCTTTTTGAATTCACGCACTTTCGATGGAAAAAATACAGTAAAAATGAAGAACATGCAGAAGAAATAAAGAAAATAACTTCGCATAACTAATTGATGAATACTTGCAGAGGCACGGGTCAGTAGGGGATCGGGATAGTGCGGCAGCTAACATACTGTCTCCCACCTAGAGGGTACGGGTTCGAATCCAGGGGACCGCAGATATTTTCAGTGATATCCCGATCACTACTTGAAATGCTCTGTGGAGACCACTTTGAGTGAGTACGCCGTCCGTCGGATGGGACCTTAAGCTTTGGACACCTTGGCGCCTTTCGTTCAGAGAAGGCTAATGCCGACGCCGGGTTTCTATCCCCCCTTCATCCTTTCCTGTTCATCCCTTAGTGGCGCAAATTACTTAAGCTATCGGTCGCCTCCCATAAAAACTAGTATTGCGAAAGTGTAAAGTAAAGTAAAGTGGTTTGATTATTAAAAGTCAGTATGAAGATTGTCCACCAAGTTACGCCAGAAACTGTTTTATTAGTCAACACAAATTTAATGAGAAAAAAGCCTACTTGTGGAACGCAGCTTGGTGCACTTGAAAGTAAGTAAGCATATGTCTTTCAGTTTTCCAAAATTAAACCATAAACACAATAATCAACCCGAAGGTCAGTTTGATAGGTGGTGGTAGAGTTCACCCAGTACTGTGCCTGACGGCTAGTGAAATTCAAACATCAAGGTAGGCGGGCCAATTCCTTTCCCTGTGCGGGTTATGGTTTCCCAGGAAAATCTGGTACCCGAAAAATCACATAGCTTGGGTGAAACTGCAGGTGCCCAGAGAGGCTTGCCCGGGAATCGAACCCGAACCCTCCGGTCAGTAGTCCGTATGTTTATTAAACTGTATAAACATACATACGACATACAAGATATAGAAATATTCATGGGTTGCGGGAAGAATTTACATGCACCCCAGCTCCTAAGGCATAAAATCATATTCACACACAATACAAATATTGAAAAAACATGTAGAAATTAGTTTAACTTCGATTTCACATATTTTATAGAATGACGATGTAGTAGGGGTGATCCGCCGGGGTAACGCAGGTTAAACCCCTGCAGTACTTTATGTTACCGACAAAATGCAAAAACTTTGGTAAAGAATTGTGAGTGATAAATATGGTTTAATCCAGGGACATAAAATAGTCAACGCTGCCTGTATCGGTGTGATGATTTAAAAGGTATTGGAAATAAACGACCAGACGGAACAAACGAGCCAGTGAAATATTTTTTTTTCACAAATGCACAAAATCGATTGGCATTCGTTGGCAGTATGCAGTATTGAATGTAATGACTATTTCGACTTTGGAACATTTAGTTCAAGTGGCACATGCTATTTTTGCACAGAGCAATTTTAAATAAAGACATAGGAAATGACAGGTAGATTTCATCTTTTTCGAATTTAAGAAATTTTTCATACAGTCTTACGCGATTTGTAGGCAATGGAATTAAATGGAAATTTTACTGAAAATCATTAGTATAAATTTGTGGAGAAATTAGTAACGCAGTTGCTCTACGAAACTACGCCATGATGATGACATTACGCAGTTATACCTCTGCATAAAATTCAGTATTTTCATGATTCATCTGGCCTAAATTAAAAAAATATTATCACTATGCAATTTCGCATAATGTAGGGATGAAATGTGCACATCGTTTGAATTCAAATGGGAGAGGAATTCCGAATTCGCCTTCATCTCACCTTTATCTCTTGCTGAAACGCCGCAGTATTTCACAAATTTTTGACATTTAGTTTGCTGGAAAGAGCTTGCTTGGAATAAATAAAAAAGTGGCACACATAAATATTAGTTTGACACAGCAAAGAAACCAATAGGGAAAGAAACACTTGAGTGATTTATTGCTTTTATTCGGGATGGGAGAATTCGTTTCAGATGCTTAACATGTATCAGCTAAGGTAAGGTATTTATTACATGGGCACTTGTAACTCTTAAATTTACTGCCAAAATAATCCGAGAAAGAACAATAAAATTTCTATACTGGAAACAAAAAACAGCGACTTTACTTGTCCAAACAAACCTGGAATGATACCAAAATTTGAACGGAAAACTTTGACGGCAACTTGGTTGGGTGGCACTATTATTTTAAGTTACACTATTCGTTAAATGCTATGAAGGTACGAATACTAGTTACCTTGAACCTTTTGAATTCAATGGTAATTCTCTTTCTCCTTGGTTACCCTTCAGTATTATTAGACATATAGTAAAAGCCGTAAGGTCATTCTAATGGGGACTTCCCTTGCAGTAAGTTCTCCAACAAAACCCCTCTTTATCATTATTTTTACAACAACTCTTAGCAACATGTGTAAAACACTCGCCTCTTCGCCCCTTCCACCCACCTAGCATTGTTTTCTTACTTTTTATGTCGTTTCATTCAAGAAGATAAGTGACACATGGCAACCATTTTAATAGCACCAAGGATCAAGGAAAAGAAAAGTGATACCAACGTTTTTTAACTTTCTAAACCCATCGGTCCACTTTTTTGAGCTTGCCAAAAACATTTCTCGTGCGATCCAAGAACACACTGTCTCTGGTTTACGATCGTATGCAGCATGACTTCGGGGAGACACGGTACAGTTCAACGAGACCCGACGAAAATGAGGCATCACACACTGTTTACTACTCGACAGGAAATCATTGGTTTCACCACCACGACATAACGATTTAGAAGGCGACGAGAACTGCGCACGCTGAACACAGGACATCTTTGTATTGAAATATTTGTCGTGAAGTTTTTTCCGCAGGAAAAAGGTTTCTATGGGTGAAATATTCCCCCAATTTCATATTATGGGGGGACTAAAATGGGAGAAACACAAGGGAAAGTGGATAAACGTTTGATTAGGAAAGATAGCTCATAAATTGTATGTTGGTAGGTGGATGATGCGATTGAAACGGCAGGGGGGCTAAGATTTGATACTCTAGGAATCCACGGCTTGAACGGCCGGTATTGATATAAACCGAACAATTATAAATATATGCGTCATGAATTGGTATTGATTCAGAAATCCAGTGCCCTATGTAAGTACCTTAGAGTGTATCAATATGAAAGAAAAATATCTTAGCTTATTTCTTACTATTATCGGGAATTTGAGCATGATCACAGAAATACGTGAAATATAATCCCCGTTAATGCAACAGCGCAGTGAAGTTAGTCGGCCAAAAAATTCTGTGGAAATGAAGAGTTATCTGTCTGTTCAACCCAATGGTTGTGTTTGGCACAAAGCGTTTCCCCGGAAGTCCAGAAATAATTTGATTTGATTTTAAGAGTAAAGGCATCCAAAAGCAATGAAGTCACGTATTTGAAGAAGATTAGGGAGTGTGATTCTATACCAAGTGTTGGAAGTGCCCGATCAAATTGTAGTGATTGCTAAGTTCAGGAAATGTTGGTAATATGCGGACTGAATAAATATTTATGCCAAGAAGAAAGAAATGGTTATAAAAGAGTAATTCTACCAATATTGTTGCATAAATAACAAATATAGGCGTGCCAGAAGAGTTATGGGGGGTTGATTAGTTAACAAATGGAAGTGATTACTGGAGGAATGCTTGTAGCAGAAATGGGAAAGATAGAGTAAAGAATGAGTGGGTAATGAAATACTACCATTCATTAATGCACAGAAGAATCATATATAGAGGAAGAGGCTACGCTGGTTTGGTCAAGTTGAGAAAATTGACGATAAATGAAGATGAAGTGAAATGGTTGGAGAGAGGAATGGATCGAGAAAGTGATGGATGGATGGATGTTGTTGGCGAGAAGTATGAATGATATGAAAGCGAGGAACAGTAGAAGTCGCAGGATCGGAGCGGAGTGCATGAGAAGAGTGCACAAATATGTAACGGACGCGAAAGAAATGTAGGTAATGGTAGTACAGAGGAAATAAAGAGGTTCCTGAAATAAAACTTAATTCTTGACCTTGCCTTCCCTGAAAGGGAACTGCTTGATGGACATGTACGTTGATATGAATTAAACACGCGAAAGAGAACCTAACGCACTTTTCAGCCCACGGAAAAAGAGTATTGGGCTGTTTCAGCGACCCAAGGTGCCTCCCATTTGACGGCTTTCCCGGGAGGACCGTTTTTCCCGACCCCATCATCCTGGGGCCGGGTTGAGTGGCGCGCAGCAAGGCGCCCCTCTCTCTTCGAGCTCTTAGAAGTCCCTCTCCCCCCGCTTCCCGAACCATTCGCCGCTCCTTCGGTCTACAACTCCCATATTGAAGGAAAACGGCTCATGAACCCGGGGGGCTCTCAAGGGTGGTATAAATGAATGAATTGGAGGGAGGGCTTGGATTCGTCCTTGGATCATTCCCACCGGGGGAGAAGGGGGCGGTGTGCGATCGGGGCTGGGGTGGAGGAGGGCTGAGCGGGAGGTTGACCTTAAGAGCGGGCATTCTCTCCTGGAGAGCACCTCTTGGTGTTCTCGAGATGTTTGGCGGAGTAATGGAAGGAGGTCGACGTGATTCCCCGGCAGGGCGTCGCCTGCGGCCCCGCCGTCGCACTCGCCCTCCCCGCTCTCCGCCGGGAACCGTAATCGCCCTACTCGGAGTCCAAGCCATGTCAAACTGCCCCCTCCAATCTCCCTCGACGCAAAACATCGCAAGTCTCACTCCCAACGGTGGTGCCGAGGGTTATTATTCCCAAGAAAGTTTATCGCTTGGTGAGTCTTTTGAATTACGGAGTAGATCATTTCGAGAATAATTGAAAAAGCGAGTTGGAAAGGAGGAAAGCATACGACAATGCATAAAAATTGTGGATCAACAGGCGAAATTAACGGGTCAAATCGAATTGCTTTACAAAAATCCAAAAGTTATAAAAAAGGGGCAGGGATATTTGGTGGAGAGTACTCAGTGCTAATTTCCTCTAAAAATTAATGTAAAAATAAATTTAGAGTTGTTTTGACTCAATATTCTTAATTTCCATCGAGTGATGGAAAATTCTAACTTATTAGTAGGTGAAAATTAAGATTTAGACATTGATATTTTCAAATGTCTTAATGGAAGGGAATTCAGGGGTTTTAGATGCTTTAGGAGGTATGGACGCAGGTACGTACAGAAGAAGAACTGAATAAGAATAACTTATATTGAACGCCATACGAGTAAAGGGGGATATATAGGTGAAGAAGAGTACAAAGAGGGTCGTCAGAAATTTAACATCAATACGTGGATTATATTATCTTTGACTGCGATTGATTTTGATATTATGATAAAGAGGAAGGCACCACAAGATAAAGGGAAAAATACTTAGCCCAAATAAAGAAGGATTTCGGAATCATTTTTGGCGGAAGAACTTTCAGGGCATATAAGACTGTTGGAAAAGAAAAAGCAGACTGTAAAAAACCAATACATATGCATGCATACAAATAATACATATTCATATATATATATATATATATATATACACATATATACAATTATATATATATATATATATATAATTATATTATTGTGTGAATATTCACACATCAGGGTAGGGGGGCCAGTTCCTTTCCCTGTGCCGGTTATGGTTTCCCAGGAAGATCTGGTACCCGAAAAATCAACTAGCTTGGGCGAAGCTGCAGGTGCCCAGAGTGCCTTCCTCGGGAATCGAACCCGGTACCCTCCGGTCAGTAGTCCAACGCTCTACCCACTAGACCACCGCGACCCGCATATATATATATATATATATATATATATATATATATATATATATATATATATATATATATATATATATATATATACACACATTAATACATTTATATTTAATTTTAATTTAATTTTTAGATGAATTAATTAAAGCATCAAATTTATCTTCAAATTTAACTTAAATTCATGAGACTCCTGGAAATTCCAACGTAATTTAAATGTGTCAAATAAAAGGTTAGTTTCAAATTTTTCAATTAAGTGTATTTTCATTTTAGTTAAGCCATACGAAGAACATGGAAGGGATAAAGGTCACCATCCCTCAGAACGTGCTTAGTAAAGAATTAGGTGGAGTTCGAAGCAGACATGTTATATGTGTTGAAAATTGTCACCAAAAGAATAAGTTAGATGTCCTCAATCCTTGCGGAGAGAGATCGACGTCTGCTGCTCGTCTCCATCTCTCTTGGGAGTCACTTGAGATATCATAGAGGAATTAATTATGCAGGATATCTTCAAGAGATTCCCAAATCAGAGAGGCATTAGGAATGGTTCATGGCATTCTACATAGTTTCCTGCACAAACTGGGTTTTCAATGCTACTTGGTCATTACAAGGCACTGCGGTTGTCCATTTCATTTTCATGATTCATCCGTGGAAACAAACGTCCATAAAATCTCTACATTTTAAAATTTTTATGCGTAAAATCAGCTATACTTGCTATTACTCTATACACAATCTCTCATCCTTAGATATGAATTTATTATCTTTTTACTATAATGTTGTATACCGTATTATACTCATTCATATAAAACTGTAGCCCATCAGTTATTTCTTCAAATCCTAAGTTTTCTTCCATATTAGTTTGATCATTAACATTACTCTTTTGCTTATACTATTGCTGCATATATTGTACAGTTCTTCCAACAGTGTTAACGTGTTATTGTCTACATTTATTTAAAAATTATAATGCATGATACGGTCATAGATTAGTGCATCCACTTTACATTTTATGTGGAGATAAAAGTGGGCGCTAATGTTCCAGAGTATTTTCGTTGTGAAAAAATCATTGAAAATAAAGTTGTTTAGACTAAAATTTAAAAGCGAATCTCATTCTGGTGGAATTCTACCAACAAGCTGTGTTTTGATATTTTATTGCTCGGGTATCTCGTCCTTAGCGAATAGCTTCGTTCTCGTGGTTAGTTTGCGCTTCATTACAAGAGTGAAATTCAAGCAGTGACACTATGAAACCATTGTCAAACGGAAAACCTATCTTGCCCGTCGTTCCAACTCTCCTCTGGGCGGGGAAATTGACGGGCAAATTGCCTATCAGAGGGAGTGATCGGAAGGCTTTAGTGCACCGCTCTGCTTTGTAAAGATCGAAGAGGATCAATACTTGTACTCGCGCCACTCATCCAGAGCCCCTGACATTAAAAGCTTCACAAGGAGCTCCGCATACCGTAAAACTATACGAGAACAAGCCTTTGAATTCGTGAAAAGTTCAAAACTTTGCACGATTTCAACAACTCCGGTATTATAAATTAAGAAATAACAGCCATATTTTCTGATGGTGAAATTATTGTTAAAAAGGATTGAAATGCATACTAAATAGGTGGATGCATCAGCAGTAGTATGCATACTATCACGCTAACAAGTGAAACATGGGTAATTTTCTTTTACTCTGCTTCAAATTTTTATACTTAACCATAGCAATTAATCTTATCTTATCTTAATAACACAATTTACAAGATATGCCTCAAGATGTTACGGCACAACATGGCTTCTCCAAAGCTGAAGTTTATCATTAATTTCCTTTCGTCTCAAAAATGGTACACGCAGCAAGTTGTACACCTTAGCGAACATGTATCTCTCCTTCGCCATAATCAGTTTCCTCAAAAACACCTCTCAAATGTTTACATGCTATTCCTTGCTAGTAATTCCATTTATTTTTACAATTTTAATTCTGTATTGTTCTCTCATTATTGGTTACTTTCATACATGCATGTATTATGCGAGCAGAAATAACGGTTACATGAAACTCTTCTTTAGCTTTTTTAATCACTACCACTTTAAAATGTATCATCCCTGAAAATGTACTTTTCTGCAATTATCCCAAAACTTTCATTTGGCTTCTCCCTTTGATAGTAAATCAGCTAGTATCTAATTAAATTAGACCTAAATTCGAAGGAAAGGACTTTCAGTGGAGTATTTTTCGACACTCGAATGGCACATACACTCTTTCCCACCCCCTTCCAAAACCCACCTTGTTCAAACATCCATTCCCTCCCCACCCCTCCTCCTCCCTCCTTCCGACGTTCTTCATCTTCCCACCGCTCTGCAACTCGGCCTGCTCGGCAGAAATCGCTCAATGGTTTCCACTCCCCTTCAATCCGCTTCGACAGCTAAGACCATCACTTCGCCAAAAATCCCGGCCAAAACATACACGCGCTTAAGGGCTTTGAAAACGGGGGATGAATATGTCACCAATACATGTTTAATATTCCCTTCCTTCCCCTGGTATTCAAGCACCCAATATGCATGTCTTGCTTCAAGCAAAAACTTTAATAATTTCTTTAAAATATTGAATTTGTTATAAGAATAAGAATTAATGGAAAAACATTTCCCGGGACGCCCAGAAATTTCAAACACACCCCCTGGACAAACTCGCGGAACATCCAGTCCAAATGGATCAGCTCTCTCAATGTAAGAAGAGCCCCGATGGAGGGAGAGGGCCTCGGGTTGCAAGGCTGTTGGACGGCGAGCAAAGGCCGCCAACTGCAAACAGTCGTCGTCGGGTTAAAATCATCATAAGTTATCCACGCTGATTCAGGTTTCGTGCTTGCAAGCTCGGGTCAGGTTAAATAATCTAATTTTTTTTCGTGTCTATAATATATAATTTAATCAAAAATGGACAAATGAACGCAAATTAAACTCGACAGTATAATTGCGCCCTAGAATGAATGAACCTCTGAGATGAACTCTGAATGAGTACTCTGAGATGCTTAATTTCAACTATGATGCTGTATTTTTGACACCGTGTTCGAGGATTTATGGCCGTCAAGATTTTCGTGGAGAAATGAAAAGGTCCCGTTTAATAAAATGTTCCTCAGTCGCATTTCTTATAGCTTTCGCGATATTTAAGTGACTATCTGAGGGGATGTACTGCATATTAAAAAATATGTATTGCATTTTGCTTGATAATCACCACTTTTGATCTCAGTACTTTTGAATTTCCTATTAGTCGCTAATTGGTGGTCGTCAGGTTTTCCAGTGACAGAATCAGCAAAGCAACAACTCATGCTATAGGCGGGACTTATTTATTTTAATTGGTTGGCAAGTAACCAACCTTTATTGGTGTATTAGGTATTCTTCTATCACTATGATGGTGAAACAATTACTTTACACTGCAGGAAAATATCTTTGCCTTAAAAGATATATCAATCATTCAAAAAAAGAAATGTTGATGATTATGATGCGGTTTGAAAAGTTTATCTCACCACATCCATTCTCTTATATTAATTAGAAAATTATTTGAGTAGATTTAGGGATTAAATATTTATTGATGCATACATTCTAAGTATGTCTCATATATTATGCCCTTTAACACACGTTATATTTTCATTAATATCAGAGGGTTTAAACATCAATCTAAAACTAAAGAATTTTGTAATGGAGAAGTAAAGAAATCCAGTTTTTCGTCATTGAGCAAATATCTCATTTCTTGCACATCCTACTCATTATGACTATGCAGAAAATTTTAGACGAGGCTTGAGTTGAAATAGCGCAGTGAAACGATTTCAAATCTCTTAACTTGTGCATTCCCTAAGAAAACTCAGCGAATCCATTATACTGTCGAGATATTACCATTTCAGAAGAGCTTTTCTTTACATTGAATTCTTCTACGAGTCATCATTCATTTCTTAATTTTCCTTAACACAGAATGCAAAAGATGCACTTTATTGCGAATGCATTCCAAATATCCATAATGTAGAGGATTTACGATACTTGCGACAACGCTGATAAATTCCTAATTGTCTTACCCTTCAATCAAAATAGATTTGCCTTTTATTTATCGTGCTGATATGTAATGTTGGCAATTACTGCTAATTGTTATTAAAACTGTAATAATTATGTCAACCAAGTTTTTTTCTAGTTGAATGGGTGATATGCACCATCGATGAAACTGGGGAAAAACGGAAATAAATTACAGTTTGCAACGCAATCATTCATTTAGGATAATTCAATTCGCACCGTCACCCTCCCTAATGGTCCCAATTTGTGAATAAAAGAATGATGGAATATTTTTATGTCCATAAAATATTTTTCATAACTAACTGAGTCGTGATTTCTTATAATTTTTAACGAGGGTATAACCATACAGATTCGTCCTCATTTACTACCTGAGCTCGTGGAAGATACCTGGATTCTGGGTGCTCAGAATGCAATGGCGACATGCACTCACACTGACCAGGGAAAATATTCATCAAATCAGCTGCATATTTACGTTCAAAGGAAGGCCATTTCGTGGTATGCGCCTCCTGCTCAGTAAATGTAAGCAGATCACGTTTTGGAGGAGAGGACTTGGGAGGGAAGGGGGATGCACGATTCCAGGTTATCCAGAGAAACCATTCCAGGGAAGCTCACACCACAACACTTGACACACCGGCACGAATGATTAGTGAAACCTTCTAAACGTTCGTTATGGGTTTAGCTATTGTACGTAATAACCTTGGTGAGGCTAAAATCTATCACTACATTTCCGAGTGACAGCTACTAATGGGTAAGTGCTCTTAGGAGGAGAATTCCTCCTGTAATACTGTTCCACGGACTAACGTACCACTTATTCACCTTTAAATGAATCCATTGAATTAAATTCGGTATTGATTTTTCGACAGATTCATACGTATTAAAAATATTACTAAAATGTTTCCAAAATTGGATTGAATCTTATTTTACGCCCATTTATATTAAACTATGTACCCGCCATTAATTCAAAAAACTATTTACAGATAACCCACAAAAATTAGTTCACTCTCTCTCCTTCCCAAAGTTTCATGCATTTATATTCACCAACTTTGATTAATTCTAATATTTAGATTTACTTACAGTTCACAGGCAACGTCTGATAGTTATTGCTGAAAGCTTTATTCTAGATTTGAAGGAAAAATTAGGATAAACCGTAGAACTTTATTTATAAACTCGATGCCAGAAAACAGCTGTTGGTAAACAGTTTTTCATTAATAAAAATCTCATAGTTTAGTGGGAAAGGTGCTCTCTCTTCAACGTGGTGCAATCAATTCTACATGAGGAAATAAAGCTCACCTCTCTCGAACTAATATACCGAAATAGAACGCCTAAATTGTTCAGGCCATAAATTCTCCCTACTCAATTTCCACAGCTTTGATAATTAAAATAATCAAATCATAATTTCAGAAATTGATGCATATTCTACTAAAGCTCGTCCAAATTATAATAAGGATAAAATAGTTTTGTATCATCACAGATTAAATAAACATAATATGCAATGTGATAAGTGTAGCTATTCTAAACATAATGAGGTGTTTCATTTGTAAATTTTAGATTTTTTAAAGCAAAAAGGAGTACAAAATTTCACAAGTGGTAAAAATAAAGCGTCATTTTAAATTGATATTCCATGCATAGGGATTTTTGTGGTGGTAAGGGTACTTGAATTGCTATTACTCTTCCATCAAATGATTGAATTTTTCGAATACAGCACTGTTAGGAAATGTTGAAGTTATTTTTTTCCCAAAAGCTCCCAGGCCTTATTCCTAAAGCCAGGATGTTTTTTTCGCCCAGTGTACCGACTGTATACCACCATATTTCATGCATGACACCAATCCAGTTCATTCCTTTTATTTATTCTTTCCGAGAATGCGGCCTCATGGGAAAATGTAAGGGATCGTATATTCGTGCAGACACAATATATAGCCGTTTACAATGCTATATTTCCAAAAGCGTACACCTTTATACAAAAATAACTATCTCATGCCTCCCAGACCCCATTTTGACGGACTATAAATAGTATGGGGAACGTGACTAGGCATGCAACAACACCTTGGCCATACAAAGGCTTTGGTTCTGAAGGAGGTAATTTTTCACCGGAGTCCATTTACTTAGATGTACAAACTAGACAAAATACCTTCCCTATTCATTTACTAATTCAGGAAGGTTTGGTGATCGAGTGAGCTTATTATCTGGGTAAACATAATTTAAAGTGTTTAGACGCATCGCAGAATTTAAACAATGAGAAATCTCTCCCTTAAGCTTAAAAAAACTTATTAAAGTTTCTTAAGTTTAGAAACTTATTAAGAAAGTATTTAACGACTGCAAATGTTTGGTGAAATCCCCATTTTGTCGGTTTTCAATTGGGAATTAAGAGATATTAAGTCTGAACCATTACGTGAAGTGAAGTATTAACATCTACGTGTATTGTCTTTATCTTTATGACTCAAACTAAAAAACGCCAATGACACGACACTGGTATCTAAAGCATTGCTATAGTAACATACATCAATAGCGATTCATGTGTCTGTGTTCGATTTACATGATAAAGAAGTGAATTTCAAAAGTTATAGTATCCAATGGTAATAAATATAATAAAAATGATACATATTTAAGACAACTGATTCATGAATGAATATTAAAATTAAAATAACAACTATGACATTGAACACGGTGCAAAATGTTTATTCAATTAGATATTACGACCTAAGCATTCTTACTTTCAACCATGGGTTTGTAAAATTTACTACCATTAGCTATAATTTATTTCACGGCCTTTTAGTAATTAGGATACTTTTGGTAGATGAAATATTTATTTATAAACAAGCAGTAGGGAAGTTAAGTTGTGAATGGTTTGAACCTATAATCATTTAGTACAGTTCACAGTATTAACTTCTCTCACCGAATTAGTTCCCTTTCCTCTTTCCCTCAAATGGAAACACTGGAGATTGCTTTCATCATATCACTCCAGGAAGCGCAATGACCGCTTCCGCCAACAATAGGATGGTGAATTGCATCCGAGGACTTCACCAAAGATTAAAATTGCATTGACCGGTGAACCAACCCCGTTGAGAGCCAAAAAGAATAAACGATTGTTTTCACATACAAAACGCGTCCACAGTTTCTCATCGAAATAACATTCTCCAATCACTCATTTGAATTATTAAAAATTGTGGAACAAGAAGAGGAAAAGTTCTCAACCTATAAACTTCCAGATTCTCAGCCTATTTTGGGGAAGTGGCTCCTCTAAAAATATTATCCAATAATGAATGATTTTTGCTGAGCTCGAGTTCATTAAAAATACGACATATTCAGGACCACACTATTAGGAATACGAGAGATTAAAATCATCTCGGATATCAAAGAGAGCGTAATGTCAATCTTACTCCATAAACCACGATCAAAGCCCATCAGCTTTTAAGTACTCGTTCGGAAATAGATATTCCATTTCATAAACTCACGCGACAAGCCCTCAGGTTTATATTGCAATTAATATTCAATTATTTTCTTTATATTATTTTAAAATTGTGTGCGTCAGCTAAAATATGAAAATTGCTCCGTTGTTCAATTAAATATTGGATTGATTAGGGGAGAGCTCACTGCCTTGTAATGAATGTGAATTCATACATAAGGGTGTTGTGTCAATTTTTAGTTCCCTGTGCCGTCTTAGTTCATCTATGAAGGTCTGGTATTTGAAACAACACTCCTTGGGAAAATCTGAGAGCGCTCAGAGACGCCAAGTCGGAGTCGAACCCGTATCCCACGTTCAGTAGCACAGCCTACCCAATCCACTGGCACGCCCCTGTTCATATATCTCCCTATCTCAATATTTCCATTCAAGGCACTCTGCTACCATACAATACCGGTTGGCTTCGGTATGGTCGTGGTCAGCGTTTCTTGACCCCTCAGCTTCACACAAGCCTTGTGATTATTCTGGTGCGAGGACTTCCCGTAAAACAGCTGGTTGGACAAGGAGAGGAACTGGTCCCTCTTGCTATCTTACTAACTCTTGAATTTCACACCATGTTGGGTTTGGTGTTGGATGAAATTTTCCTCCTATTGTCCTAAGCCTTGATAGATTACAATAATTTTGCGCCAAATGGGAAATGACGGACAACTGAAGGAGGAAACGATGTGGAAAAACAAGAGTGAATCCACGTCATCCGTGTTACGCTATAGTTACCTTCGAAAGAGTGTTGAATGCAGATACTGCTGAATAGACCGCTATCGCAATGCCCTCCGCACGGCCTTCCACGGTGCTCTGCCCTTTCGCCGAGGACCCCTGGGAGGCGTGACCCGCTCCCCCCACCCCCTCTTCATTTGACGAATGCTTACGGCGGGCCCGCCATGAGAATGCACAGCCCGCTCTATTCAGGACATTACTTAAAATCTCTCCTGCACCGCCTCCGAAACCATTCACGGGCTATTTTGCCAGAGCGAGAGGCGTTGTCTGGTCTTCTGCTCCTTCTCCCCCTCCCTCTCCCTCACCCACCCTCAACCCTTTCCCTGTGAAAAGAGGACATTTTCCCTTCGGAACGAGCGGAAAGATTGCCAATCTCGAGGGGTGAATGTTCCTCCCGGCAAAAACACTTTTGAGATAGAAATTTATGAGTAGTTTATGAGTATAATAAAAATTAACAACACCAATGACCCTAACCTAAAGAATTTTAAGGCCTTTCATCAGCTTACGCGACCGCATTATAAGGCCACAAAATCTCAAACCTCATAATAGACTATACATTTCAACTTTACTTCCACTCATATCAGCATCAGTGGAGAGCTAGTGATATTGAAGGCCCAAGAATAGTCCCGGATCGGCACAGAAAAAAAACAGCTAGGGTTAAAACCCATTGAAGCAAGAGTTCTTTGGATTGGCCACCTCTAGTAACTCGCCACTCGGATGGAATGATTTTTCTCGCCAACAAATCGAATTGTTCCTCTCTTGAACAGTAAAGGACAGAAACTGACCTGGACAAGAGGGATGTTGCCTTTTCCGAAGCGATGCAGTGTACCGAACACCCCTGATTGCGTTTCCATTACCGCGGTCACTGCGTTTGCGTCATGCCTAAACCCTCTTGATTGACTAAGTTCTTGCGCCGTCCAATGCTCCAGAATCTCACTCTCGGGCATTGGCTTTGGAGTATATGAATATGATTGCCGAGTAAACAAACGGAAAAATGTGGCCGCGATTAGGTTCATTGTACGGACTAACAGCGAATTCAGCGTTTGAGGTGAAATGTGAAGTGGCAGTGGGGAATCCCATGTTTCTAATACTTAATTATCCTTAATAATGCTTGATACGTTCCTAAAATTATTTTAGAGCTAATATTATAGGTTGTCAAATATCTCAAAAAAGTTTATCAAACTCATTGGCAGAGAAAATGGTAATGTAAAACATTGACAAGGAAAAATTAGGAAAATTAAAAGTGAGACTGTTAGAGCAAAACAATGGTAAAAAAAACAGTGGTTAAGCGGCCAACCTTGACTTGTCGGATGGAAGAGTACGTTGAGTCGGACGATAGTACTGCAAACTAGGCCGGCAGACAAGGTGAGCGGGACCCGCCACTACGCCTTCCCCACGACGCTCTCCACGGCGCCTCTCCTCGAGGTATGTCCTGCTGCAAATACGTCCGAGGTGACCTCACGGCGGATCACGACCGCTTCCCACCAGTAACTTTACCCCAGTGGTCGCGTTACACGTCCCAGACGGACGACCTTAGCGGGTTAACGGCCAAAACGCCCGCCAGAGGCCTCCCCCAGGGATGAAGCTATTGCGGGAAACTAAGGGGGGATTCCCGAGCGAGGCCGTTTAATGGGAGAGAGGTCGCGCCGGTCTAATGGGGCGCGCACGCGGAGGGACACGCTTTGACGCATATTCATCCTCGTCGGCGGAACTTTAAAACCGCCGACGCCGCGTCGCTCACCTCGCCCAAGCATTCCTCATCGCCTCGCGTCACCCGCGGCGAGATCCATCCCCGCCCGCAATTTGACCCGATTCCATGGATTTCAACGTTCCTCCCGAGAGATTCGAACCCCTCAACGCCTTACCATGCAAGCTGTCAAGAGGACATCTGTCAGACGATGTTAGGTCGCCAGCCATTAGTGTAATTTGCGGTCGATGATTAACCGCATCAGGGAAGCTCAAACTGCGGTAAGATATGTTCCCTGTCGTCATGGTTTTGAGTTGAGAACTGGAAAATAACTGACTCCATGCACCTATCGAGCCGGCAGTGCATTTGCCTTTTCGTATGGTTCGCTTAGGAGCTGTCCATGTCTCCTCGCATGGAATAATATGGGAGAAGTATCTTGTACGAACTTCTACATCAACGCCGTTCCCCGAAAGCCCTCCAGGTGGTGTGTGGCAGGGGGTATTACTCGTAGATTGTCAACCTTCAGCAACTTAATGGATATATTCGAGATTTGTGGTTTGCAGCTGGGCCTATCGGCAGAATATTTTTCATTGTTTAGATTTTGTTTATTATAATCACGAATGGTTTGTGGGGAGAGGGACTCGAAAATATCTTGAACTTTTAGGGTATTTTAATGCTTGGAGTGGAATAACCTCATGCCGCACGCCAAAGCGGTGGCTTCCAGGATGTTCTTAAAATGAGGACATTAACACTGAATAGAGAAGAATGGTGTGCTATAGTAAACCAGTTTTAGGAGTAAAATGCTGATGGTGATGAAGATGAAAAGGCTGGTTAAACCTCATTTAGAATATGCTGCTATTATATGGGATCCTCATGAAGTTGGATTGTTTGCCGAATTAAATCCCGTACAGTGAGAGGAGCTGGATTTATTAAAAGTTCTTATGATAAAATTAGTAGCGTATCCAAAATAATAGAGCAGCTAGGCTGGGAACTACTCCCTCCGTGTGTGGTTCCCAGCCCAGTGGTTAAATTGCAGATTAAACCTCTTGCATAAATTGGAAGGATGTCTCTTTAGTATGGTATTGAAAATGTATAATTAGCCCCATCGTACTACGGTAGGCGAGATCATGTCAATAAAATTAGAGAGATTAAATGTAGAATTGATAGATTTAAGACGTCATTTTTTCCACGAACGATAGGGGATCAGAATAACATTGTCCTACCGCGGTAAGAGTTAAATATTCGGGTCCAAATTAGTCTGGTGTGTATTCCCCCCTGCCACACACCTTAGTGGTGGCTTGCAGGGCAGTAATATTAAAAAAAGACACGGAGTAAGGCTTGGCGCCGATAAAAAGAAATTGGAGTGCCACGATATAAAACACTCAATTCTAACATATACAATCTGGACTACGCCCAAAAAAGTTAAGGAAAAGTGATATTTCTTATTGATTAGGCCATATAGTACACTGTGCTCAGGAAGTGTTAAGATTCATTATGAGAACATTTTGGTGAAGAAATATAGTAGGTTGAATCTAAGTATTTATTCTAAGGTTCATAAAATTTGGAATTTAAGTAGAGAAGACTGGACGTGTATCAGAGTCATTTGAAAAATAGGACGGGAAAGATTCCAACTTCTTGGGCATTAACGTGCATAAAAATATCTCAAGCTGCTCTCCAGCGAGTTTGTTCGGAAGATAATTTGTGAGATTGAGATTGTGAGCACGCCCTCGCGCACTTGCTCAATAAACTTGTAGTTTTATAGCTGTACCTACTTTTAACATAAATGAGGGGAACATTCTTTAAGGTAAAAATCGGAGACCGCTATCATTCACACTGCTAGTCAATTTATGAATCTAATAATGAGGGGAAGCGTTTTTCAAAAAGGGTGTATATATTCCAGCATCTTACATTAAGATAGTTAAGACTTAACCATCAATGACGTACTGCCCCAGGATCCTGGTACTAATCCAGGAAGATCTCTGATAATGGACTTACAAACGTCCTAATATTTTGAATTGAAAAATTGCATTCCATTAAATAGTTTCTATTGGTCAATTTTTCTATTGCTCTATAACAAAACAAAAACTGTTGCCTCTCGTTTAACTGTGTATGCTATTTACGGATAGATATACAGTATACAGATATCATTTAGGGTAACGATTGATTTTGTATCAAACTGCTGAAGCGTTGAAAATAGATATTTATGGCGAATTGCCTTGGGTGAAATGAGGCGACAATCGAAATTGGGTATAATGAACGGGTATTTAACGGTCTCAGCTTAAAAAATTATGTTTGCCTCTAATTAATGCATTTCAGAAACGATATTGGCAAATGTTGATTCCAATCCGGAGTATAAAAAACATGTCATGACAATTTGCAGATTTTAATTACGATTTCCTTTAGCATAATAATCCAATTATTCAAGAATGAAACTTAAGTCAAAGTTATACACTCCTAACGGTGGTCATAGTTGCAGTCAATTTGTGGCCGAATTGAATGTGAAGTGAAAACTAAGTAACGATCAGTCAAATATACGTACTATTTAATAGAGCCATCGTTTTACTACGCAATAACTTTGCATATAAATTGTAGTCTTACCGTTCACATTGTGCATATAATTTTTGAGTCCTTCCATCAAAAACTGTCATGTCTCCATTTGATCCACAAGGGGAATATGATTCACTTTTCCGGAGACCATTTCCACGAATGCGGGGATCCATTCACTTGTATTCTCAGCGAAGGGTCGCGGTTGCCTCCGTCCATATTTCCTCCTCGAGCGCCGCTGCTCGCACAAAACGCCACTAAGAACGACTCCAGGAGGGTCGAGTTCCTCCGCTGCGCCATTCATCGCATCATTCCCCGAGCAACATAAAACTTTTCCCCACACTCCAGAAATATATTTCCGATTTGCCCGCATTCATTTCTCCTGTAATCCCATTCTTGGCCATTCCCCAGTTCCAAGTGCACCTGTTTCTCCTCACTCCCGTGCGCGGCCCCTCCCTCCCACCCCGCTCCCATCGAGGCCCCTCGTACTCGGGACCGACGCCATTCTAGCCGCGGGGAAAGACACCTGTGACCCTTGGCAAAGGACCCGCGAGCCGCCCTGCCCTCCTACCACGCCCACCCTCCCTCCCCGACCCCACTTATCCCTTCAACTCCCGCAGTCATAGAGACGCCGCCACACCCCACCCTCTCCGGCCCCTGCGTGACAAAGCTCACTCGGCCCATGACCTCCCGCAACATTATTCCATGCCGCTCAGACTGAATATTCGTCATCCTCCATCCTCCCTAGCCTCTCTTTCTTGGGGTTGTTCCCCAACCTCCTTCCAACATTCGGTTAAACTTTTTCGCTTCGGTTTCATGCTATTGCGAGTAGTATCTCAGGATGCGTAAATACACGTATCATAAATGTAAGCTTCCGCAAAAAAAAACTTTGGGCCACATAATGAAGAAAATAGTGATTACTTACTTAATTATTTGTTTCTACTGCACACGTAATGACATATTACTTTTAAACTCTTAGGAATTCCATGCGGGCAAAATTTATTCCTTTGAATTTCATTAGTTGGTTAAGATTTAGTTGGACAAATAATATGATGGGTTTATTTTTGGAATGAAATCTGAAAGAAAACAGTTTTTAAGTTTAAACAAGTAGGTATTAATAGTAGGGAAAATGTTATTTATTAATTACCAACACACGTAAGATTGGGGTTTCATATTAAATAATTCTAAGTGCTATTAATTCAACTTTATTTAACTCAAGATCACTTGAAGTTGAATTTAAAGCCCTTAGGATCACTTAATATTGAACCCCAATCTTAAGTGTATTGGTAATTAATAAATAACATTTTTCATTCAATTAGTTTAGTAATACTTGAGAGCTCTTAAATAATGGATGACGGAAAGGGGTCTCAAGAGAACGACGGAGATTAAAAAGGTGATACCAGAGAGGCGAGGTTACGTAACTTCATCAGCACGGAATTGTTATCCCCGTTACTTAATGGAATTCCTCCATTCGTATTAGTAATGGAAACGAAGCAATTCCGCAACTGATATTATTTATCAAATTATTTTGCATGATGTGAGATGTGAATAAAATTTACGAACACTCTCTGTTGACGCAGGCATTCAAAATACTCTTTCTTTAAAACACTTGAAATTCTTTTTTCTCTACTCATGCAGGAAAAGTTAAAAACAAGCATCCGTACAAACGCAACCATTCCGATTTGAAAGTGGTTCCAAGAACCCTCTCTGCAGGAGGCTTTTGAGTTAAACGGATAAGAGAAACAAAGGATGTGAGAAAGTATATTAGTATAATTAATTGATTGTCATGAAAAAAAGGAAAGAAAAGTTTTATGGACATCTACTATAACGGAGAGAGAGAAAAATACGATGTGTAAGCGTGATTTGAAAGTGAAATATATGGTAATTAACATCCGTGATAATTAAAGTCACTTCCGTGCAATCAGCATGCACGGGTTTATATCCCGTTGCCATGTCATGATAGTATCATCAATATGTCTACTACTTCGTTCGTCAGAATTTTGTATTCACACCATACTAGAATTATTCATTAATAAACCTATAGAATATTGACTCTGTATTCTCTAAAATATTTAATAAAGGTTTTCAATGAACGTAAATTTAGATTATAAATGCAATTCAGAGAAGAAATTAAATAATGGGATAAGTTCAGCAAAAAACCGCTAGTTTTGTCAAAAATTTCAATGGGTCAGGATTGAGCGTGAAGAATATGCTGGAAGAACCAAGGACTGGAGTCCCTAAGAGTCCCTTTAGTAAAATTACAAAAATTAGGGGGGGTACCATGATATAATGTCCACTACTGACGCCAAGGGTATTATTGTAGCAGCCCACATTTCATTGGCAAAATGGACCACTAAGATGAAATTTATGAGATAGAATGAAATTGGTGAAATCACCGCTATTATACAACTAAATACCTGGGCGATACATATTCGTTACAAAAGACTACGTGAGGAGTTAATCATTGAAAAAGAAAAATTTAAACCATTACTCGAAAACACGCTTTATGGCAAGATGTACGAGGGGATATCGTCGCAAGTAGAAGGGTCATTCAGTAAGTAAAAAGACAGATCGTCTCATTGTAAAACTATTCAATGAATCTTTACAATTTTTTCAGGGATGTTAGTTAAAAACCTTAAAATGAACTATTATTAGCTACTTGATTATTTTATGTCAATATAACCTCAGAATTTTCAGATCACCATAGCAAGCCCACTAGAAGATTGCAGCTTAGAAGGGCAGCGGTCTGTCATTAGATTTTTAGTCTAGTGTTGATATTGTTCACAATATCATTCAAAACCATTTAAAATATAGAAAAACGTGTGAGAGATGGGCTCCCAGGCAGCTTACTGATGCTCTAAAAGAATTAAGACTTTCCATGAGTCAAGACTGAAAGCAACGAAATTTGATTGAAGGAAGCGCTTTTCTTTAAAGAATTGTGACTTCCGACGAGGTCTAAATCTATTACTACTATCCCGAGGTCAAAAGGCAGAGAATAAAGTAGACACAAACCAGCTCTCCCGGAGCAATCTTCTAGTGAACTTGCCATGGTGAACTAATGACTTTGAGGCTGTGTTGACATTAAATAATCGAACAGCTAATCACAGCTCATCCCAAGGTTGCCAACTAACATCCCTAGAAAAATGGTAAATAAATTGAATAGTTTTAAAACGAGGGCATTTTTCTCTTTACTTATTGAGTGACCCTCGTAGTTATTGCCAAGAAATAACCAAGATATCGGGATAAAATATATTCTGCATTAATATGCATTAATTATTACTGCATTTTAATTGATTCTCATTCACTCATTGTAATAAATTAAAGTTATTATTGATGGTTAGATTTTATTTCAGTAAGGCGTAGATTGAAGTAACTGGCAGCATGGAGATCGTAAGAGGCTCGCAGTTTTATTAAGTTCCTTCATTTGAAAGGTTACAGTACCCGGCATATTCACAATGAAACACAGGATGGTGTCTCGTCACTATCTTCGCCGAAATGGTTTCTTCTCAATAAAACTATAAATACAGTTATAAACCCGAAGGTGGGCTTCATAGGTGAGATTAGAGCTCACCCGGCTGAGTGTGAAATTCACTCGTATGAGCAACAAGGGGGCCAGTTTCTTCCCCTGTGCCCCCTATGGTGTCCCGTGGTACACAAGAAATCACACAGCTTGGGAGAAGCTAATAGTACCCAGAGGCGTCCGCGGAAATTGGACCCAAACCTTGAGGGTTTGGGTCCACTGCCCCAATGCCCCTCTCTCACATACAGACGACCCGCCAATCTCAAAAACCTTCTGAGATCCACCAACCCTTTGGCGTCCCCCCCTCTCACAAATTTCTTCATCACAGTATTTTTTCTACTTGCAACCACCCCCGGTGTAAAACATGTCTCCTTATTATATCTGCTCCCCTCAGCCCCTCACTGCCCCCTGACCTCGTTCCAACGCTAATTGCCTCTCGAAAAACATTATCTATATTTTGTCATGCAAACAATACACTTCATTTCACATAGGCGAATGAATTATTCCCTTATCCAGTTGAAAGAACAATCACCGCTATCACTGTAATTTTGCCTCACTCTCTTCTCTTCCTATCCTTTCACGCGCAAATCCCCACAGCCTCTCCTTCGACCAGAGATTTTTCCCTAACCATCCTAGAATCCCTTCCCGATTCAGTCACCAAAAAGGGTTTAGAATTCGCGAATCCGTATACTAGCTTTCCGATCTTTTAAAATTCCCACCCTTAACAGCCATCTTTAATTCCCTTCCCAGCATGCCCTGTACCTTCCCCCCCCCATACTCCATAGTTTCCCTTCAAGAACTTCCAGTCTGACCTGAAGAAGGCCTCAGAGAAGGCCGTCAGCTCAACCTACAATGTGAGGGTCCTTTTACGTGTTATCTTTTTTATTTTGTGTCTTATTGTCCTATCCAAACGTTGTATATATATATGCATAGAAACAGACGAATATCTCCCACCACACGCCCCTGCGATAAATTTGGGGATATTGCGCAAATTTAGTTTGAGAGAAACAATCGATCACATATGGCCCATACATAGGTTTGGGTGCGCGAAAGTTTCGGAGGATTTTTGTGATTAGAAGGGACACCGCGGTGGAGGGGAGAGCTATGTAATTAGTGGGGACGTTGCCAAGGGAGTTTGGTTTGATGCAGATTCTGTTGCCGGGAATGAGTATGGGAGGGAGCGTTGGCCGTGCGATGTTGTGGAGGCATTGCCGTTTATTGGTGGGCTTAATGTAGACAGATGGATGGAAGGCTTGACTGATGACAGAAATATTAACGTCGCGGAAAGTGATGAGTGAGGTAATGTTGACGGAGGAGTTCGAGATATAAGAGAAAGCGTAGATCAAGGAAATGAATGTTTCAAAGGAATCAATGCTCTGTGGCCAGAGAAGAAAGATATATACACTCTCTATATCTGGCTCATAGAAGAAGTTGAAGGGGGGAATCGGATTGAAAGTTACTTCCAAGGAGGCCAAGATGGAGATTTGGCGCAGAGCATATGGAAATTTTAGGAAATTGTAATACGTACATTTGTCAAGAAATACGTTCCAGCATTAGTTGAAAACTATTAATGTACCAAATTCTTTCCATTAAACTTCGTTTAGAATTCTAATTTAATTCCTCAAATTCGATGCTCCATTAGAGGATACAAGTAAGAACATTTAGAAGGTCATGTACTAGATATGTATTCAATAAAATTATTCACATGAACATCATACTATATTTGTCAAGAATGATGGTGAAGCTAACAGTTTCAGGCTTAACTTTGTGGAATTCCTTCGTGGTGAGGGTAAAAGAAAGAGAAAAGAAAACTTTGCACTTCCACACACTTTTAATATAACACGACCCATGGTTTCGATACGGCGCATCATCATCAGGTGTCATCATGATCACCTGATGATGATGCGCCGTGTCGAAACCATGGTCGTGTTATATTAAAAGTGCGTGGAAGTGCAAAGTTTTCTTTTCTCTTTCTTTCACTCTCACCAAGAATGGTGGTGACAAATTTTTTTCATAGCTTAATCTCTGAGATGCGAGCGTAGAGCATAGAAGTTTGAGATGGTAACGACAGCCAGTTGCTGAACGCTTTCCAAATTCAAGGTCACTCAATTTGTGGACAAATGTTCATTTTGACCAAGACGATACATTTAATTTTAGCGAAAATAAATATCCTTCTAATGCTGCTCTTGCGTGTCATTAAAAATAGCATTTTTAACAAAAGGTGAGTTTGCACATGGTTAAAAGCCCGATTTAGAAGTCTGAAATTTTTTGATACCAGTAAAATATCCCAAACGGAAGAATTAGAACCCACGCATACGGTTTGAATTTTAACTGTGTCTCTAAGAATATATATTTCTGAGCAGATAAATTTTATGAATTCTCCGTCACAAGGGAATTGAGCGAGGAGGATCATCTTGGACTTGATATTGCATAACATATTCATAAGAATTCAACGCTCGGACGCAGCCTGTGGGAAACAAAACTCTTCGTTCTGAAAAAAGCACCTTTTTGTATGAAACTCTATATCTAAACGCAATCAAATAACTGTTGATTGCAGGAGTATTTTTTAACTTTCATCATTACTTCCTTTGCATTATTATCTTGAACCATTGTTCAGAATAAATAATACTTGATTAAAACCAATTCGTGCGTGGAGTGATCAATGCTCTTCTCCTTAATTCAATGCACTTTGTGAATTTTCATCCTCCATGCCTGGAGCAATTAAGGCGAATTTCAACTCAACAGCAGCCTTTTGTTGGCATTGAGTCGTTTCCTCTCAATTATCTAGGATTCGAAAAATGTTCTAACCATGGGCACTTTTGGAACCCTAAATAATTGAGGGGGACGAGATCTATCTCGCTATATAACGATCGAGGGATGAATCTATATGATAGCCTATATGATGGTCGCATTAAAATTGATGGTTTCCTTGAGAATACGATTAATAGAGCGAGTAAGTAACGTGTATTCAAGCCTTGAATTTAACATTGTTTAAGAAATGCGCTGAAGTGCGTTTAAATCTAATCAAATCAAACCATTGAATCTCGCGAATTAAAGATATGCTGTTTAGTTCATAGGCTGCTTCTGGTAGATTAGAATAGAGGTCATCTCGTCATAAGGCCATTTCAGTTAAGCCCTAAATTGCATACGTGTGGATGTTTAGGTCGGAAATTGCTTCCATTGTCCCACTTGTGGTTTCCCAGAAATAACTGTCTTAAAAATCACAGAGCTTTGATGAAGTTCAGTTTCTTTAGAGAAGTCGACCGGAATCGTAGCTGGACCCTATGGTTCGGAGTCCAGAGAAGAATACCAAGATGTAATTTAGACCACAATACCGTCATGCGGAAATTAAAGCAATTAATTAAACCCCACGGATTACCGTTCGTATTAAATCCAAAGCTCTGTCGATTCCTCCCATTTCCACGTCGTGAAATATAAATAAGAAGAGGGATATCGGAAAAACTCTGTTTATATTCTACGCTTATTGCTCCTTATCCCGATTTATATAAATTCTTTATTATCCAGCTTTGCATGTCATTATATCCCATAAAATTCTTAAGTATCGAATTTCTGATAGAGTAGTGATCGAATAATAGGTGTATTGTTCGATAGGTTTATTGGGTGCATGTGGTGTGTATCGAATAATAGGTGTATTAATCGATAGGTAATAGGCGTATTATATAGGGTAAATATTTTATT
The DNA here is from genome assembly GCA_037158775.1 of Hetaerina titia. NCBI lineage: Eukaryota > Metazoa > Arthropoda > Insecta > Odonata > Calopterygidae > Hetaerina > Hetaerina titia. Next base: position 21,531,383 of record CM073770.1, on the reverse strand, counting down.
GCTAAATTTCAAATAAAACTTGAAAAGTATATCAATAACTCAAATTATCCAAGCGCTAGCATAGGTCTCCCAGATGCATTCTTCGTATTGCTTATGTTTTCTTCCAGGTGTACTACATTTTAATCTGTTTCAGATTATTTTCTTGAGCGATTGTATAGACATATACAAAGTATCGTTTTAAATACACGAGTTTTAAAAATACTTGTACGTTTCGTTGGTTTTTCTCGTTTAGAGTTTAAGGTAACAATCAGCTTTATCAAGAACATTTCAGCCTCGGAAGAAGTTCTGGTTGGTTTCATTTGCTACCATTCAAAGAGGCGTTGGGCCTTTGGCTCCAGGGACCGCCCTCGTTCTGCCTCCGCGGCCTTCTTCTCTTATTTAACCCTCCTTGTCGAAGCGCTAAGTTGTGAGGCGGGCCGTGTTTATGGATTCGACGCGACGACACTCTCCCCACTCCCCCTCGGCAATTTTTAACGAGCCCCAATGTTCATCCTCCGCAGGGCGACCGCATCCCCGCGCCCACCGCCTCCAGCCTCTCCCTCCTGCGATCGAATTGTTGTTTCTCCAGGAGGCAGCGACGCTGGCCGAAAAACGAGCGGAGGACGCGCGAACTAACGGAATCCTCATCCCTCTTCCCCCTCACGCACGCACGACTCACCTCCCCCCCCCAAGGAAGATAGGTTGCCTCTTCCCCCACGCCGCCCCCGGAACCCACGAGCCCGTCCCCCCACGTGATACCCAGGCCGGGATGCGTGGCCCTCGCTACCACCTGTTCTCCTCCTCGAAGTGGGGAGGCGCATCCAGTAGGGTGAGCTGAATGCGTAGGTTCCATCTGCACCAGCAAGCCCCATCTACGATGCTTCCCACGGAGGTTTGCAAGGTGACAATCCTAGAGCCAATATTGATTTTTTGGTTTGGGTTTGCATAAAACGTATCGGTAACAGTTTGTATTTCCTGCCGTGTGCGTGAAGAGCTGAGACCGTGTCGGTTGAGTTTGAGCATGATCTCAGATAGTATTGGCATTGATAAGATGACAGTGCACACCATTATTACAGAAAATTTGGAGATGCGAAAGATCTGCGCTAAACTCGTCTTCTCGAAGTACTTTGAACGGACAACCAAAAGAGCAGAGTGGTGTCTGCTTGCAAAGAACTTCTGCAAAGGCATCACGACGATTCCCCAAGCCTATTAAAGTGCCGACTAGGCATCAGCAGACTATTTTCTAATCCCAAAAGTGAAATTCTCCCTCCATCCGAGGGCAAAACCATGGAGCCCTAGTGTCGTCAAAGAAGCATGTACACGTATCCTTAAGAGGACCCTTATCCACAATTCGCCTGCCAAGGAGTCATCGAGTCGGGGAAAAACCTCTGGCAAAAATGTGTGTTGACGCTCAAAGGCATGTATTTGGAAGAATTTTGAGGCATTAGTGTAATATCCAAAATAAATCTATTTTTCCAAAACTTTTCCCGATAACTTTTATACAAATCAAGTATACAAATATTAAAGTTAACTGGGTGGCCGTGATTGGTAGTGAGGATTTTAAAACAGGGAAGACGAAAATAACGAAGCACAATATGCGGTCCACTAGCCCTCATTGCCTTCGCTACTCTTATCTTCCCCGCTGCCAAACTTTCACTCCTGTTGATGGTTACTAAGCGAACAAAAATTTCGGTATAAAATTCCAAAAAAAAATAGGATTTTGGCAATGCAACTGACAAACTCACGGCTAGTAGTTCACACCCTCTCTTGTTCCAAACAAATAAGGAACACACGTTGCATGGGAATTATATCTGTTACTAATTTTGGAAAATAGTAGAGAAGTAATATGGCCAAAATAGTTAAAGTAACATTGACTGCAAACAGCTAAGTTCTCTAAGAGAGTTTTCTTAAGTTCATAACGCAAATGAAAGATCGGCCGACAGTAGTTACAAGTCATACGCTAAGTAAATTTAATGAAAGATACTAATCTGTTCCATTATCGTAAGCATAAAACCACTTTTGAAGTCAATTTTCTCTAGCCTTTGTCTGTCTGATCTCGTATATTCATGACCTTAGCGTAAAACAGTGTTTAACGTTTTTCCAAAAACTTATGCTTCATGACGAGATAGCCACGAAGAGTCGCATCCGCTATTCATGTATCTAGCTTTGTAGTATTATGGCATTTGAGCTCTAGGAATACAAGCCATTGTGTGCCTGTGCGAAACAACTGTGCGAATACAAGCCTTGTGCGAAACAACAGCTCACCTGTCACCGTTCAATTCTGCATTAGCGTGAGGCACGCGTGGGATATTATCTGGGTATTTTGTGGAGTGCGCGGCACACCCGACCGGGAGGAATATGCTGAATCTACGTCGAATCCTAGATGGTGAGATTCCGGTCCTGCACGTAACGGATATACGTATTAGCGCAAGCCACCTGACGTAGGCTGACAAGGGGCCGATGCGAGGCAGCGCATAATCAGGACGGAAATGAATCAGCGGAGGGGTTTGCATGAGGCGACAAAAGTGAATTACTTCAGCATTGAAAACTTTTTAATTGCATTGAAGACGAAAGTAAAAACGAATGGAAGCCATACCGGGAAGAATGAGAACTGTCTTCAATGGCTAGGAATTAATCCTGAATTAGTCCATGGTGACCCTGTACCGCTATCTATTGGGATAATTGACGACTTATCCCTCCGACTTACCCTTCAAGGCCACCACCCACCAGGATGCGGAAGGGGTTGGTTGATTCATTCTATCAAGGAATTCACTCTTCGCTTAGCATATTCATTACTCAACGGTTTGGAACTCATTAAGAAGTTTTTAAAACGATTGAAGTCGGAGAAAAGGGCACAAATGCGCACTGGAGTATCTATTTTCTCTTGCTTTTAAACCCATGTAATATATTGACAGTGAATAGAATCCAATTATATTTAAGTGAATCGTAATTACAAACTAGGCTAACTACGATATGATACACGTAATAATTCGTAGCTGACTTGCACATAGAGCAAATATTTTGGTTTCTTATTAATATAGAATCAGTATAGAATGAATAATTTTCAGTGTATTCCATAGTTTGTTACATTTTATCACTCTAATCATATATTACGGACTTCCTCTTATGTATTACGTTCCGGCAGATAATTTAACGTATTTAGCATCAAAATTTACAAAAATGCGAATTTTTATAACGTAATTGCATTAAAATAATAGGCTATTTACTCTATGAGTGATTCCTACTTCAGTATTTTTGACAACTTGGTCAATATTTTTATTTAAATTTCATTTTAAAAATCTTACTCATCTGCTCTGCTCACCGGAAATAAAACTGGGCAATACCTCATTCTACAGTCTAATTTTATGCTTCCCCTCTCATATTGATGAATTTAATCTTCAAGATCTTTATTCAGAGTTGATCGTTGACATTCGTCATATACTCTTTAGTTTTTAGCAAGACTCAAAAAGTTGAGATAAACTTTGTCAAAAGTTGATTAGCGTAAAAAATAAATATCACAGTTTACAGAAAAAGCTCAAGATGAAAGTGTAAGGTACTAAAATGTGATTTAACTTACTAACTTACAGACACTACTTTTGTAAAAAGTAGAGAATCTCGCAGAAAACGGACACGTTTTAGTCTGGTTCGATGCTCTCGACCAATCCTGGATCAATCGCAAGAGACAAGTAAGTGTAGTTCTTATACTTCAATTCGTAAGCGATTCCGTAAAATAAGGGTTCTTCAAAAGAACAGAAGTTTAAGCGTTCACTCGGTAAGCAATGAATGATCAGTCGACTGACTGATCAGGGGGGCCTATCTCAAAGGCATCAAATGTTGTATTAAATAGGATTTATTAAAGCTGCCATGAGTATCACTTTATCCTTTTGTTGTCTAGAAACAGAGGAATAGAGTAGGATAGTGAATTAATGCTCCTAATAATATATATTATTGTTTATCTAAGCTGGAATTTAGTGGCGTTTTAAGGCAAAGCAAGGGTTATAATTTCCGACCACTGCGGTCCTGGTCGTGGAAATTGGTGCTGTGGCCATTTTTAAACTGAGAATGCACCACTGCCTCACTTCCCGGCTTCACTCATTATTCCGTCCCCTTACACTTCACAAAGTTGCCCATAAATTTCAATTGGTTTGTGGTTTTTTGCAAGTAGAAACCTAATCACATACCTCGGGGGATTTTCTATTGCAGCCCACGTTGTAATAGTTCGCAATGTGAGCAAACATAAGAACCACACACAGCACACTACCACGGCAGAATGCGTTCTGAGTATATGAACGTTTAGACAACAATATGGTGGTTCTAGCCCTCCCCGCCGCCTCGCTAGGCCGTGAGTTACTTTCTGGATAGCCCTCGTAAAATGATGACAAGTAAATGAGCTCTACGCATAAATGTAAAGAAAATTTGTGCCTCTGTATTTTTTAATTCAATTTCATCTCAAATGTTTCATATTGCATAATTTGCCATACTATTTCACAAAATCTTTATTCATTTTTCTTCAAACTAACAAAAGACGAAAACTGTAAACGAATCAGCTTATTCATAAATGAGTAAGGTTTTTATAGCATGTTTATCTTATATTTTTCGGAAATTATAATTTCCGTTTCCAATACACAAGTTAGTATTTTGGTTTAAACTCCTCGGAACTAACACTTCTTAAAATCAAAATTTGTTTTTTGAAACTGTCCGATATAAACAACCCTTTAAAAAGTCATAGCTGCACTCGGATAAGACAACATATATTTATTACGAACGAGATACGAACCCAATTTCATGCAGATCAATGCAAAATGTACAATGTCCAGGAAAAAGAAACTGCTCTTTAAGATGAGCATGTATGTAATGTATGGTATGGTATGCGTAGTAAAAATACGTATATTGGGAACAAACTGGAGACAAAGAGAAAGGGGATATCCACAACACATCTGATAAGCCAGTCAATAATATCATGAAATAATTTCCCTTAAATTGCATTGAAAGACTATTGATGGATAACATTAAAAATCAGCACACTCAAAAAATAATAATGTTAAAAAGAACTCAGTTTTAATTGTTGCTAAATTTTAATTAAATATCAGAGGCATTGGAAAATTACACACAAATTTATTGAAAGCCCAATAGAAGAGAGACAATGACATTTATTTCCACAGAGGGTAGAATAATAGGAAGGAGAGAGAGGTATGCAGAGTGAAAAATTGAGAGATGAGGAGGAGGGGGGAAAGGAGAGAGAAAGGGAGAAGAAAGAGACAAAGAAGGATATTGATATACGCTTTTTTTCCTGGGACGGGAGATACAATAATGATGTCCCCTCTTTCCCTATTCCAGGGTCCTCATTCAAAAGGAGCGAAAGAGAGAGGGAGTGGAGGAAAGAAAGAGGAGGAGTGGGTGGGAGCACGGTATTGCGGCGTATATGAAGGGGGAGGTGGAAGGGGAGGGAGGGGTAACGGGGGCCCATCGAGAGGAATGGGACGTTTAGTGGCGGAGGGGAGCGGAGGTGAAGACGGGGGGGATGTGTTGGGCACGAATCTCTCCCCCAAGAGCACCTGGAAATGATATTCTGGACCCGAGGCGAACCGAAGACGGCAACGGGGGGTCGGAGGGAGGATGTCCGAATGTCCCTGCGGGATGGCCGACGGGGCACCCGAGGGGCGCCATCAAAATGGGGGGCACTTCTCGACTCTTGTTTGAAGTGAGATTTTGGGAACTATTAGAAGCAACCCTCCTCTTCTCTTCCCACTTCTACCCCCAACCCCTCCTGAGGTCCGTATCCTATCCTTCCCGCGTGCACTCCGCCAGAATGACCTCGTCCGCCGCTCATAGAGCCTATTGTGGCCTTGGCGGTTGTTCTAGTGGTTCACTCTTCGCTGAAGGTATTTAATCCGACTGGGGCGAGTAATATGCTTAACGCACTGCCGTTGCATATGACATAATTTATTTATTGATGCGACAAGAAGCTACAAGTACATACAGCCTACTGTTTATGCTCATATTTATTTTCTTCTATTTTTGCTATGTCATTAATGTTATTCCTGTACTTTAATGTTTTCCTTACGCTATCGAGTGTAGGTTTTAACAGCATGGTCTACTTTCTGTGTGTGTCTTATCTGCAGCCATGCCTCAGGGGATACTAAAAACTTCTGATTCATCTTCTTTTTATTTAATGCTTTGTTTTGTATAAGTGGTAATAAAATTCTAGTTACTGCTTTTCTTTATTTCTCGGTATGATAACGTTAACGGTAGGAAAAGCAAAAGAGGTGTTATCTCAAGTTGCAGCTTCAATTGTTGCAATCGATATGACCTACCAACTGCAATATAATAGGTATAACTTTTTCAACTGTTTTCAAAATTTAGTGCACATGTTGCTATTTTAATATGATATTTTGGATTTTGAAAGGATTTCAGTATGAATTAAATAAAAAATATTTTTACCAGTATTATAACCATTTGTTTTAGTTCCTATTATTATTTTAAGTTTAATTTTATTGGTCTAAATTTTCAAATTACATTTTTTCAAGTTTATTAAGTTTGGTATTGATTGTTAAGGATATTGCTTTGCAAATGTTATCAACCAATAGTACTGCATATCTGATTATTATGTGAATTTCTTTTGTTACCAATCTTTTTCCTGTGTTAATTGTTTTGTCTCTTTATCTCAGCATAACGAATTTATTCACGTTTACTAACGTAGTTTCAGTTAGATAGCTGTATCATGTCAAGTGGTTGCCTTCAGCAAAATTACATTTCTTGCATATTTTCGATCCCTTTCCGGTGATTCATTTGTAAAAGCCTACTGTACTCGCTGTGTTATATAGCCTAACGATTCCTTTCCTCCTTTGTGTCTTATAATTATTATCATCATGTCCTGCTGTCCTACCTCCTTGCTCTTTTCTTCCTTATCACCTCTCAGTACGGGTAACACTTTGGATTTGTTCTTTGGAAATCTCCACTCCCGTGTAAACAGGAAATCCGGCGAGACGAGAACCCATTGTCGTCGGTCCATGGACCCAACATCGAACCGGAAACAATTAACTGAGAGAATGGGTTGAAGAAATTTGATCAGTCTCTCTCCCTTAGAAGGTAAACATGACCCCCCACGCTTCTATTCATCCCGGAGAGGCTCAAGAGGAACCACCATTTAAACCAGATCACAACTTAGTCCTCTCTTTAGGGGAAAAATCCCAAGGAAAGTTAATGACACAGTGAAAGGCCGTCGGTGAATCTTGGGGAAGGAGAGAGGGAGTGTATGAGAGGGGAGAGTTGGTTTGACGCAAGATGAAGGGGTAGGTGGGGGAAGGGATGGTGGGGCTAGAGACATGAGAGGGATGGTTGGAGGGTCGGTAGAAGAACGGGGTTTGAATGCGGGGGGGGGGGGGGGGAGTGAGAGAGATGGTGTCGGTTGAAGGGTTGGTTTGAGAGATTGTGTGTCGGGGAAAAGGACGAGGTGAGGTGGTTTGGAGGTTAAAAGGAGATTATAAAAGTGCCGCCATAAGATGCGCAGTGAATAGCTCAAGGGAGGCCGAGAAAAGGAGATCGTGTGGAGGCGCTGGGGGTTGGCGAGAAATTTACGACGGGGAAGAATGTGGGCCGAAGAACGGGGAAGGATGAATCTGAGAGAATGTGGAAGGAGACGAGAGGGTGGGGAGCGGAAGAAAACAGACTGAGGAAAGGGAGGGAGGGAGAATAGAGGCATTTGAAGCACGGGGGAAGATGGAGGAATACACGGAAATGGAGCCAAATCCATGGCCATTCAAAAGTCGCATTCCAGCCGATGAGTTTAATCTTCTACTTTTTCACCATCCGATTTTATTTATGCTTTGTTTCCGCCTTAAACGATCTTACTAGGTGAAGAATAGACTATTTTAAGAGGCACACTGTGTACCGATATTTCAGAATTGACAGGGCTTCTGAAGACGCTTGATATAATAGTTTGCTATTCGAACATGTTTGGCATTTTCGTTCAAGCATGTGCATATTTTTATAAGAGAAGATTCATTTAATGGCCAATATAATCACGAAATCATTTGTGTTAAAACGTTTGTGATAAATTGGACTGGATTTCGTTTTGAAATAAAGGAAACATTATCGGATTTTTTATAAGCCTCACAATGGCTCATGATTTAAAAATGCTTTGGAAGGTGTCTTTGGGGTTTTCCACGGCAAGGATAAAATTTGAGCTGTTTCAACCTTATTGTGTAGAAATAAAAAACGACGTAAATAATTTTAAATAATTCCTTTAACATCAGAAAAGTAAATGATTTACTGAAAAGGCCATTGTACTTGTGTCAAACCGATAAAACTCATCTGCCGTAGTCTCTCTAACCCGGGTGGTTGACCGAATTTCAAAACATTTTTGAATACAATTATGATTTTTTTGCATTGAAACATTTTTATGACGAGGATAATGGGCATTAATAAAATATATTGTTAAATTGTACGTCATTTTAGGTTGTTTTCTTCAATTTCGGACTTATATTTTAAGTTCCCTTTTTGGAATTTCATCAATAGGTGCCATGATACGACCAAAATTTAGTATTTTAAATGAGACTTTTAATTCGCTATTCAAGACTCATTTATTGACATCACGGTTTCCATAATTAACTGGAAAATTTCACTTTATCCCCAAATGAATTTCTAAGGGTCTTACTACCCGGAGCAGGCTTACTATATTATATATGCCTTAGAATCCATTCATAAATGACTACTAGATGAAATGACTACTTTGATGCAGTGGTCTAAAGAGCAGCAGTTGCAGAAGTTCCAAGTCTGAAACGAGATGGGGCCGGAAATTCGGCTAAATATGTCTCTGCGAGGACACTCAAAAGAGAGATGTTGAACAAATATAATATTGCAGCACTAAGTCACAGCTGCTTTAGCGACTCAAATACGCACTCTACTACGCATGCATGAATGGCATTGCTTGCACAAAATTAGATAAGAATTAATCTAAAATTCAATCCAACTTATTAAATGGACTATGGCAACACACTTGTCGTTTCAGGGAGAACGTCATTAATGAACAAGCATTGAGTGTTCAAGTAGATATCTTCGAAGGGTCGGAGACGAAACATATGCTCTCATATATACACCAACATTTGTTCATTATTAAAAATCATATCTTATTACTATTATCTCTTTTTTTAAATATCACAATTATATATCTACTTGGTGAAAGATGTTACCTGTCTGCTACGTGACTTAAGAATTAATTTAAAATAAAAAGTGTTTAATTACATGCTTTTAGTTACCCTGGACCACGAAAGCATGATAGAGTGATAAAAAAGAAATAAAATTATTTATCTAGGAAGAAAACGAAATGATAGTGTGTTCGCCAGTTTTTCTCATTAAAAAAATAATTAACTCATTGACAGGTCAATATGCAGTTGAATTCAACTCTGCCTTTACTGAAAAAATAATACATACCTGTGGGTAATCGCTTTTAGGTTATTACAACTTAGAATGACCGTGACAAATGAATTAGATTTATCATGCAATATAATGTATTCGTATGCATAAAAAGTAGCATAAAAAACCGTTAATATTCATTTCCTTTATTTTAGAAACCCAGAAACCCATAGATTGAAATAACTCGCTGTAAGGAGATTATACACAGGTTCGCAGTGTGATTAAGTTGCTGCATTTGAAATGTCACAGTGCCGGAAAAATTGACAATGAAATGCTGGCTATTTATGAAGACGTTAGCTCATCATACGTCACCGTTGTGAGGTGCAAAACGAATTTTCAAACTGATTACTTAGCCATCACGAACGAATCAAGAAGTGGAAGACCATCATTCAAAGACAATGTTGCCACAGAAAAGAATAAAGTTGAGAACTTTATCCCCGTATTAGATCAACCATCCAAATGATCATGAATGAGATTTATCTTAGCTATGGTAGTGTGTAGAAAGTTATAACGAAGAACTGCACATGTCAAAGGTGTCAGCACGTTGGTTTCCACGACTACTGACTCTTTTTCTGGTATATATATATATATATATATATATATATATATATATATATATATATATATATATATATATATATATATATATAGACCAGGACTGACGTAGATTGGAGGCTTTTTGAAATGTGGGTGTGGAGAAGAATGGAGAAGGTGAAATGGACCGAAAGGAAAACAAATGAGGAAGTACTGGAGATGGTGGGTGAGGAAAGGGGTTTGTTGGGAGATATCCTATGGAGGCAGGAAAAATGGATGAAAGGCGCATTGAGCGATAGTGGGATGTTAAAGAAGGTAATAGAGGGGAGAATATTAGGCAAATGAGGAAAGAGCAGGAACAGGATAGAGATTTTAGACGGGATGAGGGGAGGAAAGAAGTACACAGAGATGAAGAGGGACCTGATGTAAAGTAGATTGCTGTATTGGGTTTTGTTTGGAGTTACAAAATATTTATTTGATAGTTGTGTCCATCCATTAACCTACCTTAACCGGTAGATTACCTAATAATATATATATATATTTATTTATATGTGTGTGTGTACGGACATGTAAAATCTTGATAAGAGTTCGGAAGAGAAAGGAGTTTCAGGAAAATGGACGTTACAAGGCGACGAGGATAGGGATTGGTTGGGGATGGAGCTTGTTTTAGCCCCTGGAGTTAGAGATGGTGCGAATGGAGAGAGGAGAAGGAAGCGATATGGAGGGAGGAGATAGAAGAAGCCATAATGTATGGGTTAGCGTTTCGGTCACTCCGCATTTGTCAAATAAAAATATGAAGGATAGAATGAGAGGAGAATTGAGGAAGGGTGGTTGATAAAAGCATTGGATCGATGGCGAAAATATGTGGAAATGGGCGCTCGTGTCCATGCGGCAGCAGTTGATGGGATTGAAAGGAAATTGGGAATTGGGAGATGGCCCAAAGAGCAGAGAATCCAAAGGGAGGAGGAGGGTTATCTAATAATGAGCGACTGATGGCCGCATGGAAATGAGGTGAATGTGGAGCTTTGGAGGCCATGCTCCACTCTGAGAGGTTGCCCTTCAAAAGGGAATGCAGGTAGAAAGTACTTGGCATGAACGAGCATTTTTCTACGAGAAATACCTGTGCGGTGAAAAATTAATGGCATACATTGACTCTTTTTAGAAACTATATTTTTTATGATTGCGATGAAACGTTTACTTTATTAGAGATTGATATGAAATGAGGAGAATGTATTTGGGTGAAACTAAAAGTAGCAAGAGTATTCAATCCATTAAAAAGGATTTGCCCTCTTTAATTAAAGTGAGATGTATTGTATAATTTTTGTGAAATATTTCACCAACTGAGAATATATAAAAAAAAATCACCCTAGAATGAAAACTGATTTTTAAAATACGTACCATGTCCATGTAATGAACAAAATGTGTTGAAAAATATGCCATAATATCAAAGGAACCCAAAAATTGCACTGGTTATTTGATTTTAGATAGAAGGGTAACAGGTCTCATTCGTCCCTCGCTCAATCACCTCGCAATTTAAAACCATTCAAGGAGAGTCAGCTCAAAATTTGGAGTTACATTGATGAGATATCTCAATTATTCACTCAAAAGTTGCGAATTTGTGCAAAAAATTGAAATATTTGAGGAAACGAACGTCAGGTTAATTTGGGAATTATAAAGATGCAAAAATAAAAGAATTCACCAATGCAAATGTACGCGCCATGAAACACATAGTTTGAAGAAACATGAAAAAATGAGCCTACATCAAATCAAAAGTACAAAAACATCTACCGGGTAACCGTTTGATTAAGCTCCAGGGCTACGCTGTAATGAGTAACCCAGGCACCTTGGGAAATGATTACGGAAGAAACGAAGTTTAGAAAAAGATATAATACGAGGAGTGGGTAAAAAGCTCGGACGTAGCGAAACCCATGAAGGGACTACTTGCGGCTATATTGTTCAGACAAAGAGTATACCAGAGTCTTAAGCAGAATAAAGACGACATGCTAACAAAGCAGTTGAGAAAATTGAACAGATTTTCTCCATGAGTTTGTTATTGTGTAAGCTTGAAATCTGTAAAAGTTTGAAATTGTTAGATGAAAAAAAAATTTATTTTCATGGCGAAATACTCGGAGGAAAATTAAAAAAATGATCAGAGCACTTTGACAAATGACGCAGAGAATTTACAATACACTTTCTTCAGCCTTTTCATAGCGCAATTATTATGCATTTTCTTTTGCATAATTGGTCAGAGCCAACGTCAGCCACAAGTTTGGTACATGGGTTTTCCACTTAAATCCTTTTAGGATACAAGAAAGTGGAGCAGTCTCGGCAAAACTCAGATGGATAAACCATTGACCAATTTAAATCAACAAACATAATGTATCCACTAATGTTTGGTTACCTTAAACTTATCATATATGATCAATCATTCGAACTATTATGTCTTATATATTTTCCCATAAAATGACTGATGTGATACCTTACACAAATCTTGTGTGGAAATAAAATTATTCCCCAAGGTCTCGAATCCAACGAATTAGTTGGATACATCTCTATTCCGAGGGCCTGTTCAATCGACCAGCACGAACTGTGAGATTCAAACCTCAACTTGGCATCACCACAAGTCGGGCTCACTTCGAACCACGGGAGAATGAAGTTTAAGGTCCCACAACACAAAAGTGGAACCGGCCCGGTCTTTGACGGCGTCTCTTGCCGGCTGCGGAGAGGGCGAGGAAGGGGGGATTCCCCGCGGGGGGCATCGTATCGCCGCGGCGCGCCGGGGTGCGAGAGGCGTGGGAGGGCTGTAAGGTATGGGATATGGGGGTGAGGAGAGAGAGACGTATACGCGCTTTGATGGTGACGAAGAGGGGGCGGGGGAGGACGGGCCGGGGGGGTGGGGGTTGGAGCAATTAAAGCTGCGGTCGGAGCAATGAGAAATTAAAGGGATCCCGTTCAGAATGATGAGGGACTGGCTTTTGGTTGGGGGTGGGGGAGCTGCTTCAGGGGGAGGATTTTGGTGGCTGCGGAGGGGATGGACTTCGGATTGGGAGAGGGTGGTGGGGAGGTGGAGGATGAGTGCGGTGGGGAGTTTGGGACCCCGAATGAGCAAGCACTGAATCTCGCGCCCCCATCTCCGTCCCCTTCGCCCCGGCGTGCGTGAGATGGAAAGTGGCGGTGGTGGCTTGGGGGCGGGCGGGCGGGCAGGGGGGCAGGGTGGAGGATGATTCCGAGAGGAGGTTCAGTCCCGAAAATGACGATCGTCACGTAAAAGGCGACCCCTGAATTTTTCACTAGTCTGAATCGAGTATATGAGTCGCAGGTCCGCGGGGAAATCTGAAACGAGATCACTGACGGAGACTGCGGACAGCAAGAGACAATATCCACTGTGAATTGATGAAATATCATGACTCTAACTGATTCTGATGTCACCACTACGATGCCACATCACTGGATATTGCCAATTTCATAGCGATATTAACTCAAGTCGCGCAATTTTCAGGCGCGCTTCATTCGCCCAAGAAATAATTACGTCGATTAATTGGCAGCGTTTAATGTTATTCAATGTAAATATCATTATATCATAAAAGCTTCTTGCTGCTCAGCTCAAATGAATAGAATTTCACGTCAAACTTGGGTATTTATGTATTTGGTAAATATACTATATGTACAGTTAAGTGAAACTGATCGTATCAACATTTTAAGAAGAGAATTTCAAAATGTTAACCGAAACCAGAATTAATATCTTTCGTTTTTTTAGTAAAGGTTAGTTCAACTTTCGAGGTGAATCGCTTTTCCATGAATTTACAAAGCACGTGGCTACACATCAAGGGATGTGGGTTCAAATCGCGGTGCAGGGTACTGAATTTTGCACTCTTAAATGCCCATATAACATCAGTGGGTGATTATGATAAATTCACTGATGGTAGTAATCCCGCATTCGTTGAAATTTTTCTCTCACCTGAGTCATATGTTGGTTAGAGGTTAGGCTTTAAATAATATGCCATGCGGATGAGAGCAAGTCTAGCGTGGAATAATCACTGCAAAATTCCATTTTTGCACCCTCCGGGGCGACAATCGAATGTTTTAGACAAATTTCATGGCTGCTATTATTAACAATCGTATCCGTTTTGCCGTGCGGCGCCGTGATTCGTCAACAATGAAGTCATGGTTGCTTTGTGCTGCTGTGGGAAGAGGGCACCACTGGATTAACGCCGGCGCGACTCTCCACACGTTTCACCATTGGCGGTGAAAGGCATCGCGAACCCCTTGGTGCTCTCCCTCTGCAAGCAATCGCTACTCTGCTGACGGTGGCCCACATACATTCCATTCCAAAGAATATTTCGCTCAGATGACCGTAAATTCATTGACGTCCAAGTGAACATATTGTATTTACCGAGTGAACATATTAAATATTTCAAAAAATACGAGTTTTGGGGTTATAAGCTTGCGTACCGCATTATTTTTACTACGTGGAATTATTATTTTTCTGTTTGCATTTAATATTTTGAAAAATATTTATAATTTTAATCTGAATAAATCTTCTAACATACATGAAATATTCAACCATCGCAATTCAGAAAAAGGAAACCCATCGGACTTAAGCTCTTCGTTTGGTCCTTATAAAAATCACTCCAGTGGTAGATGGGAAAAGATTGCATCAATTGAAATCACTCAAATATCGTGACTACACTCTCTAGTCTAGTTACATTATCTCTGAAATTCTCACCGATTACAAGTTATAATACCATCCGAAAAGTGACGTGAAGTGAAGTAGGCAAGTGACGCTAAAAATTGGACTTCCAAATTACGCACAAAATAGCACTGAGGTATTACGTAACGTAAGATTGCTTTTATGCCAAATAACTGAAACGATTCATCCATTGCCTACCAAACACATTTGTTTGGTGCGCCATTACGTGTTGCAAACCAGCAGAAAAACTTGTAATACCAATTCGGAAGAAAATAATCAGATTTCGTTCGCCAAGTACTTCGTCTTAATTAAAATAGAGGTAAAACAACGATCTCTAAAGAAGTCCAAAGAAATGTACGCTATAAAGTGGCTTATGGTTTTAACTCAGATTTACCATCGCAGTGGATATCTTAGAGACACTTCCAAAAGGTAACGGCTGTTTTTTAAAATTGAAATATTAGCAGGTCAGAATAAAGTTGTTTGCACACAGTGCCATCTATTGATTGTTTCAGAAGCCAGATGGAAAAAACTTTGCTACACCCATTTGCGAAGTTCGTGCTGTGATTTGATTTTTTGGTGCAAAAGGATTATCAGTTGACCAAAGTCTTCGGGAGTGGTGCCTAGTTTATGGACTTAGGGTAATGAATTAACGAAAAGTTACTCTATAATGTGTCCGAGACTTCTATAATAGCCGAACAAACGTGTATGATGAAGAGCGGGAGTGGTAGGTCCAGATTAAAGGCCCAAATTATTCATGTGATTGTCACGAAAAAGCTTGGATATCACAAATTGTGTACAAGATGGTTGCCGAAAATTCTTACAAACCAACAAAAAGAGCATAGAATGCTGAGTGGACGAACATTTTTGGACCGCTATCAATAAGAAGGAGACGACTTGGCCTTGCTCCTTGGATCCAATGCCTCTTGTTACCCATAAAATATTGGCTTGGGTGGACAACGGTTAAAAGATCACAAGGAACTCAAAACCTACGAGGTCAGCTGGTACAAATCACAGGCGTCGAACTTTTATGCGGAGGGATTAAATAATCTGGTGCAGCAGTACAAAAAGTACTTAGAATTAATTGAACGTCGAATATGTAGACAATTGAAGTAGGTATTTAGGAAATTAAAACCTTCAATATAAATATTTGCTAACAAATATTTATGTTTTTATGACCAAAAGGCCGAAACTCTTCGAATATGCCTCGGGTATTTTGCTTGTTCACAGAATTAACTTCCACTGTTCAATAATTTACCCTCAGAAGATATCCTGTGAACAAATTAGAATTGAAAAGGCAAGCATATTTTCATCATAATCCTCATTTACTATTGGATGAGTTTGATCAGAGCCCTTCATATACACTTGATTATTTAGCTACCTACGGTTAAGGTTTCAGCTAATAACTTATTCAAACGAGAATCATAATGAAATCTTTAGCATTTGAAACGATGTTTCCACAAATTTTATAGCGAAATTTTGTCACTATATTTCGGTGATGAATAGACCAAAAACGTTTCCTTGTTTTAAAAATTTACCTTGCGCTATCTGTTGGATCTGACTATGTAGTTTACATACATGTATTGTATACAGGCTGTGTATTCTGTATTCTTTTATTGCGTTAAATATTTGTATTAAACTTCAGTAGTTTTATAAAAAAGAACTTGCTGATCACACAGTTCAATTTAAACAGAGGAACTTTTAGTGAAAATTTGGTTTCAGGGAGTACAACATAATAATTCACACTCGTCTCTCTCGGTAGGGAAGTAGACGCCTCACGCTGTCCGATGCCAATACCTGTGTGTAACATTCCCTACATGTGACTTAAGGTTCGGAGATCATTAATTGCATATCCATGGAATAGCAGAATCTCCCCTTCTTAATTTTCAATTTTGCATGACCTCTCTTATTATGGTGGAGGCTATTCGTAGGAGTATAAGTAGTGGTGATTAACGTTAATTCCCTTTTTTCGTTTAACAAATAACTGATTTATTGGGTGAACTAACCCTTGTTCTGAATAGGGCTTTCCTTCAGCATGTAAAAATATTTTTACATCATTCGATAGATTTTTACTGAATATTTTCTCTTTTCCCCTTCCTCTCCCTTGCCCTACCTAATCACCTACCCTTCCCACCCGAAGCTTAAACCCCTTGCTCCACATCTCTATTGTGGATTGGGTATTTATGTCAATTTAGGTGTCGAATAATTAAAGAAATTTTACTTACACATGGAAGTTATAGAATCAGAATGAGTAATGCATTTCGCGAATTGAGATTAACAAAAATAAAATAGAGTGAGAAAAGGTAGTTGTAGAGACAGAAACATCTGGTAGCTCTAGCCCTAGGACCTTTGCATCCCTATAGAAAACTCTGCTCTGATTAATCCCGGCAGGATTACCATTGCCGAGGGATTGAGAGCAAGCAGTCGGGGTCCGGTGGTGCAACACCACGTCATCAGATGACTCTTGAATGGGGTCTAAGTAGGGTACGAAGCGGACGGGAGCAGGCCGGCTCTGTCTGCCTCCCCTTCATCCTCATTTAAAGGCGTCCGCGTTGGTCGGAGTCGCCACCTTCCCCGCGCCCCTCATCTTAACCGCACCATTTAATCCGGCATCGCGGTTAATTCGGCCAGGCCCCGGCACTCGGCGCGCGGATATACCGGAGGAAGGGAAAGTAATTAAATATTTAGCCGGTGGCATGGGGTGATTTTCGACCCGGAGAAACTACTGAGTTCATTCCGAAGCTGTTGAGAGAGAAGGGAAGCGAAACGCTTTAGCGACGTACAAAATATGGGAAGTGAAAATTGTCCTTCACTGGGGGGTGGTATTTATTTTCTCCGTGTAGTTCGAGGTAGCAGTTGGTCGGATAATAGTTCGGACCTAAAGTTGTAATGAACAAGGTATTCAGACTATCATTGATAACATTTCCAAATCAGTGTGTGCCAGGTGGGATAAGGATCAGACATACGATAATGAAGGCAAAGATATGCTCAAGATATTGCAAAATTAATTAAAACAACGAGATAGGACGTCATAAAATTACGGCAGGGACATACTAGCCTCATCAATTGCTGCTAAATATACCCTCAACCCTTCTGCGCATGGACGTGTTTCGTGGTCGCGTTATTTTAACGTAGCGCGCGAATTTCGGGGCAATCGGGTCCCTATTGGAAGCGTCGGCGGTACATGTCCGTGTGCGTACGGAGAGAGGGCCCCCGAGGGGTGAGAGTGGGAAATAGGGAGGAAAGAGGACACCGGAAGAGCGGGTGAGGGGGACGGGAGTCGCCCCACTGACCGCGGGTCTGCTAATGCAATTATGCGCGTCCGCATGTGGAGAAGGGATGGATTCAGGGAGGGTAGAGAAGGAGGAAGGGGGAGGAGGGCTGAAGGGTGCAGAGGAAACGAGTGGTGGCGTCCAAATCACCGAGACCCTGGCGAGGAGCTCTCCTAACCGGTCCACTCGTATCGTTCAAAGCGGGGAACCAAATTAAGGTCCACTTGTGCCGGGGACGGAAAAGGGGGGGCGCCAGAAGGGGGAGGGGAGACAGCGGCGGGAGCAGAAGGGAAGAAGAACACGCGGATTAGCAAGTTAAGGTTGGCAATCCTGCCGGTGGGAGATAGACTGGCGGCAAACTCGACTAATACAATTTGGAAAAACCGGGAATTTTGTAAATACTCTTGATAGATTGAAATGATTCACGGAAAGAAAGGGCTCTGACCAACGTTTGGAGATAGGAAACCAGAGAGATTGAGAGAATCCAACGGCAATGTCTCGTTTATCATTCCTGTTATCCCAAAAAAATAAAACATCCACAAATGCGAGAGCGGAGTTATTACTTGGAATCAATGAAATAATTATCACTCGGCATACATCTCTCTATGATTCGATCATATATACATAAATATGACAAACGAAAAATTTTAATTACAGTTCAAAGAACTCCCACCATTAATGTTACATTGTTCAAATATGGCTCTTTTATTTTTATAAATTTCTTGATTGATTTTTTCCTTCATTTTACGGATTACCGATTTTAAATTTCTATTTATTTAGGTCGCAATAGAATAAATAAATAAGTTGGTGAATTATGGGGAGTCAATATTTCTTTTGTCATTTAAGATGCCTTCTTCATAATAGGTTAATTATTTTTTCTTCAATTCGAAATATAGTAATAAAAACTAACGCATGCGATAGTTTTGGATTTAAGAAAAGCATTTACTCGTGCCCACCATGCCAAATTGTTATAAATCCTCTAATATGAGTGAAAAGATGACAAACTTCAAGGCATTAAGTGGATTTTTACAAGGGTCGTCATGTGTGAACTCCCATGGTTTTTCCCATTATATCATGTACTTATTTCTTTTATAATATACATTACTTTACCATTATTTTTTAAATATCGTTTTATATTTCCTCTTATTATTATTATTTATTTGACGAAGCGTTAAATTGAAGAAAGGACATTATGGTCTCAATTTCACCCAAACGAAGACGTTTATATATCTGTCTAACGTATATTACGATATCACATAAGGAATAACTTGGAGCATGGAAAAGTATATTCGGCTAAGACTTGAAAACTGTAGTATTTTTACAGAATTATTTTGAAATTTCAATGGGAAGAATTTCGGAATATTGACCATTAACCCTTTAATTATGCCACATATCGACCATGCTGAGAAGTTCTCTTACGAGAAAATTTCATAAATTAACAATGCATACATTTATGTAAACAGCAAATAAGCAAAATTTTAAATCTCCATGAGGATCGGTACAGATGGATCAGTGGATTCAGGTTTTTAACTAAATTTAGCAAAGAAAATTATAGATATATTTAAAACCAAATTAAGAACCCGAATTTTTCTTCCATCGGATTAATTTCACCACTTATTAAGATCCGAATAAACAATGTTTTTTTTTATTTACGAATTAAAATAAGTGAGAAAGGCCGAACTTTCTTCCCTCATTCGCACTCGACTTTTCATAAATCGTCAAATGAGGTACATCTGGGACTAAAATACAAGTTCACCTCTGAGGTATGATCTCGGAACTCTCATGTCCGCAGCGGTTTTCAACTCAATTGGCACCACGCAACACGCGAAACGAGATAGAGCCGGTCAGTCTGTACCGCACTACAACCCGTATTTCATAAACATCGTGTACACTTCATCTGAAGGAAAAACATTCTCTCATTATTTTCCATGGATTGACTCACATTGGGCTCATTTGGCCGGGCGTATTAGTCCCTGGAATGCCTTAATCATTTTTCGTCTTTCACTTTTTTGAAAAGTAAAATTTCCATCTGTGGAGGGAGGGCAAGTACGTAGTACTAACCGCTCACAAAAGAGAAAATGTAACACCAAAGTATAATTACCGTAATGGAGAAAGTTGGATTGCATGGTTCCGATGGAGAGAGCGAGAGAAAAGATATGGAATAATAGGACTTGAGGAAATAATGCCGTAATAACAGTTTGATATACGTTCCGCATTAATGAGATAAAATTTTATTGTGTGTTTACTACGTCGGAGCGTAAAGCTTCCCTTGCGGAGGGGAGGGCGGAGGGAAAGGTTCCCCGCGAACGACGGAATATATGGCCGGCGATATATCAAAAGGGAGGAGAGGTTTCTGTGAAAAGAGGAGTGAACGACTGGAGGGTCTGTGGTACGCTTGGAAAGTTGGGGGGGGGGCGGCAGGGGGAGCGCGATAACCTGTCCGGAAAGGAGATTGAATGGACCCCTTGACTTAAGAGAGGCAGACAGGGTTCATTCGCCCCCTCCCTTCCCCCGGGCCATCACTCGATTCACTTCGCCCTTAACGTATTTGTGGCCCGAAATGCGAGAAAGTGCCTCCGCACCAAGGAAGGCCGAACCAGATGACCTCTCTTGTACAGTTGAACTGGATATCAATTACCCGTTATCCGGTTCATTCGGCCATAATTTAGGTACGCGACAAATTTTCGGCCCTCGAGGAGGTACTGATTCCCTATATCGCGTCTTGGAGCCAAATGCAGCACTCTTTCAACTACGCAGAACTTTGCGAGGCCATAAATAATATCCCACATAAAACACAATAAAAATAAGACGTAATTAGCCAGGGGTAGAGCGTTGGAATTACAGACCAGAGAGCCCGATTTCAATTCCTGGACACGCATCTGAGCAACCAAGGTTTTTCAGTTACCAGATCTTTCTGGTAAACCATAGGCGGTAACACTTGGAAAGGAACTGGCCCCCCTTATTACTCTGACTGAATATTTCACACTCCATCGGTCCTAGTGCCTACTACTCACCAATGAACTATCGGGTTGACAATTGTGGATATGTGCACTACACAACATGTGATATGAGTAGCTATGGTTAGGCAAAAATTTCAAATATTTTACGAGTACAGAATTTTCTTTTACTGATAAAAATATTCGTAGAAACTCCTTTCCCCTCAAAAATATTAAAAATTGGCTCATTAGTTTTCACTAGGAATTTTAAAACTCAACGTTAATGGGTCAAATAATAAATGTTTATGATGAGGAATCAACAGGTCTTAGGATGTCGACGGAGGCATTAATTCCACGTAATGTCACGTGTCATCGTAGCCTCATTGAGCATTCTTTGAATCGGTATAATGCTGCAGCCGCTAACAGGTGTCTCCTGAGCGGTACTTTGGAAAAGATAGCAAGCTGCATTGTTTGCACACCAAGTTTAATATTTCCCTTGTCAGAGATACTATTTCGACTTCCTACCCGGGAATCTCTCTAAGCAGTCCCCACTTTATTAAACTCCTGATCCGGGTAGCCAGTCGTCAGGGTTTTTAAATACCGTGCAATAGATAACCTATTTTCCATTCTTTTATATCCCATGAATTTCTCCTGTAACGACGGTCCGGTCGGACCACGTCTCCATATAATAAATGTAAGCATTTAAGTCCAGGTCAGGAACAAAGTGAGATTAGAAATGTCTATGGTATGATAGTATAAAGCAGAATCATATGTAGACAACGGGAACCAATTTCACACAGTGAAACGGAAATGAATATTCTGATCTTAGAACGGCAAGTGAACGAACCGACGCCAATTTTTTTCGTTTTTCCATGAATATTTCTTGCGATAAACCCTGAAAGACAGCCTCTGATGCAAAAATCTATAATCATCAAAATATAATTGCAAAACTCATAGAAGAAAATATTTCATCTAAATAATATGCCTAAACCGCCGCAAGGGCGTGTATGCAATGTGCAAAATCACAATCATTGAACCTCTATACAAATATCAGTTCCATCAAGAACTGGAGCAACATTAATCACACGGAAGAAGGTACTTTGGAAGAATAGTCAATAACAGGATATATTCAGGCTGACAGGATATATTTAAATAAAGCGGTAACAATGTTATAAAGATAGAACTATTTAAAATGCATGCAGGATATTGACAAAATATATACTCTACTAATATTATTTATCTCCTTCACGCCTGCGTTCATATATATTTTGATATCGAGCCTAACGGGTTAAAAAGATATTAAAACTATCCATTCTACTATCTCCCAGATTTTATGCACGTGATCTGATCTACCATAGTATGTCGGGTCTGTAATACGCACTGCATTTCCCAAGCATGCTTTTTATGAATCCTTATTTTATTGCGGTTCCATAAATTTAATGTATATATTTTTCCCAGGACATATCATCTAACCTACATAAATCCCCCGCAAACCAACAACAAAAAGGTGTGCGGCAGGGGGGTGGAAACATCAGGTGGGAAGGGAGGATATGGGAGATGGGAAAAGGAAAAAATATTCAGGAAAAAACCATCAAATAACGTGCACATTTCTATAAATGTTGGAGAAAGATTTAATTCTAAACAAGTCTTAATTCACCTATGAAATTATTTATTTTCTTTACGAAATAATGGAATAAAAATGAAATACAACCATTTATACAACAAATCTCCGCGATAACAAAACAGGTCATGCTGAATTGATAAGTAACAGGGGAAATACTCCTATTACATGGGCATACAACTCATGATCTCTACTCCTAAAGTCAGAGCTAGGGAATTTGACACACCACCGTAGGCAACGAATGGAGTAAGGCTCCCCCCTCACAGAGAGAGGCGAGGATGGAATGAGAAGCTTGAAAACAACAAAGCAGGATACGAAATACTGCACCGAGCACTACGCTCATTAAATGTCTGCCTAATGCAGTCATACATCATTAGTTTTTGTAACACACAAATGTTATATCGATTATATTTTGTTGGTGCCCTGTACTGTGCAATTGTTTTCCGATTATACAAACTCTTCCTTCAAAATATAATATATATATGTATATATATACATACATATATATATATACATATTTATTTATTTATTCAAATTTAATTCCAGCCCCCATGTTTTGCACCACATTTGGATCGCATTGAGAACATTAGGTAATAATAACCTATCATGAAGACTGAATATTTCCGTATATACAACTGACTCGTATGCAAATAGACGAAGTTAACTAGAATTCTGAGAACCAAAGTCATTAATGTATAAAGGAAACAATAGCGGGCCGATAATATAGTCTTGTGGGACACCCGATGTAACAAGTACTCAGTCAGTTGATACTCCGTCCATTTCGATCCTTAGCTTTTGGCCTGTTATTAATTGAATGATCCAGTGGTCATATATTTATTAATACCCTAGATTTCCAGCTTTAGAGCAACTGCCTATGAGGGAATGTCAAATGCCTTTTTAAAATCTATAAATATAGCATTGACCTGAATGTTTTTTTCTCCCGAGACCAAAATATCATGAACGAAAGTGCCCGTTGGGTCTCGTAGAACTTAACCTTTTGGAAACTGTGTTGGTGTTTTGTAAAAAATATTTGAGAATCGAGATGATTCATGATTGAGCTAACAGTTATTAACTCTCAAATTTTGCATGAGATGGATGTGAGAGAGATGGGTCGGTAATTACTCGTATCTTCTCTGTCGCCTTCTTTAAATATGGAGGTGACATTGGCCACTTTCCAGTCTTTCGGTACTGCGCGAAAATTTAGGGGTTTATTACATATTATTTCCAAATCTGAGGCTATTTCTGAAGCCATCGTTTTGTATACGCGAATAAGGATTTGATCGGAACCTATGAAACTCTTTGGACTAATGTATTTACGTTGGCGTTCGATTTCAAGGGAAGATATTACAATTTCTGACTTGGGGTATTTTGTATTTGTTTTGTTAAATATATTTTCTGATTCAAAAGTTATTTACCATAAGTAGATTGACTAAAAATAAAGGATGTGGTAATTTAGAGGATAAATTGCTATCAATGTAGGGATAAAATTAATTACCATGAAAAATAATGAAGTAATAGGATAATGCAGATGAAAATCGACTCCTTGACAACGAGACCATACTGAGACCTAAAAAAGCAACGCTGTTTCAAAGAAAGATTGAAGGAAATTGTCGGGCTCATAATATTCATAAAATGCGACTCTGGAGACCTACGAGAAAAGTTGGATGAAAGAGGAAGAGAAAGTAAGAAAAGGAGGAGGAAAGCCTTTGGAAAAGAAACAGAGAGAGAAAGAAAAGGAAGGAAATGGAAGGGGGAGATGGAAATGTGGATAAGGGAAGCGTAAAAGACAGCGCTGGGACCGCATTCGTGGGTCGGCGGAGGATGGGAGAGGGGGCGGGGTCAGGAGACGAAGGGCGGGAACTTGTCGCCCAAGCGAGGGGCCAAAGTGAAAGGGACTGCAGGGGTCCGGGGTGGCGGGAAGGGGGTCGAAGGAGAGGGGCAGGGGGGACAGGAGAAGCGAAAAGAGTTCTTGTTTATTCTCTGGGAGATGCAAAGCCTTGGGGTAGGGTTGATGCGGGAGGTGGAATGACGGTGGTCGGGGTGGAAGGAGAACGCGAGTGGAGAGGAGGAAGGGGCGGGGGGACGGAGGAAGGGAGGGAGGCAGGGCACGGGATGCATTCCGCGGCGAAGGATATGGAGAGGCACGACACGCGAGCAAATCTTGGGGATAAAATAGCGATTCTCAAGGGCGCTTGGGGATGAAAGGGAGTGTTGGCGAGGGGGAGGGGGGGGAGATCGTGGCGAGGGGGTGAGGGGGAGCGCGAGGGGATGGGTGAAATATGACCAAGGATGCTCCCTCGCGTTTGCGGTATACGGTCCTCAAGTCTGACTCTGGTTTCGGGATTCAGGAAGCGAGGAGGAGGGAGGAAGACTAGGGGTGGTGCGGCGCCGTAGGGGCGTCGAGCGCCACGGTGCGGCCGCCCGTGAACGTGTGTGACGTCGTCCCGGGAGAGGGGAAGGGGGGTGACGGCTCCCGAGAAGATCGGATAGGATCCATGGCGGGGAGGAGAGTGTGATAGAGCGATTGGAAAGGCGTTCCTCGCTGGAGCCACAAAAGACCCTTATATTATGCTCCATCAAACGTTCCACTGGCATTTCATTCACCCCTCAACGACTCCGCCCCACCGTCGAAAAACATAACCCAAGAAAGGAAAGAAACGATTCGACGACGGGGTTGAAGCTGGTAGCTCAGTGACTACCTTTCCATGGGACTCTTACTACTCTTACTACACGAAGCCCTCTCTCTCGCATACCCTGCAATTGTAGTACTTTCCTGCTCTTGATATTTTATGGCAGCCATCCGCAGCACTCCAGAAATCCTTGTTAGGACTGGAACCGAGGATTTGGTTTGGAAACTCTCTTGAGAAAACACACTCATTTTCTGTAGTTTGGAAAACCAAGGAGGTGATGAAAAACTAAGCAAATTCAAGCGAATTTGGAAATTTTTTCCCGAGATGACCGAAAGACTTTGAGCTATTTCCATTTCGCGGAAAAGTACTTAAATCTGTGAATCAGTTTAAGGTGTACTTTTTTTCCGAGTCCAATAACCTGAGTGAAATCGATTTCTTCATAAAAATAGGAATCTTTGAATAAGAAAATTACAAATGAAGAAGAATTTAAAAGAGAAAAAAATGCAGGGATGAGTGATTTGACACTTTATAGCAAAGAAGTTAAGACTGGAGTTATCGAATCATAGACTAGAAATACTGATTAGTATTTATCAATAAAACGCAATTGAAAAGGTTTACATTGCAAAAGTATATTTACGAATAGATTCTACTATTACTTGCTACACCAATGGCTTTGAAATAAACCCTCAGAATCGTGTCACTTACAATATTCAGAAGTAATTTTTCGCTTTCTATATAACCTAATTTGGTTAACATTGATTTTATTTCAGATTATAAAATAAAATATTTCAGAAAGGCGTTAGGTATCATTTTTATGCATTCCTCCGCAAGCTGATTCCATCAGATAAAGAACATTAATTACCAGATCAAATTATATTTTGCGCTAAAGTATGTTATATGAGTTTCCAGTCGGTATTGTAGAAATTTTTACATTGGCAAATATTTTTAAGATTCCATCTAAGCGTTTAGATACGCACGTTTGCATTGCAAAAGTTATTTCTAAGCAATTAAAAAATTTTCATATTGTCATTACACGATCTATCCGATTTATTTGATGTTAATGATCATTAAAGAGTGTGATTAATGATAATTCATAACAGAATTATGACAAAAACATATGAAGGCTAAATTTTATGGTCTTAGAGAAAGTGGACACATTCTCAAAAGTGTAGGTAATCATAACTGCAAATATGTTTGCTATTTATCAAATCGTAAATGCACACTTATTAATATCCAATTTGCAAAAAATATTTTTATTTTCCTAATTTTTCTAAAGTTTTATAGACCGATAAAGAAATTCGAACTATTTAAATTGTTTTCACAACCCAAAAATTCCAGTGCAGCGATTTCGAAATACGATTTCGGATTTATAATCTGAATGTGCATCAAATTACATATACCACAATTAAACTATACTTTAAAATTTATAACTGGTCTAAAACCGAGGAAACAGTATTACAATATAAAAAATTGACGTGAAAGAATAATGAAAGTTCTTGTACGATACCAATTCCTACTGTTGCTCTCACTTAGACCAATTTCATCGACACATGTCCATTACTTGATGATTTTACCTGAAAAAAAAATAAAAATGACATTAGTTAAATCATCACATTTCTAAAGAGCAGTAATATTTTAAAGGGAAGCCAAATGTGGATACCTGAACTCTAAATTATTCTCTCCAAATAAAAACTCTCGGGATTAAATACATGTACTCTCCGAATAATTATTTTAGTGAGAGCAAAAACTGTTTTCATATTGGACTGAAATACAGGCCGTTATACAGATTCGACGAAATTTTCATAATGTTTTCATCGCCATTGTGTTGATAACTCAATGTGAGTATTCCATTTGAGAAAATCCACACTGCGCACAGAACAAAAAAGAAATGGATCATACGGATTCACAACTAAATGTTGCGAAAATGATAATCGTAATTAGAAATAATATTATAATTATAACAGATATTTAGGTGCTTGATTTCTTTCAGTGAAAGAAAAACTGCTGGCTGCATACCCTAAGGAGTAAAAAGGGACACTGACATTATGTTTTTATTATTTCAAAGTTCACAACGTGAGAAAATTCAATTTATATCCAAGTCCGCACTGAATGCTGTCTGGCTATGAATAAATTTCTCTGGTGAACCACATTCGGAGTATTTCGTCTTGTAGGAATGGCGTATATTAATAACACACCCAAGTCTTTTCTGCAAAAATTCGCCGAAACGAAGGAGGCGTAAATTTCATCTTTAGGTTCGAGAGAGACTTCACCATCTGTTCGCTTGGATTTTTAAGCACGCTCATAACCATCTCTGAAACTCGAAAGGCAAAGAGAGGAGGGACGGAGGTCGACGCCATATTTCCGAATGCGATGCAATATCGAGTGAACGCAACGCGCCGACTCTGGGTGGAAGGCGAGTGAGAGGTAAGGACATCGGCATATCATCCACCCACCTTGTAAATAAAACCGAGACAGGGAAGATATTCATTCCATTAAGGGAGACGGAAGGTGGAAGAGGGGTTGGGGGAGACGGGGAGTGTCATCCAATGCGGAGGTTATAAACCCCGATTGCTTGACGAGTATGACTTGTGGCGGGTTGGGCGGGGGTAGGGCGCCAAGGGTTGGAAAGGAGAAGGCGACGGAAGAAGGGGGAGGTGGCGAGGGGGGAGGTGATGGGTGGGAAATTGAGTCGTTTCCGGACTCATCTGAAGAAAAGGGATTGAGAAATCAGCAAAAGGTTTCATCTCCCTCCAACCCCATTTCTCGAGGGTCGCCAATGATGGAGGGAAAAGAGCTTGGATAACGCGCGAAGCATAGCAAAAGGTGGCCAATGCCCTCTTTCACACTGATTTCCTCTCCAACCCTTGGCCTTCCTCACCCGAAAAACCCTCGCCACGTCCATCTGCGCGAGGGAGATAGAGAGGACCACCAAGCACCACCCCAAAACAACCATTGAACCTAATAATGTCAAATGCCACCTTGCGCGGCCCACCCTTCCTCTCAAACCGCAAGCCGCCTTCTCCGGACTCACACAACCCGTTTCACCCCCATCGCGATTTATTTGGCCCCCTCGTCTCGAGAAATGAGATCGGTGACCCTTTGTCCTCGGACCCAGATGAAAAACGTTTCCTCCGTGCTTTAAATTCAGATCCCTCCTTCTCTGCCTCTTCCCCCCTGCCTCCGTCCCTTTATCATCCACCCCCGCAGACCCCTCTGTACCCCCCTTTCTTCCCTCCCTCTCCACTACGTCAGCATCCGTCACGGAATTAAACTTTCGAGAGAGGTGGAGGAGAGGAAAGTGGCGGAGGCAGCTTGCCCTCTCCTCCACCACCCCTCGCTAACCGCCCCCCGTCGTGACAAACGTCCGCCCATTAGTGTGGGGAGGACCCTCCCACCGGTTTGATTGGGGACCCGCAGGCCCCCCCACCGACCGAAAACCATTCCTGTTCACCTCCGTGCCATAATGCATGGCGACTCGGGATGGAGGGCCGCGCATGGGGACCCCCAGAATACCGCTTGCAAATTCACTCGCTCTGCTCTCTCCGCCGCATTTCACGCCAGCAAGTTGAGGTCTCTGGACGGGGTTTTTGGAGCGACAGCCCACCGAGCACGCACCGTCGGATTCTACAATGCCTGCGGGTGAAATAACTCTAGCTCACTCTTTCGGTGGTCTTCAGCTTCGGGCGAATTCAGATTTTGATATTTGGAAGGCCATTTATGATTTATTATTCATGAAGAATCATATGCGTGTACACAAATACATATATATGTGTGTAAAAATACATACATACTTATATATTATATATTATATATAACACTTTTGTCAGTTTTTTAAAAATCCCAAGAACGTGCACAATAATGTAAATGGACTAGTCGACACAAACACAAAAACTGAAACACATAAAAGAGGGACTCACTGGGTTTAGAATTTTCGGTGGTGCAACCACCTTTCTCAAGAGGAGTTAGGAACAGAACTCATATGTATATACATATATATATATTCATGCTATATATAGTATAGCATGAAAGTTTTACGGGTTTAAATAAAAATGCAAACGTTCCTTCCAAAGGACATATGGACACATAGCATTAGGTATTACTGCTACTGAAGTTAAATATAAAAAATGACCAGAATGTAACTCACGTTTCGGCCTAGC
Organism: Hetaerina titia; assembly: GCA_037158775.1. Classification (NCBI taxonomy): domain Eukaryota; kingdom Metazoa; phylum Arthropoda; class Insecta; order Odonata; family Calopterygidae; genus Hetaerina; species Hetaerina titia. The sequence continues at coordinate 21,502,153 of CM073770.1, read as the reverse complement.
GTGGCGGTGTTTAGGACTAGAGTCACCATCTTGGTTTCTAAACGTCCCAAAACTCAATGCGCATCCTGCTGTTGTAATGTGCAGACTGTGGTTCTTCTACTTTGGTCATTCTGCAAACTGTTAAAATGAGCACTGCAACAGTAAATCCCACGAGTTGTGAAGTGTGCAATCTTTGATTAGGTTTGTACCGGCATAAAACTAAGATCAGCCAAATGAAATTCTGGGAAACTTGATAAAGTGTACGGAGAAGGGATAATTAGTTAAGGCGAAGTGAGGCAGTGGCGCAATTTGTTTAAACTTAATGGCTACAACACCAATTTTCACGACAGGGACCGAAGTGGGCCTAGCCCTGTGAAAGATGAAATCACAGTGGTTAACAGAAATACACTGAAAATCGCAGATCATGCGACGACGTATTTCTCACTAGAGATAGTTTGAAACACAGCGCTTTGACAGTGACGCTGAAATGCATGATGGTTTTACCAAATGGTTAAAATGTAAGACGGCAAATGTTTTCAGAGATTGAATGGAAAAGCTTTTATGTCGTCATGATAAATGTCTCAATTTCAATGGCAACTATATTGAAAAATATTTTGAGAATCCGCCTTTCAAATGTGCATAGTAAAACTCTGTCTTGTCACTAAGTTCATATTTTATTTCGAAACGTAAGTTACTTTCTGGACCGACTTGGTCTATTGGGAAACTTATGAATTTGTTTCGATAACTCCATGTACTTGTATTACTGGTGAGTATTAAAGTAAGTGGTGTGAATTGTTCTAAGATTGTTTGCAGCTGTTTCAGTGAAATACAAAGGGCTTTAAAAGTCTTGATGTGGACCACGTGCCAGCTTCACTCTCCTGCAGTCGTGCCAAAGAAGTGGTTATGGAGTGCGTTCCCAACTCGTTCCCTAATCCCCCTCATCTCCAGGTTTGGTTCCCTCAGAACCGTTCCCCAATATGAACAAATTCCTGGCAGGAAGAATATTTTCATTCAAACAAACAGGTAACTTCGGAAATTAGTGCCTCTCTTTTATTAAGAATGACGCAATCTGGATCATCGTTTGACGAAATGTGAAAGACTATGCTGAAAAACAAAAATTAATTTATTTTGATTTTTGCACGGACTTTTCACACCCCAATCGTAGCTACCAAATCACAAGCAATTCCACGAATGTCTGAGAAAAATCTCGCTATCATACGGCTTTTATACGAATTAATGAGCTACTTGCATACGTGAAAATCCGGGTTGAAGTTACCTAGGGACAGTGGGTGAGACAGCAATCCGTAGCCTATAGTAAGATACGTTTATTTGCCGACGACGCAGTGGCTTACCGTGATATCCGTGATCCTGAGGAAATAGTAGCTTTGCCAGATGACCTTGATGCTATACAATGCTGGTTCGACACTTGGAAATTAGAATTAAACTTTAAAAAGCACGTAGTCATTATATTTTGAAAAAAGAAGAATTCCCTCCCAAACGCCTACTGCTTTAGAAACACCGAAATGTGTAGGCTCAATTAAATACCTAGGAGTTACCCTTATTCAAGATCTCCCCTGGGTGAAACAAATACGAGGAATATGTGAACAAGCTAACAAAAAATAGGATTTATTAGAAGAGTACTTGGTAAATGTGATGAAAAGGTCAAAGAGAAACGTTCTCTGACACTGGTTAGGGCTCATTTAGAGTATGCAGCAGGTATATGGGATCCTCACGAAGTTGGATTAATTGCCGAATTGGATCGCATACAGCGTAGAGGAGTTTGATTTGTAAAACGTTCTAATGACAAACTTAGAAGAGTTTACAAAATATTTGAGCTGCTAAGCTGGGAGTCACACACGGAGCGAAGGTTAAATTAGAAATCGAAGCTCTTGCATGAATTGGAAGGAGATCTCTTTACAGTGAATTTAAAACTGTATTATTACCCCCATCGTACTACGGTAGGAGAGATCATGGTCATAAAATGAGAGAGATTAAGTGTAGAACAGATAAATTTAAGATGTAATTTTATCCACTAACGATAGGGGATCGTAATAACATGTTCCACCGCGGTAGGGTCATGTTAGGGTATAGTTATTCTGGTGTGTTATCACCCTCTGCCACAAACCCTGGTGGTGCCTTGCAGAGCATATACAAAAAAAATAAAAAAATTAACAATTAGGAGCTGAGAATAAGAACGACGTTTATGACGATGCCTATTTACAGATATACCCAAATATTTTAATTCAAGCTAAGACTTAATAAATTCAATTAAATGCGACACCATATGAGCGACAAATTATTTTCGTTTAACCAGGCCGAAGATTTAGCGTTTTATTATACGCGCGTGTAATGCCAAAGAAATGAAATTACAATTTACGTCTTCACCTAAAGAGAATAATTGTCCGACGACAGAAAAACGGAATGCAAATTGAAACACTTTGTGCTCGGGAACGTCCTTAACTGTGGCATTTAAAAAAAATCAAAGGGGGTAGTCGGTGCGCCAGCATTTACGTCCATCAATTACGTCTCCGCGCAGAGTGCGGGGAAAAATTCGCTTGTTTACGACGGGACACCGAAATACCTGAGGTCAACATGCTCTCCGTTGAACTAATGAGAGATTAAGACCACAGAGACAGTGTTCCCCGCGCTATCGATCCACTAAAGGAGAGCGGCAAACGCGGTGACGTCGGCTATACGTAATGACGGCGGCGGGACAATAGTGGCGACTCGCGGGAGGACCCGTCGCCCGCTTTTATCGGACTGGAGTCGGCGGCGACGTCTGCGAGTAGTTGGAGAGCGGGGGGAGGGAAACTGGAGGAGACCCAGTCGGAGTCGCCCGCCCCCGGAGGCTGCTGAGGCCGCGTGGCTGGAGGCGAACCCAACAACCCCCCCCTTCCCATTGGGGGACGGCGGGTCGTGCGGCCGCGTCAAAACTTCCTCTTTAACCCCGAAAAGTGCTCGATCGATAGAGCTGCTGGAAGTGTAACGATTCGCCAACACACACACACGCACGTACGCACGCAACGCATATACGTACATACATGCACAAGGTTTTCAGCCCCCGTGCAGAATTTGAGGAGGTGGTGGCTGGAGTCGTCGAGTCTTTAGAAAGGAGGGGGGGAGGGGGTGCAGCGGGGTCGGTTGGCTGGTTGGGGGGGGGGAGTGGGTGTCTTCCCGAGAGGAAATCGATGGGGTAGTTGTAAGGCTGGCGGGGAAGGAGGGAGAACAAGGATGAGGACTAAGTAAAGAGGTGTGCTTCACGGAGTGCAGGTAGATGGGACTGGTTCTCCTATCCGAATGTTCCGGCGCGCTCCCCCCACCCCCTCGGGGAAGGGGAACTCCGGAGGAGGAATGCGTGCAGCCTACTCACTTCAGCTGGAAACTTGTCCCACGGTCGGTAGGTGACAGTCACGGGGATCACGTTACTCCGGGAATAGTTTCAATTGGGAGGCGGGGTTGGGCCCCAGAACTCTAAAAAGCAACGAATTCTCGTCTTAAAAAAAACGAGAACTGAAGAGTATGATAAATGAAGAAAGTAGTGACGCATGATCACTCACAGTTCGATGGGCCTCTCTGCGGCAATAAAAGAAAGGAGCGCGTCGATCCCTTTCCACCGAACGACAAGGGGCGGGGGGGGGAGGGGGAGAAGGAAGGAGAATAACACTCTTGACAGAAGAAATCAGAACTGCCTCCCAGGCTCTTATACGTACAAGCACAACTTGGTTGGTTCCCTCACGCTCTCTCCCTTCTTTCTCGAGCTTTGACTTACTTTTTCGAGGGGAAGATAGCCACCTGAAAGTGAAACAGTGTGAGGGTGTCGTGGGGGTGGGATTTGGGGAGGGAGGCGTTTCGTCCCAAGCGGGCCATGCACACCGACCGTCCGGAGCGAGGGAAAATAAATAAGTGCGGGGATCCGGCCGACGTCTTAGGCCAACTTCCTCCTTCCCTTTCGAAGGAGAGAGGTTTTTCTTTGCGACGTCCAAGTTTCGTAAACCCTTCTCCTCGGGATTCCGCTCCCGGAGGTTTCATCCCAAATAACCAGAGCGGTCACCCTCCTCAGTGGGCCCTTCTCCGCCCCTTCATTCCCACGTCCCGCGCCCCTTCCCGCACTCATCTTCGCCGGAGTCGACAGCGCCACCCCCGCGACGGGTTGCCAGGCGTCGTCCGTGCGAAGCGACCGGAGGCGGGCGATCTCGCCTCCGGGTGTTTCTTGTGCCGGAGCCAAGACGCATTCGCCGTCATTCCCGGAACAAAATGAGAGACGGCTAATGGTGACGGTCGTTTCAATTTCCGAAAATAATCACTTTCGGAGGTTTTGTTAACCTGGCTCCGGGAGAGAAAGAGTCACTTTTTATGGTCACTGTACGTGCGATATTATATTCGGTTTAATCACACAGAAAAAAATGCACGTAATGCATGACATTTCGTTAATTGACACTCACTCAAGTAATCGAGCGGTCAAATACAGAATCTTATTCGATGCCAATGGGAAAAATTCCATTTCGGGTAAAAAAACATCCAGGGCTATTGGGGGAAAGACGGAAAGTGATCACTTTCCCAGATGTTCCTGGCCTGTCCTCAGGAGATGAAGAATGGATTATTAAGGTCGCTTTAAACAAGCGTTGCCGTTCACATGATCAATAAAAAAATACTCCCTGCAAAAGATACGTTGAATCAGTGAATGAAAACCCATAGCAATGTCGAATCAAAAATTAAAAAAAAATACCACCCAATTCTGATACCTAGTGAAATCCTGTCCTGCCATAGTGAAACGTCCGTGTAACATATTTCTACTTCCTTCAACCATTCTTTTTTCATGCTTAAAGTTTATATTTCCAACGACCGACACCGACCACGTCATTTCCAATTAATTATTTATTTCTCTGGTCAAAATTTAATTTTTTTCTTGATACCAATTTCATTAATTTAACTCAAATTGGTTTGGTTACTCTGATATAACATATAAAATTTCAATTAAAATACTATTTGAAGTTACACATCAGAAGTAGAAACGTGAGCTTAACGTGAATATCAGTCTTATGAAATTTGATCCAGCCACATTTCAAATTTAGTCCTGCATATGCAAAGGAATTGGATATTTTTGTTGGCTACAAATCTTTTGAAATACTTGACCTGAATCATATAAATGGTTACATATATTCAAATACAATTGAAAATATTACTATTTGTAACACTTGGTGCGATCAAGGTAAATTATCAATAATTAATTATTAATACTTATGTAATAAGCCAACGTCGGTTTTTTCCTACTTTGATATGTTTTCTCAATGACTTGGAATTCTAATTATCTGTCAGGTTTTATTGAAAAAATCAACTAATGACCAATATTAATATTTAAAATAATCCATTGATTTTATCCGTGGGGAGAAAATATTATAAAATGATTAGTGAAACAAGTTTTCTATTTATTTGTACATTGTAAAAATAACAGTAATCACGCTTACTAGATTTCTATTATATTAATCACAATGTATTATTTTTATGTATTTAAGAAACAATGACAAAATACAGAGATCAGTGACAAATAGGAGGCGAAATCATAACTGAAATATAACGGGAATTCAATATAAAAATGTAAGTGGTGCGATGACAATAATTTTTTACGTCAAACTTTTATTGATATAAGACGATGTATATCATGCGTGAAAAGTTTTACTATGAATATTAAATTCAAGGAAATTATTTGACTAAAAAATATATTTATATTAAATATAATTGTCGTGTATAAACGCAAATCTCTATCAATGAATGGTATATACATGTATTATGTATTTTTTAAAGAAATGACATGGATCAGAACGTGATATCTGTTTACAAAGTCTATTATATGATTGACTATTATTAACGAGGTCTGTTCAGCAATAGGTGAGACTGTATGAATAAATATTTAATAATAATAGTTACCCTTTAATTATGCCTTTCTCCTTCAAAATACAACCCTTTGCTGCCAATCTACAACGTTCCCATCTTTTTTCCAGGTTTCGAATGCCACCTGAAACACTTCTTTCGGAATAGCCCTAAATTCTACGGTAAATTTTGGCTGAATGTCTTCAATTGTTTCAAATCGGCGTCCTTTTAAGGTGCATTTCAGTTTAGGAAGTAGAAAAAAGTCCATTGGAGCAAGATCTGGAGGATAGGGCGGCTAGGGTCTCACTGGTGTGCTGTCTTTGGCCAAAAACTCGGTAATGATCAATGATGTGTGCACTGGTGCCTGGTCGTGATGAAAGCAATAAGACTTGTTTTTCCACATCTGTAGTCTCTCTCACACATGGCGTGTCTTAACGTTCTCATTATCTCCAAATAGTGCTGTCCACTCACTTTTTTTCCTTTGGGGACATATTTGTAATGATTAATCCCTTCCCAATCGCAGCCCCTTCCACTGTGGAGACTAGGAGAACACAATTATTACTCATTTATTAAAGTAGGTATATTATCCATTAATATCCAATTACTTGCATTTGTATTTTTCCTCTTTCCAATGGTTTCTACTCCATTTAAAAAAAAATTTAATTCCCTCTAAATTTAAATAGGTCGTAAATCTCTTCAAAACTGGTGTGGACGAAACCGATACCTTGCAGCCACGAACTCTTTCAGGGCACAGAAATCAATGAATTAAATAACTAATAAATGAAAAAGAAAAACTTTGTTCCAATCCACAACTTTATTTCAGGTACGACTAGTTTCGACGCTGCGGCGTCATCCTCAGGTACCTTCAGGTCCAGGTCATCCTAATAAAGTGGTGGATTGAAACAAAGTTTTTCTTTTTCATTTATTAAAATGAACTTCCACAAAGTTGAGGCTGAAACTATGGAGTTAATTAAATAACTGTTGAAATAAACGATGATTTATTCCTGAAATCATTTAATTGATTATTGCATGATAAAGTCCATTATTTTTGACATTCTAGAGGAACACGACATGTTGACATATCACAAAATCGAAAATTAATGAGGATTTTCCCAAAGTTGTGTCTCGTATGAAACATTTTTCAACCCTTAGGATAATACTATTCTTTTCCCACGGTAAAAGTAGCCTTAGTGAGTATAACACGTCAATAAATCACAAAACGGATACCAAAAAGGTATCATTTAGGAGATAAAATCAAAATTGCTCGCTCTAGGGATCTTCGAGAAAAGAGGGCTTGTCATGCAACAAACGCTTGGCTAATCAACTAAGTTGTCATTCCGAAATTCCTCCAAGAAACGAGATAATTTTATGTCTCGGAAAACATTTAATGGGCTCAGCAGGACATGAAAAAATACGACGGCGAAGAAGATACAAGAAGATGCGCATCGGCTCCGACAGGGATAAAAAAACGAAAAATCCAATCCCTATTTTTTGAGACTTGTTAGCGGAACTCTATGCTGGGAGTGAGGGAGACGCCGCAAGCTTTGCGAATCTCGCGGTTTATTGCCTCCGCTGAACATGCATTCATTATCCGCCGTTCGACTGGAGGCCATTAGCCGCCGACTGAAAGGGGTCGCCCTGGGGGATGGCGCCCCCCTTGACACCAAGGGGATCTCCACCCCAGTTCATCCGACTCCCTCGCTTGCGACAAACACCGGGCGCTCGGGTGTAACGGCTGGTCGCTAACGGGCTTCGGATGTAAGAGTAAGTGCCTCGGTTGCACGCCCCTGCTTATCTAAATATCAGAAATCAATGGATATGGGCGCGCACTCGATATCATCCTTCCCGGGGTTGAAAGAAACGGGCACCGGGAGGACGTCATCACGTCTTAATGCGAACGGTCCCATTTGTCGGGAGTCGGGTTATGATTCAAACGTGGGGTCACAAAATTTTATCAAGCCGATACCAAGTTGATGTCGCGAATTGTTGAGACGATAAAGACGAGGAAGTGACGTCATAAAAACAGTAAGCACCTACTCAGGCTCGGAGTAAATCGTATGATGGGAAAGAATTTAGCTCGTCGAAAATTTTAACTTTTCTAGGAGAACATTTTCTGTTAATTGGTAAATCATGACGAGATTGTTATTTAGAGGAAATATGTTTTCAAAGTTTACTAAAATCTCAATCATCTACCGAATATACCATAATGTAATGTATTTCAACGGTACGGAACTATACCAAGTGCAAATCTTTAATATTCTCTGAATTACTGATCAGTTTGAAATTCGAAAATAGTTTCCTAAACATCTTAAGTCATGTTTACGTTTCTCATTTAAAACCACTTCAATCAATGAAATCAAAGCAATTTGATATGCTTTACCAGGAAGCTAATATAATTTCATATTTTTTAATTAATTTACATTTTAGATTTATTTCAAAGAAACAATATCAATGAAAAGTTTGACAACATTAATGCCAAATAGAATCGAGAGAGAGCTTTTATTTATATCATAAATGAATTTGTTGGTCGTTATGAGTAATAGCTAAGGTGAGACAAAAGATTCACTTTGATAATGGAAATATAATTGCATGGTGGATAAGAATTATCTTCCTGTAATTACATTCCTAACCATCCTCATCTATATGAAATTTCAATTGCCTTCAATTTTTTCACCGAAGGAATTCATAACGTACATTATGACTTGGCTGTCATAGGTTGCAATAATGATCAATGTAAACTGTTCGATGGGTTTTTATATTAAAGTAATTCAAATTCAAATAACTGGGTAGAAAATTTTATGCAATTTGAAATAAATATATTTTAAAAGCTATTCTTAGATAACTGATTACATGGACGTAAAGTAAGCTAAATTTTTCAATATTTTTTTCAAAATATTTTGTGGTGATTTTTCATGAACGAATAAAAATTAGCTGTTTTCACCACAACGGTTTTATTTTATGATTATTAGTAAAACAATAGTTCGTTATAGTAATTAATAGTTAGATAAGTAAGTTATGTAAAAATATATATAATGTTTAAAAATTGATTTTTTATAATTATCGTTGCTCTACATTCTATACTTTTTTTAAGTCATATAAATAATTCTAGGAAGGAATTGAAATAATTGGGAATTTTACGATAAGCACTTTAAATGAAACAGTGAATTTAGAAATTGAGCCCCTGAAATTCATAAAAAAAACCCATAACAGTATTTTTATGATCCAAAAAGCAAAATGCTTAGAAAAGACAACTACCTGTATCTAACACTCATCGTTTCCGATTTCATTACCTAAAAACTCTTTATTAAAAATTGCATACATTCATACATGCAATTTTGAGAGCGATAAGTGCTCTATTAGTACTAAAAATCATGGATCACATTTTCATCTAAATATATATTTTGCGGCAGAAAATACGATATGTAAGGAAAAAATTGCTCTAGAGAAAATCTCATTCCTCAATAATAACATAACTTGAATAGTAATTTACCAAGAGTACCCCTTTATGATGAGAGAAAACTTCGTACTTAAGCGTAAGAAATATGTACCCTAGAAATCTTTAAAAATTGTAAATATTGATAAGAAACCCAATAAAGTGCTCCTTTAAAATTATTATCAGAAAATCCTAATCAATACCTTAAAGCCATGTTTTACAGAGAAAAGTATTTGAATCATTAACAAATGTTCCATAAATTCTCGGATACTTTTTCCTTAGCTAACAAGACTATGACTGGAAAATTGCAAAATAATACATATAAGTACATTCACATAAACTTATGATGTG